>OX411308.1:104581969-105129469 GCA_948150685.1 Rhaphigaster nebulosa | reverse complement strand
TTTCAGCTTTCTAAGGCTAACCTTTTTTGAGTTATGCGAGATACGAACGTACGTAAGTACAGACGCAACGACGAAACTAGTCAAAATAGATTCAGGGATGGTCAGAATGGATATTTCCGTCGAAATCTGAAAATCGAAAATTTTCGCGATTACAATACTTCCTTTACTTCGTACAAGGAAGTAAAAACTGAAACTAAATAATTGTAGAAAAACCTACAGTTCTGGTAAAGAAAAACAAAAAGGTTTTCTCCAACATATTTTAAGGTTTTTCAATTTTGTATCTGACCTTAAGAAACCTTAAAAACCGGAAGATCTGAGAAAGAAGTAAATGACATTTTTTACATTTCGGTGATGACACATACAAACTTTGCAGAGTTCATCTATTCATAAAAAAAATAAAAATAAATAATGTATTGAGAAAGAGTTAAATAAGGCCAGTTTTGATATATAACGTCATCCAATGGACTGTTTTGCCCATTACTCCGTTATGGAAATTTTTTTCTAGAAAATCTTTGCAATCCTCCAGGACTCTTTGAGGCTTTGAGGGTGAACAAAAAACAAAGTATCATACCATTAATTTTTTTTTTAATTGCATTTATAATTTATCTAGAGATGCCAATGAATATAAATAACAGTTTTTATAAATTTTTGTAAATTTGTTTGCTACTAAAAGTAACGAAATAGTTTAAAATAAACATGCATTTTGATCTCGTATGCTCTAATGTTTATCGGATAGAGATTTCACTATAGAGATGAATATGGAATTTAAACATTTCGGTCTACCGTTTTGTATTAATTGATTCTTTACCTACCGTTTTATTTAATTGATTAAGAGATCTATGTGATGCCCAGTGGGGTATTTGACCCGAAAAGCTGGCCAATACTATTTATCGTCTCTTTTTTGTCTCACATTAATAATAATCGTATTTATAATAAATATGATAGTATTTGACGTAGTTTTAAGAACTTAAAAGCTTAAAATAATAGAAGACAGAATGGAAATATATAACCTACTAAGTATATTATGTCCTCACCACATGATATTTCGTCAAAGACTAAATATGTTATTGCCATGTTAGAAATTATTAGATAGGCCATAAATATTAGATATAATGAAATAACAATTAATTTAATATGATCAAAATAATATATTTTATAAAAAAAATTAATTTAATAAAAAATAAAAACCTCTACTACGGAAATAAATTTTATATCTTACAATCACGTTCTTCCTAAGAGACGGAATATAGTTGCATATCTATTTGAGCGTATTTGGTGGGTTGTTAGTGAAGTTGACGCCCATGAATATTGAAACTTCGTGTCGTAGTCGGGTACCTTCCACAGCCAAATGAAAATTATGACTTTTCTTTAATCAATACATTACTTTACTTTTTGTGTGTTTACATTCACAGAAGGAAGGAGCTTCCTATATATTTTTATATGAACGAGGCGGAATATACTTGCAAGGAGTGGTAACCTTTTATTTTAAGGTTTTTAATTTTTCGAGTATTGGCTATTAATAATTTATTACCGTATGATCATGAATTTGAAAATGTCAAAACGAGTAATTTGGCCCATCAAACTTGAAAATCGGTGTCCAGGATTTAATAAGAAAATGTATAGATGTCCCAAATCCTGGTTTCGGAGCATCAACTATTAAACGTAATTATTTTTTTAATTTATCTCGATAGTACCTTGCAGCGAATTGCTATTATTTGCTAAAAAAAAAAATAGGCTCTGGTTTGTTTACGACAAACCATCTTTTCTTAATTTGGGATCTTATGTGGGAAAATTTAATTTTAAATGTCTTTCATTTGTCGGCAGAATAATTCTCACTTGTAATAATGTTTTTTCCATTAATTCAAGCTTTTGTCCAATATTTTTGGCTGGAAATAGCTTCATTTAATCATATATTTGATTTTTTATAATAATTGTGATGTCTGATGGGCCTGAAATAAAATAAAAAATATTTTATAGAAAATTTAAAATAATAACTGATTTTCATTGTTTGCCACTAATTTTTAATAAATAATCATAAAAAGATTATAGGCGGTTTTCGGCGGTTACTGTTTTTCAATATTAAAACTAGATTAATAGTTCTTTCATGTCAAATAGAAATGAGCACCGGGAAACGCTCGGAAGTATAACGAAAAGAGCTTTGTTTTGAGAAAAAGAGAAAAAAACATGTCTTTTTTATAATGATATTAAAAATAGCTTTTCCACCATAATAATACGCTGATATTTTTAAAATTGGTCATAAATTATAGTGCATACCATGATGAAGATCATCCATAATAGAAATAAATAATTGGGAATTCTGAGACAGAAGGAGCGAGCTTTAATTTCTAGCAACTTCAACAGACTGACTGGTAACGTTGCCGTCAAAACATGATTTTGCTTGTCCTGTCCTGCAATCCCTGGCCGTCAGACAGGGCTGGTTCAGATGTCATTAAATGCTCCAAAGATCTGTCTACTCAAATGCAATACGGAATAAGAGTAAAAGTAAAAAAAAAAATTGACTTTTGGCCAGCTTTTCAGGTCAAATACCCTACTGTGCGATGGTCAGATCTAAGCAATAGAATATATCTTATTGTAAAATTTGGTATGGGTTAGTACAAGTTTTTGCTAGTACGAGTTATAATCTTTCTTATTCTGGAAATAAGGAACAGGATGGGATCCGCTCAAGCCAGGGACAAATGGCGGAAGCTGTTAGAGGAGGCCAGGACTAGAAACCGGATTTTAGGGCCGTTGTGATAATGACGAGTTATAATATATTTTAAAAGCAAATTTCTCAATAATGTCTAAAAATACTCCTACAATTTTTTGAATATTTATTTTCTAAGCTTGCTGCACGTTTAATTTTCACCTTTTTTTTTTTTTGTCACTCCCTTGTACTTGGACTATAATTTATCAGAAAGGAAATACAAACAAATAGTTAAGGTCTATGGCACGTGGATTGTTTTCTCAGACTATATTAATTAAAAAGTAGCTTCGTCTTTACCAATTGGACAATTGCCTTAAGATTCGTCAGAGGCAAGGTACAAACACTAATTATATCACACCCATAAATTCTGAAGAGTCGGTCCAATACTGGTCTATATAGAATATTGATGTTAACATGCGAACCGCTCCTATCATTTATACAGCGAACTACGACTAGACAAAAAGTCGAAGATGAACTAGTGATGAAAAAGTACATTGAAGAACCAGAGGAGCTTTCATTTTAGCGTAATGGATATTGACCATCTAAATATGATTATTACTGAAAGGAGTTGTAATGAAAATGATTTCGATTCAGATTAAATGATTTTATTGCAAATTGTATATTACAGATGCTAAGGTAAATAATCAATCTTGGTTGGATCAACAACTGAAATCACGTAGTTTACATTATTTGTATCATTTGTGCTAGTAAAATTTCAAAATATTCTGCTAAAGACTGTTTTTTGTTTGTTTTTTTAAATTTATATATGCCTTATAGTCATTTACGACACATCTTATGGGGTACATTCATAATCGGGATCGCATTACTTATAAGAATCTACAATCAATAGATTTTAGTCCAATACACTACCTATACTCGAAGCACTGTGCGTGAGTATAAATCAAAAACTTCAATGAAATTTCCTTCTTTAATTTAGGAGAATGATGGGTATTCGAAAATTGGGGACGTCAATAACAGCAACACAACATTTTACGACATTTTGTAATGGCCAGTTTTCAGATTCAACTGATTCAAAAACATCTAAATCAAGTTGGATAAAAAATACAACAAAATAAATAGACCGAATACCATAATTCCCCGGTCTATGGGAGTGAAGGAAGTAAAATATATAATTAGGAATAAAATATCGTTTTATTAATTTATGAATATTACTGATTCTTGCAAGAGCAACGAACATATATTTTTTTTAATCAACTTTATCGAGAACGCAGAAGGACTTTGAGTTTTTCATTTTGTTTAATTTAACTTGCAGAGTTCTTTGATGAATATATTTTATAGGAGTGCGTTCAACCTTAAAAATCACGTTAGGTATCATAAAAAAAAAATGAAATTTTACAGGATACAGTAGCTTTTCTAAAATGCTAGAATTCTAGTGGATTAAAAAAAAAATAAATAAAATAAGTACATATAAAATATAAATATGTGTATGTGTATGTATGTGCATGTATCCGTATATGATATATGTGCAGATATAAAGCGAGAGAAGCCAATATTCTGCGCTATAAATTGAAAACCACCCTGCTCGTAAAAAGGTACGACGCCAGTTGCATACATAAAATGTCATGCATACATTTTGAAAGGAAAATTTAATAAAATTGAAACTCCCTTTTTTTTGTTCTTTAAACTTTTATAAAAATTACACTGGGAGACAAACATGCATTCGAAAAAATATGATATGATTTTTTTGTATATTAAATTGAACAATAATTCAGAAAATTGCATCATGGTTATCATTGATAATTAAGTTGTTAAGCTTCTATAAATTAGGAAATATACTTGACTAATATCTAGTGAAATGTGCGTACATATACGAAGTATATGGGTATAAGATGGTCTCCGGCAATCCTGGTGATGGAGTAACGTGACTAATAAAGCAACATTTAATGAAATCCGAGATTTTAGCTAAGATTCATTGGGATTCTGTGTCAAGAAATTTTAATTTGGCTTTCGACATACCCAACCAGCCTTGTTCATGAAAATACTATAATATTGTATAAAGGCGTTACTTACATTGATTCATTTTTATTTGGTTTTAATAAAGAAAAAAATTGATAGCAAAGTACTAAGGTGTGAAATGTGATGATATAAATATGAAAAAAAATCTCTATATATTCAGCTCCATAAAAATGAAATGAATGAATTTAGCGTAGTCAGCGTTCAATTTTAATGGGTGTTATAGCAATCCTGGCTTCCTTTTTTAAGATTTTTTTATTATTTCCATATAACATTCCGGTGTTACAGCCGCATCTTCAGAATTTTGTGTAATTCATTTGTTAATTACATTACTCAATTAATTATATATAATAAATATTTATCCTGCTTTCTACGTCGTCGTCAGCTCCCCATCTCTCGTCACTACACTTCCCAGGTATGGAAGAGCCTCCAGTTCTTCTAATGTTTGGCCTTCGATTGTGATTGGCTCCACATTTTTTTTTTTCCTGATTGTTTTTATTTTGGATACATTTATTGCTAATCCATACCTCCGTGCTGCCTGATCCACGTTGTGCATCTTTTCCTGGATGTCCGAGACTCGATGGGCCATTTCGCACATGCCATCCGCATATTCAACCTCTTCCAGTCGCTTATGGAGACCCTACTGATTCTCTGTCGCCTTCCTGCTGCAGCGTCTCTCTTGACCTCATTAGCAGCAGTATGAGTAATAGAGGTGACAGCAAACAGCCCTCTCTAACCCCTTTTGTGGTATGGAAGGATTCGGAGAGGTTCACTTCATGAGCCACGCAGAACTGAAATTCCCTATACATTGCCTGGATGAGCTTTATAATTCTTTCTGAGATCTTCCATCTTTCCAGGATGGTCCAAATTCTACCTCTGTCCACGCTGTCAAACGCCTTCAGGAAATCCACAAATATCAGGTAGAGGGGACTTTGACATTCTCCGTCTGCTCCACAATCATCCTAATAGTATTTATTAGACCTATAGAGGAACGATTCGGCCTAAAGCCGCGCTGCTCTCTTCTACGGTATTTTTCAACCTCGGGCTGCATTCTTCTAAGGATAATCCTGAATAGGACCTTACTAGGCACCGAGAGCAGCATGATCTCTCTCCAGTTTCTGCACTGTGGTCTAAGTTTCTGCTCTAAGGTCTCCTTTTTTTGGCACCTCCACCATTATCCCCTTGACCCAGTCCTTCGGTAACACGGCTTTCATCCATATCTTCCGGAACAACGGTAAGTCTCTCAGCCACACCTTCAGGCCATGCTTTTAATAGTTCCGCCTCGATGTTATCGATCTTCGGAAACTTATCATTCTTATGATGTTTAGGGCTTCGGTGATTTTTAGAGGAGGAGGCTCATTATCAATTTGTATTACTTTCCTTGGCCCCATTCTTCTTATTTCCCGAGCTGCTTCTGGAGTACCTCCCAAGCAGCACTCCTCGTCCTTCTGGTTCAATAGCTTGTCGAAAGTATTGAGTGTTGAAAGTCACTGAGCATTGTCCTCAGTTAGAATTTCACCTATCTAATTTTTGACCGGCTTCCTTATCCTTTTCCATTTACCCGAAAGTGAATTGGTTACCCGGTATAGTTCTTTGGAATTATTGTGTCTGCCATCCTGGAAATCCACTCTCTGCTGTCCTTTCTTGTCCCTTTCGTCACCTCCTTATTCCTGTCAGAGTACCACCTAGTTAGAGCATCTTTTATTTCCCTAGTGGTCGCCTTGTTTATCTTTTAAAGATTTATTCACTATTTTTATTTTACGTTTCGGAGTTACTACGGCATCTTCCGAATTTTCTGTAATTTATGCTTTTATTACATTACTCAATTGGCTATATATATCTGTTGGCCATTTGAATAAATCGTTAGTGAGAACATATCTCTTCATTGGTTGCACTTCATATCTCTTCGCACGTCTAGAACTGCAGTTTATTAAAATACTCTGTTTAGACTTGGTTTGCTTAAGAATGTACTATTGTTATTAGTTTTGTTTTTCAATTTTATTATAACTATTTTATAAACCTTGAATAAACCTAAATAACTAAATAAAAATAACCTAAATAAACCTAATAATTTTATAAAACTGTTTTAATTATTTCTGCCCAATCTTTAGTCGATATCTTTAAATTCCTAATTATTATTTATTACCATTAATTAGTTATAATCAATTAAGTTTTCTCTGGTTTATAATGCCGGAATAGAATTAAAATTATGAAATAAATCACCACAAATAATTTGAAATTCAATAATTTGTTATCATAATTTTTCTGTTCTATGGATTACCGATTAATCAGCCTTTCCTTAAAATAACCCATCCCTTTTTATAAACCGCAGATTTTCTTTAGGATAAAATTATTAAGGATTTTCTAAGGATAAGGTTGCGATATCCTCTATCCGAAACCTTTTAATCAATGTTTTCAAAAAGCTTATTTTCACGAAGAGCTTAGAAAAGAGAAGAGCAAGAGCACGAAATTAAACGACCATTGAAAAAAGATGATGGATATTTCCCCTTAGAGTGGGGATTAATAATTAAATTTATCAGAGATGGAAGTTTTTATATTTATATTTTAAATAAAATATATATATATTTAAAAATATTAAATAAGAAATTATAAACAATAATCACATTTAGAGTATTGTTTATTTTTATATTATGTAATATTTGTAACATTGATTTATTAAATTGAATAAATTAATGAAAATAACAAAGTTTGAGTTTTATTCACTAATTAATTCTATACAAATGCTTATACATATTGCAATAACTTTGAATATAATATGGCTATGTAATGACTTTGTATATAATATGGCAAGATAACAATGATCACTAACCTATTCTATTTCTGAATGACTATTTTTACGATTTCTATATAACTTATTTTATTCTTTAATACCATATTATTCATTGTCATTGGCAATGCGACTATGGACAAAATATTGAAATCAATACGACCAAAAAAATTAAGGACTCTAAACTTGATTTTTTGTACTATTTTTTTTCTTTTCACAGTATCTTTTTTGCTCATTTTTATTTATTTTTCCAAATTCTTAGAAAAGTTATCTAGTGTTTGGCCAACCAAAGGGTACTATTAGAGAATCACTGAGAATCACATTCGTGAGAGATACTCGATATCACTAATGACTGTATCACTAATTACAATGAGACTAATGTTGAACGGCGCCAGCTTGCTCTACGCCAAGGGCCTTCCAAGTTGCAAAATTTTATTCCAAGGAACACGTGCTATCAATTTTGTGTTTGAATTTTTGAGCCAGTCAATTTATTTAATTATTTAATTTTTATTATAAGGTTAGACCAAGATTTTTTTTTTTTTACAGGTTGGTTTACTTACCGTTCAAATGCATGTTATATTAATTTTTTGTTTTATTTAAATACATAGGTATCTAACAGGGACAAGAAAAATCGCTGATTTAAAAAACTAAATGATTATTAATTTATTTCTTGGTTGATTGATATATAATGATTAATTATATATTACACTTCTCTACAAAATAAGTATATTACAAAAATAAATATCATTCTCGACGGAGTTTCACGTGTAAGCATCCCGATGCACACACATGAACTCTTTTATTCAATACGATTTTAACTTTATAATACCAAATGTTCATATATTTTTTTTAAATTTATAAAAATACCATATTTGATCAATTTTGTCTATAGTTTTTTAAAGAAAGCTGTTTGTACTATCTGGTATATCACAGTGCAATAAATACAACTCAAAATTAATTATATTTTGTTTTTCAGCAAATGAAAATAAAAATATTAAATGAAAGTACATTTAGATTTTTTTTTATCGGGTTCAGAACAAGGACAATAAAAATGTATGGTTCATGGATCTCTCTCGAGAGTAAATTAGCTACATTTGTCTTCTTCTTAATTACAATATATTTCTTATTTCAATATAAAAAATATCACAAATAGGGTGTTTCATCTTTATCTTTAACATTTATTAATATGAATTCTAACTACTAGCTGTCTTATTTCTGATTCTGCCTCATGCGCCTTATATGATATCTTGCGCAAGTACTTTACTTCTGCTGCAGTTATTCGACTCATTTTTTTTTGTAAAGTTCGCAATTCTCTGTCCCATATGGCTTGAAAGACCTCTTCTTTTAATCCTTTTCCTAATATTAACTCCCATGTTTCCTATCATGTTGCACTTTCCATTCTACCAGAATTTGTATTTCTAAGTATATTTAGCGCTAAGAAACTTGTCATTGACACATTGGATACATGAGCTAATGAAGTCCTAATGAACAATCTATGATTTCGCTGTCGATGAAATATTTTGATTATCTCATTTATAATAGCAATAAAAATGACTTAGACTATCCCTTCCTTAACCCTTTTTTTCGTTAAAAAAACATTATATATCTAAATTTTTGCGATATATTTTGTTATCTGGTTAGTAAATGGTTTTGTAGGTTTTAAATTATTCGACACTTTACTCTAACTGGACTCACCTCTTCCTTTGGGACATTATGCTTTTCTGCTTGGGTATCCGTAAAAGAAAGATTTAGATTTTTATTTTGATCCGAAACTTCTAAAACCATTTGCACAGCAAAAATGTGGATTTGATGGTGTGTTTATGTACCTGTTTTTTTTTTAATATAGACCTTGGCTTCTTTTATAGAATAGAGAAGTAAATTTTGTATATATTGTATGACCAGTGATGACTAATTCCTGATATTCCTGGTGGGACGTATGGCCGTTATGAATGTTCACCATCTGTCTCTGTCCGCAGCCAGTTCTCCTACTTCTGCTTATCGGATTCCAGTACGTTCTGCTGATGCAGAACGGACCTCTGATGCCTTTATGGACCTCCTCCAAGTTATCCTGGGTCGATCAACTTTACGGCATCCCTGAGGGTTCTAGTAGAGGGCTACTCTTGCATTGTTGTCCCTTGGACGGCGTAAGGTGTGTCCTATCCATTTCCACTTCCTTTCGCGGATTTCGGCAACAACCTCCTTCTCTCCTGTTCTTCGCCAGAGCTCCTTATTGCTAATCAATCTAGGCCACTACACTCTTAAAATATTCCTCAAACACTTGTTAAGAAAGATTTGTAACTTCCTCGTTATAATTTTGGTGACCTTCCAGATTTCAGATCCATACTGTAGGATGGTCCTAACATTTGTATTAAAAATGCGGATTTTTGTCCCAAAGCAGATTTCACTTGCCAGACCTTCTTCAGTTGCGCAAATGACTCTCTGGTTTACGGATTCGACTTACAACATCCTATTTCGTGCCCCATTCGGCGCCACCATGCTACCCAGGTACTGGAATCACTCGACTGTCTCTAATTCTTCATTCCCATGTAATATAGGGTTAGTGGATCTCGAGCTAACCTTCATCACTTTGGTTTTCCCTTTAATTATATCTAACACATAATTTCTTGCATTAATTTCCAGGTTTGCCAACTTTCTCGAAATATCTGTATATCTGTGTGCTAAGAGACAGATATCATCTGCATAGTATGACCAGTACGATAAGCAAATGTGTTGAAAGGGTGTAGGAGTAGGTGTAGGTTATTTAAATTTTATTTTTTTTAAACGGCCTAGTATCTTGTTTTGAACTTAAATATCAAAATTAATTAAGCTTACATTGAAAAGATAATTAACCGTAAATTAAATGATACGTATACTAAATTAAAAATTGTTATAAATAGATTAAACATTGATATAATCGGCCAAACTCTATTATAAGCTATTAGAATAACATTTCCAGCTCGTTTATATGGATGAACGCCTTTCTACCGACTAAAGCAGAAAGATAGGGTAATCCTTGATTTCACCAGTTATCCTAATTTAACCAGAGATCTATTAATGATATGGATAGATAAATTGTTGATTGACGAATATTTTATATATTATATATTTACATACATTATTGTTGTACGAATTTATTGCACATTATTACTTGTTGTATGGTTTCTAGAATCCTTATACAGGACTCGAGACAAAATATTCATAAAAATTTTAATTCTCATGGACTATATAAATTAAAATACATCGATACTCTAGATGTGGAATGTTAAGTCTAGTTTCTTTAAAATGATGTATCGCATTATTTTTTAAAAAGTGTTATTCTTATGAAATGATCTATAATTTGATTGCTTTTTCAAATATCAAAGGCAACCTGATTCCTTATTCACTATCATAGCATGTGCTTCAAAACTTTACTTAGCTACTTTCGTTTTCGAAGGAAGTTTAAAAAATGTCAAGATGTATTAATAAGATGCACTTGTTTTAAAATAAATAAATAATGATGCATCTAGAAATATGAAAGAAAAATATAACAAAATAATAATGAAGTCCAAGAAACTCCTGAAATCGTTATGTCAAAGTAATAGTATTAAAAATGATATAAAAAAAAGTTTTGCAAAAAGTATTCTTCAGAAACCATCTTGACGGGTTTCATTTTTATTTTGAATTAGAAAAAAATGGAATTCATCAAGGATATCTTTGAGGTGTAAAGGATGTCTTGAAGTCTTCGTTAGTCAGATATAAGGAGATCGTTAGACCTTCTTTGGGTGTCTCACGTAATATTAATGAAGATATTTTGGACAGCGATTCAAAATAGGAACAAATTCAAATATTTTATGAATTTAAGATAACAAAATTTAATATTATTCTGATTATGGAGTGTTTCATAGAATATACAAGGTGGTACTACGAGTGACTGTTTGCTCAAGAAAGGTTGTGTTTTAAGTTAAGTTGTGTTTTTTTTTAATTTTAACTATATGTTGTGAGTTGCTATGTGGTGCAGTTAACATTTATAGTTAAGGAATAGTTCTAACTTTTTTGCATATTTTTTTGAGCAGGTACCTCTTCTCTATTACCATTTTAAAAAGTGAATGAAGATCCCATAGGGGATATTGAAAGTGTGTTGTCAGTCTGAAATGTGTTACTTCTTTTTTTTTTTTAAATTTTTTTTTCGTTATCTTCTCTATATGTACCCATTTTAAGTGTTTTCCTTTTATTCTCTTCTGTTCTTATATTAAGATATTCTTACAGATTATGGGTCGTTTTTCCATATGTTCGGTCTATTATATAGTCTCGATTTTATCTGAAATAAAGTGAAGATAAAAGTGTAAATTTCTAGTTCTCGGGTGCTTATTTGATACTATTAGTTTTGGATTTGATTTTCTTTTCATTCAGTCTATGTATAAACTTTTCTTTTGGCTCAAAGCATTTAAAACGTCCACTTCTTCGTCAACATCTCACTCGAGTTTGTTTTATTCCGCATATGTTTTTCGTTATCAACATTGATCTTCGGTAATAATAAAAAAAAAAATCATAAAAAAAAAATACTGCTGACCCAGCAAACTGTTATAGTGAAACCTATTGTAGTTTGTAGTTAATTAGTTACTCAATTACCGAAACTATTATAATTTGTAGTTAATTATTTTTTTCTATAAACCATCCTGTGTGTTTTATGATCAAGCATAGTTATCATAAAAATAGTTACAATTACATTGTATACAGCAATGTCTAATAAGATTTTACAAGGTTAGTAATATATATATATATATATATATATATATATATATATATATATATATATATATATATTATATATATAAATATTTTATATTATAAAATATATTATTTTATATTATATTGTATTTTATTATAAGAAGAAAAGTCGTTGTGTCTAGACTGAAGATTGGTTACACACGACTTACATACGGCTTACTTGATAAAACTACACCTCCAAAATATTTAATGTGCTATGTGCAGCTGACGATTGACCATATTCTAGAAGTCTGCCCTCAATATGACAGATATTTTACCAATTTAAAGATGGAAAGAAAACTCCATATGATACTGGGTGATAATAGAACTAAAAGAAAACATTATTTTCACAATATAACAGAACACGGAGAGAGACATATTATGGAAAATATTCAATAAGGACACTAATGACCTAAGGCGTTGAGCCTCCATAAAAGACTTTTTAAGGACCTAAACTAACCTATTTATTATATATATATATATATATATATATATATATATATATATATATATATATATATATATATATATATATATATATATATTTATATATTTATAATGCTTCACTATTGCTAGATTTGACTCTTGTAGATAATGGACTACGTCAGTACTTAAAATTGTATCAATCGGTAGGTAATCTCGACTCTTACCATTGACATTTTTAGGAATAATGTTATTCATTTCCTCTTTCGTTATATTTCTTGGTGAAATTATGGCTCTTTCACACAGTCAAAGAAACGATTTATTCAATAAACTAAAATGTCACGATAAATTTCAGAAATCAAATTATTCATTATTCACTGATGATCATTTAGCCATTTTCATTGTCTACTGTTTCATCACAAATGTTTAGTAACTGAATCGAAAATTCTCCTATTTAAATGTTTCATTGAGATTTTCTTCCCTCCTCATCTTTCCAAGTTGTGCAATTTCTTAAGAAGCCATTAATTAGTTTGGTCGCTTAGAAGCCCCGAAATTCCTCTGATATTCAGATTTCAAAATAAAACATTATACTTATTTCACTTCATCTCAGTAAAAAAACATGAGAAACAGACTGCAGCAAGCAATTGCTGCACAAACATCATTAAATTAAATGATAATACAGATTATAATAGCCCGTATTTTTAAAGGTTATTAACCCCTTTATATAATAATATAATAATAACCTACAAAATGTTGTTCAATCTCATTTCCTGGAGATATTTTCAAGAAACAGGGTCGGAATGAAAATTAATTTGCCTTAACATGAATAAGATTTCACGTTTTTACACTATTTTTTTTCTTACTCCCAAATTTTATTTAAAAAATAACGTCTTCACCCAATAATTTAATGCTAATTAAAAAGTTTTTGTTGTAATCTTGCTTCCATGAGTATGAAGTTGTCATGACAACGAGTCGTACGTAAGTAAGACAAACACAAACGAAAATCGAACTGCTTCTTTGATGAAAAAACTGGAAGGTTTCAAAACTTTAATGACTGAGAGTCGGTGGATCGAGACGGGATAAGTTGGATTTTACAGATTTTGACGCGGGCATCAAGATCATATACGCTCCGTAGGAGCGTATTGGTCCAGCGTTTTAAAGTTTAAAAATCTACCGTTTTCGAGATAACGTACGATATAGGTCCGCACGGGCCTCATGCCATCTTGCGTACGTGCCGTTGTCATGGCAACCTATATATCAATTTGAGTCTGTTTACAAAAACTATTAATGAGTGGGAAATTATATACTGTTTCCCATGTCCAACCCTAAAGGGCACGGTTAAATATTAATACTACATGTAGAAAATGGTATAGCTGAATCTAATTGCCTAACGGCTTAATTGAAGAGATGATTTCCAGTGGGGTAAGCTAATTACTTATTAAGTATGAATCGTAACTTCAACATAGTCAGTACAAACTATGTAGATACACCAAATCAGAATGTTAAATAAACTTTTTTGGTAATATTATATTGTTTGCCTAATATCGCTTACACATCGAATGTATTAGGGATTAGAATAAGCATTGACATCTAAAGCGAGAGTTCTCGCCCGGAATTAAGAAACAAAAGTTTTAAAAATTTTAAACTTTTTTTTTTTTACTAAAATTTTAAACAAAAGTTTTAAAGCTTAAAGCCTACCGTTTTTGAGATAATGCACGATATAAGTCCGCACGGGCCGTGTGCCATCTTGCTTACGTGCCGTCGTCATGGCAACTTTATACATGTAAAAATAAGTTGAGTCTTTATACAAAAACTTTTTCTATGAATGATTGAGAAGATTATATATTCTTTTCTGTGTCTAACCCTAAAGGGTACTGTTAAATATGAATACATTGGACTGTTAAATGTATAGCTGAGTCTTATTGCTTAGCTTATCTGTTATAATACTGTTACTTCAACATGATCATTATAAACTATGTTTATAACTATCATTATAACTGCTTTACCAAATGTGTTTGTTAAATAAACTTTCATGCTAATATTATATTGCTTCTAACATTATACGCAGAAACATGCTTCTCCAATATAACTAATTAGCTTATACTTGGGATGCATTAGGAAGATACAGATGTCTAATGCGAGAGTTCTCGCTTGGGTATAATAGTTTTTAGCTTAAATGAGTCTTTTTTAAATAGTTTTTTAATTCAGTAAGGATAAACTTTTATGTTTTATTTTTATTATTATCGGTACTACTCAATATTTACTAAGCATTTTCGGATTTTTACTAACTATCTTCAGTTTTCTATTATTAGTTCTTCCAAATTGAAGACATCTTTAATTTTACTACCATATACATCATTACCCTTTCATTGGCCTCTAATTTCGGAGAATTTTCCCTACAAAAGGGAATTAGGGGCCTGGAGAGTGACGCACCCCCAAGTTATTTAACTTTCCACTCCGGCTCAGCCATCCCCTCCGCTCCTTAATCGGCTATCCTCGACCAATTAGGGAGCAAATCGTTTTATGTCTTTCCCTCCCCTCCTGATGCCTATAAGAGCAGTGTTGGAGTCAATCCTTTATTGTTTTTTGTATGTTATCTATGAATTCATGCTTTGTGAGACGGAAGAATTTATTATAATGATGATGATCTTAAAATACTTTTTAAAAAAATATGTGTATTTTCCAGTGCTGAAAAGTGGATATTCACAATGTGGTGAAGAATAATAAGAGTTTCCCCCTGATAATAGATATATAGGTTTAGAATGGTTTGCGTCATACAATCCACTTGATCTACTCCAAAATCAACTGTTTAAATGAAAATTTATATATTTAAATGACACTATAAAACTTTGATAAAGGACTCAAACTACTTTATTTACTTGTTTTCCAAATCTTCGATACTGAAACTGAGCGATACAAGCATTTACGGACTTAACATTAACATTAAACCAATATAAATATACTCTTCACAGATATGCGGTATAGCCACGTACAAAAACTTCATATTTTTCAAATATAATTTATTTTGATCAGTTGACATCCGCATGATGGTATAGACGGATCAATCTAATTAGGGATTGATTAATTGAAGTGGCAAATGATTTATCAATCCCTAATTTCTTTTGATATTGAATAATATAACTTATAATAAAAGCAACTTGGTACGTGATTAGTAAAACTCTAAATACTGATTTATACCTACCGACAATCGGCCAACACATAATAACTATTTACCAACGATTTCATAATAATTAACACCGACATACCAACATGCTAGTTGAGAAAATACCTATAATTGACCTTCGTTTCACTACGAGGACGGGACTAAAACTTTTCTGGATGAAAGATTACTTAACTAACAAAGTTGACTGAATTATGCCAGAAAAGAGGTTTTGCTGGACACGGGCATACACAGAATTTTTTTTAGGAGGATATTAAATAAGAAGAAGACGAGTAATCACGTAATAATAAGTGTATATAATCTTCAAATACGTTTTAATGCTTTGTTATTTTGATTCGTCAATAGATTTGTTTTTCGTTACTGGTTATTTTATTGCATAAGTATTACTCAAAATACAAATCTTATGTTGGTAGGTATGAAAATCGTATTTTTCATAAATTTCGGGGTAGGAAAGGGTGGGAGGGTTATATCCCCTGATCATCCTCATGTTTGCGCCACTGCTGGCTATATTCACTATATTTATCTTACTAGACAATTTTTTGATCGCCAACAAACTCATTCAAGACAGATGCGAATTAATATTTGGAGACAGGAAAAAAAAAATCATATGGGTCATTCTTCGAAAATAGGAAGATTTCCTAATAATTTTCTTATGACTTCAGAGAGCGTTTTAATTAAAAAAATAATTGATTTTATTTGCATCTCAGATATTGTTGTTAAAATATCCCATCCTAATGGTTTCTAGAACGCAAGGAAAATCAAAATATTCCAATTTTCAAAATTGAGGAGGCGAGGGTATGTGTATAGTAAAGTAGGTATGGAAGTGAAGATGAGGGAATATTACAAGAAAATAATAAATTAAAATATAGTTTTATTGAAATATTTTTTGTTTTTATAAGTTTATTATTAAGTTTTATAAGTTTTAGTTAAATTATTACATTGTTATTAAGTTATCACAAAGTATATGAGATAAATTAATATCAGCCTATTAATAAAGCAACTAAATTAGAGACATATTGAATGAAATACAATTTTTATAATAAATAAAAAGTGAGGGAGTGTTTACTGAATAGGCGTTAACTTGAGAGCCTCCATACCATATCCCATAAAAACTGATGAACAACAATATTTACAAACCTTGCTCTATTCTATGGGAGGCGAGGGAGTGAGGATCACCAAACGCTCAGCACATTTTTTATTTTAACATCTCACAGTCATAGCATGTTAATGGAGGCTTTTCTCAACAACGGTTACAATTTGGTTAGGAGGGAATTGGTAAGATTTTCCAACTGTTTTCCTCAGCTGTAGAAGGCTGAGCTTACTTGGCACTAATTTTTGAAACAGTGAGGGGGCGAGGTGCAAGACCAGGGACAAGCAATTAATTTAAATAATTGTGAACGTAAATATTCTCTGACGAATTCGTTTTTCTTTTCTGAATGTACTGAGCTTGTTTTCACACGTAATTTATTTTGATAACGGATAGGCTAGGTTTTCTCGCAGCTAAACAAACTTAATGCTAAAAATTCAAGTAATGGGACATGAGAGGGAACGAGGAATTTTAATGTTTAAAACATGTTTACTATGTAAAATTAATATTAACATGAAAGCTAACCCTTGATAAAACGACTTAAGACCACGCTTTATCAAAATCAATTAAAAAAAATTCTGTCGGATGCATCAAAAAAGTCCGATTTCTTCAAGGGACTGAGATTTCATTTTTTTCAAAGAATGACCCGTTTACTGGCTTGCTAAGTGAATGAAGATCCAGTCAATGTTGCAAATTATATTGTTGTGAGCAAATTATATTGAGTTCATGTCATCAACTCAGCACTTAAAATTGGTGAACTTTACTCGCTTACTGTACTTACACGCAATAAACCGACGCCATTGTATTCTCTTACAAGAAAACACTCACTAAACAACCTAAACTAAACGGACAAACAATACAGAACAAAAGACATCTCACATACCTCGGTATGAATCTCGAAACACATCTATCATTCACAGCTCACATAAAACACAGAACACATATAGCTAGAGCCACAGCACACCAACTCAAACACTTACTTTACTCACCAGGGCTGTCACTCAGACTCAAGATCCTAATATACAAAGCCATCCTCAGACCTACACTACTACACGGTGCACCCCTCCTTCATCACCTATACCCCGCAGCCCTGAAGTCTCTCCAAACATTTCAAAACAGTGTGCTACAACAGATCATAAAAAGGACGTCACTCGAGAGACGAAACATGAAACTCATCCACAATTAACTACAACTAGACACTATACAACAACACATCACAAGACGACACGTTGAATTCTTTGACAACCTCCCTGCTTCCTTCAACCCACTTTTCCGATCCATCACTCCATCCTCCCCTCCTGCCAGATGACAGGGTCGAAAGGGCCCAATTAACCCTATCAATATCATCCACTAACCGCTTGAACAGCATTCTCCCCCTCCCTCTTTCCCCACCTATCCCATCTCCCATAATTCAATAATTCTACCGTATGAAGAAAGAGGAATCGGCGAATATCAAGTAGGATTTCGGCGTAATAACTCCACAACAGATCAAATATTCTCACTGAAACTGACATATGTGAAAAGTAATGAATTCAATCAAACAATCTGAATGATGTTCACCGATTTTGAGGTATCATCTGTTACTGTCATACGGAGCAACCTGCCCAAAGGAATTGCTGAAATGGGAATTCTTCCCAAAATAATAAGAATGACAAAATGCTCAATGCCAAATATGAAGAGCAGAGAGAAGTGTTGTGGAAATGTCTCGAACCCATTTGATGTTGGGATTGGGCTCAGATTCACTGGCTCCTCTCCTCTTTATCATTGCTCTCCATGCCACCATAAACAGAGTTTAGATAGAAGAGGCGGGATAATATTCAATAAAACCACACAGCTTCTTGCTTATGCGAATGATGTGGCTATTGTTTGGAGGACTTTGAACTCTTTAAAAGATACCACTGGAAAGCTTGGAAATGAAACAAGCAGGATAGTGCTAGAAATAAACGACAAGAAAACTAAGATAATGGGCTAGGAAGAAACAAGCCCACCTCCAAACACATTACATAGTGTGAAACCACAGTTTCGAAGTAGTGAGCAGCATCCAGTACCTTGGATCTACAATAAATGAACAGCTGGACGAAAAATAAGAAGTAAATATTAGAGTTATGCTGGGGAATGGAGCGTATTTCGGCATGTCTGAGGAGTAGGCTGACTAGTAATACTACAAAGTTCAGAATGCACAAAACACTAATAAAACCTATGGTAATGACAGCGAAGCCTGAATCATAAATAAAAAGATCAATGATCTAGTGGACCAGTTTGTAAGAAGGATAATAAGAGACTTCCTGGGACCAATATGTGTTTATGGAATATGGCGTCTTAGAAAAAATAGGGATCTGTAAAATAAATAAATACCTGAATATCTCATTCATCACCATCTGAATGAATAAAACATCATCACAAGACTGAAATGGTTTGGCCATCTAATGAAGATGGAAGACAACAGGATGCCAAAGAGACACTATGAGGGCACACCAGATAGAAAGAAAATTAGAGGAAGACCCAAAGGCCGCTGGAGAGAACATGCACTTCAAGACATACGGCAGATGAAAATAAATAGAATGCATGTAAGGGATATGATGGGAATGAAAGACAGAAGTTGAAAAAGCCTGGGTCTGCTATATGTGCCTGTTGAGCTAATAACAGAATAAAAAGTTTTGCTGCCAGTTTTGAGAAAAGTTTACTTCTTGGTTTCAATTTAATTTACGTTATTTGTGTAATTTTTACCTTTCAATAAGTTAATTTTTGAAAGAAAAATCTCAAATGTATAAGACAAAAACAATTCTTATTATATTATTACACAAAAAATTGGCATTTTTTAGTTATCCTAAGTATTGGAATATTTTTGTATTGAAGGTTCCGCCAGGTGTTGTGTAATGCTGTTATTTTTGATATTACTGTCAGCTGCCTGAATGCAACCTTTCTCTGCAATGGTCATATTATCAAACTTTCGTTCAGTGTATGCTTGACTGTTTTGTAGTGATGCACTAACTATCTGTATATGGGGAATCTTTTTTTAGAGTGAAACGCGATGTACTAATTCTGGTTCGAATTTTTGTGATCTTAAATTTTTGTCCTGATGATGCCTGAATTGGTGAAAATTTGATTGTTTGGTTAAACAAAGAAACTTAAACAACATCAGATATTATTTATTTAGTCCAAAATATTTTGTAATTAATTTTTAATTTATTATTATTCGTGGTGTATAATTCTTTATTCAAATAAAGAATTATACAGTATCAATATCACACTTAAATATTGATAGCATATAATTGACCATTGGTATATATTTGACCATTGACCATTAGCATATAATTGACAATTGGCACGAGAATGTAGAAGAAAGATAAAATGGTTCGTAGTCAAAGAGGTGTTTGTTATATCCTATACCTCCAATGCGCTTTGTGTTTGGTGAAATTGTGTATGGAATGAGCTTTTTACTATACAGCTCGATAGGGTATATCAAGTTTTAAAAGCGTAACGACCCACCTTTGATCATACAGAACAAAGCTATTTCGCAAATAGACAAGGCCCATGCTCACTGTCCACTTTTGTTTTTAGCAAAATTTTAAAGAAATGGAAGGAATTATGGCGTTATAAGGAAAGGCGTTTTGGTTCAACAGATTAAAAATACTTCCAATCGACTATGTTATTTTTTTTTGAATGGTTCATTCTTTTAACGGAATTGAAAATATGAGGATCTGAAGTCATGATGCTGGTGTTTATGATCCCGATACTTCATATATTCAATCACAGACAGGAAGATTTTGAGGAGGGACCTTCACGTTAATTCTTCATTTACAGAATTTGAGTTACCAACAGCAAATTTCCTGCAGAATCTGTAAGCCAATATAAACATAGCTGAATCTAAAACATACTTTAATTTTATCTATTTCGTTATATGTTATCCGTCATACAGGTTTTTCCGTTATTTGTCAAGGTTTTCCCCACGCGTTTCGTATTCAGGAAATGTTATTATGTTATTAATTAGGAAATTGACTGAGCATTTCTAAAAAGAAAAATACTATTGAGTTTTAAAACATTCCACGATTCACATGACTGTATTAATTGATAGAACAAGGTAGTAGCAATAAGATAAATATATTTACAATATTAATAAAATAGAACCATTTAAAATTATAAAAAAACTTTAAGAAACAATTTAATATAATTTAAAAAATAGTAAAAAAAAAATACATACCATTCTAAACAATATTCTATAGTGTTGAAAACAAGATGATAAAAATTTTTTAATGTAATAATAATTAAATCATAAAATTAATGAATAGATTAAATTTTTATTAATATTTAGTATTAAGTATGCACTAGTATAATTGTATTTATTCAATGTATTTCTATTATGGTGTTAGTTATATTACAATGTTATTGTATACATTCTTTTTTTGGCCACGTCAGCCATAATAAGCGTAGCCTGTGAAGAAATTAACAGACTTAAGGCGAAGTACATGGAAGGGTAAAGGAACGGTATGTTAATCATTCCCTTTCGTTTAGCAGTCCAGTCACGCAGTATTTAAAATTGGGGTTAGCTGGACACAATTCCGAATTTAATGATCTTTTGACATGTTGTGAATTCGAGAATCCTGTGGAAAATTCAGGGTTCTTCGAAATTTTCGAGTTTTTTTTCTTCAGTTTCCTGCTTATACAATAGCTTCTAAGCCACGCACTCTAGCCGAAATGTCTTTATTAAACAAGTGAAATAAAAATCATGGACTTCTCTACAAGTTATAATGGTTAAACGCTTTTCGAAATCAAATACAGTCAGAGATATTGCCTTTCAATGTTTCCATTTTTTTTCATCGAAATAATCCAGGTTTTCCCCTAGTAACTTTCATATTTCAACATTTCTATATAGAAAAGAACGGTACTAATGTTAAACAATTTAAATGTGTTTTAAAGCATTACAAACAAATTGATTAATTTAACAAAATCGCTCCATGCCCGCCGTCAGGAAGAGGTAGGGTGGGGGCAAAATTCTCGGTGCCCGGCCTTCCACGTTTCATGGTAAGAGTTATCTAAAACAGTATACAGTCAAAAGGTTTGTCGAGGTTTTTGTAACAATAAAATAATAAAATAACAAAATTGTTTCTATCTATAATAAATTATATCACGTATTGTAAACCGGGGTAACATAGGAAATATTTTACTGATATTTTCTTACATCACCCTGATCAGAAAAGTTTTTAATTTTAGATTTTAGCGAAATAGAAACTATAAAGTAGCTTCATTGCTAATATTCTGCAATATCCTACGGAAAAGCGCGGACAATGATCAGGTTTAGGAACAATCTTCTATTGATACCATTATGAATGGTATCAATATTTTCGAGTTGGTGAAGTTAAGTTGGTTAATCCAGACTTAATAAATCCTCATGCGGAATTTTCTTCAAGCAATTTATAAAATACAGGGATGTAGAAAATCTTTTGGTCACACCTTTTGGACACGTATTTAACTTGAAAATGGCATGAGATCAGAAAATAATATCAATATTAAGATCCATAAGTATCATGAACACATAGCTATTGCTGTTATTTGCACGAGCTGTCTCAGTTTTAAAAACAATTACTATATCATGTAAAGAGATGAAACTATTTTAGAATAACAGCTCTAAATAGTTTGTAACTATTAGCTACGGGTTATAGTAGTATCAATAAGAACTCCACAAAGTAATTCTTAATAACTGACTGAGTGATAAACAATATAATGTTTACGTCATTCTATTAGTGCTTAATTTTGTAATTATATCAAAATCTATTTTCTTTAAAAAATAAATGAGATCCAATAAAAAGTTATTGTTTGATGGTATTCTTGCACATATTTAAATACAAATATATTTCAATATCGTTTTGCTTCGATGGACTGAATAATAAAACAAAAAAAAATACAGGAAATTGGAAACGTCAATCACCCATGTATATATTTCTGTCGGATTTCGTTTTCTGTGATGCAAAACATTGGTATACATGACGTCTTCATCTCATAAAATTCGACTGACGGTCGCTTCCCTTCATTCCATGACATGAATAATATGGAAGGGATTTATTTGGAAATATAACAACGATGTAGGATTTTAAAGATAGAATGGTTTTATTCATATAGATTGGCGATTTTTTTTGTTTGGGTTAGGAGAAATGCGATACAATCACCATACTAAACCTTTAAAATAAAACTAATAATTAGTTATATAGCTTCTATATTTTATTTTATTTTATTATTTCTTTATTTTAAATTGATTTGGACCGTAGTTAACAATCTGTGATCAGCCACTGTAATGAAAATTATGTTAATGATATTTAACCTGAAAAAAAAAATCAAAAGATTCTTTCCCTCCGTCATTGTAAATAATTAAATATTTTTTTTAATTATTCAGTTTGATTTGCTTGTGCATGTGTTGAGTTTTATATTTAACTTCCAGAGGATAATATTATTTGTAATATATTCGTTATTTGAAGAAACAAGAAAGTAGATTATTTCTTACATGTGTTTGGTAGAAATATTTCAAACTTTGGTGTTTTTAATTGATATTCCAAATTTCTTCTAAATTAAAACGGCAGGAAGGAATTACAGCGATATTTTTACACAAATAGTAGAACGTCCTGAATGATTGTGGTTTCAAAGTTTTAAGAATCTATATATATATATATATATATATATATATATATATATATATATATATATATATATATATATATATATTTTTTTTCCAAATTACAGTAAACCCTGCAAAATGGCTACATTTTCCATTATTACATTTTGTATTGAAAATTAAAAATATTGTAGACATGATATTTTCGAAATCAAATACACATAGAGATATAATACTTTAATACTGTTTTAATATCAACCAAAAAGTAATCATGATGATAACTAAATAAAATCAATCAGTAAAAGATAAAAGCAATGTGAACATTTACAAAAGTTTAATATCCGAAGAAAATAGGAAAATAAAATTTTTAAAAATAACATAAATATTCAAAGAGAAGAAATAGGATCTAGATTTATCGAGCTTCATCTGCTAATTTTTTTTTTTTTTAATAAACTGATTGTGAGCGTAGTTCTTTGTTACTTGTACGGTGTAAAAATAATAAAACAAACAATATTTATTAATTAAATAAATAATATCATCCCGTCAGGAAATCTGAATTAGATGAATGGTACATACTTTTCAACTATGCATATTTTTCAGCTACTAGTCCGGGAGCAAGTATCAGGTTTCGTGGGTTCCTTGATAATAGAAGTATGGGAGAGATGTCGATCATTTCGTTATAAGTTGTAGAATAAGAACTTCACAAAAAATTCCAGTTAATTACCAAAAATTTCAGTTAATCACCATAGATATTCTATGTTGATAAGTTGAAATTTTACTGACATCCACAATCAAGATGCCGGCCAAAATGGCTGCTAAAATTTTTTAAATTCCTTATAGTTCAACTATACTAACGAAATTAGTTTCAAATTACATGTATTTTAGTTCATATGAAGGATATAGAGTATTTGAAATACCCAATTAAGCGCACATGATGAGATATTCAACATGGCGTCCTAGATTGTAAATACTACAGGAAAAATAGACAAAATAATCCACAGAATACGGATTTTCAAGAAACTTTGTTTATAACTTTGTCTTGGTTGGTTCATAACTAACTTCAACTTCAAAGACTTCGAACAAAGCGATTGACACATCTCCCATACTTCAATCATCAAGGAGCACCTAGGAATGGCATTTGCCTCCGGACTATATCTAGACAGTTGTGAAAAATGTCTACACAATTCCATATAAACTACAATTACGGAATAAATTACTCAGCAGGGACTATGTAGTGATTATTATAAAAATCGTCATTTCCTCAAACATTGTTCATAGGCCTAACAAAAAAGTGTAATATAATATTTAAAAGACTGTAAGCTAGCAATGGTTCAGTTTTGAAAACCATATGAGAAACCAAGGATCCGCTCACAGTATTACTGCAATGACCAGCTTCTTTACGTCCCTGTCTATAAAGATAAAAGTATAAGATCGTAATTGTGAATAAAGTCATCTACACCGTTCGAACCTTTTGAAATAAGGAACTTTACATATTGCCAAATCATTCTTTTCAGGAAGCCACGTCAAGAATTCATACGAACTTGTAATATGAGCCCCACCTCATTGGCAATCCCAAGCATGATCGGCCACAGGGGGAGCCATCAGGTTCAACACCGGTTATTCGCCTCGATGTTCCTGAATGTGATTCATAAGTCCGTAGAAGCACTACTTTGCAAGCGGTTTTTTTTTTCCATATGGTCATAACTGAATCATATAAGTTTCCCTGAATAGGAATAGGGAAATCAATCGACTGTTTCTGAACAGACAGCCATAATTTTTTTTAAAGTTTTTAAAATGGGTTTCTGTAATTTTATAACGTGTGGCATGCTTTCAACATTTGTTTCTTCCCCTAATTTGTGAATAATTAAATATGCTGCTCATATGTTAGTGCTGGGTATTTGATTTTGTGAACATGCATGCAAAAAGTTCCAAAAGCCTTTCAAAAGCAAATGCATTTGACCCTTTTTCTTCAAAGGGAAAACTCAGTTTCCCTTTATATTATTCAAAATTTTTCCTCTTCTACAAAGAGGTTGAAGCATCTTTACATCTAAGTATTCAGGAATCAGTAGGTGGCCGAAAAAGTATTAATACTATGCACACCATATGAGATTTAATAAAAATGGTACTTCTATTTATTTAATAAAAACCCTTATTAGTTGTACTTCTCAGCTTGTGTTGAATAGACACACAGCTTTATACCTAGTGATATATTTCATAGAAAATTTTGCGTGAAAGAAAATTGTCCAGTAGTGGTACAAGATTTGGTTTTTCATCTTATATTCATAGACAAATAGGCAACCGCGGTTCGTTTGCAGTCTATATGAAACGGTGTATGTTTATTTTATGTAAAACTAATATATTTATTACGAACATATTTTTAATTTTGTTATAATAGGAATGGATCACAAACGTTTTATTTTTTATTAAATTAATGGCGCAGCCTCGTTCGCTTTTCACGCACCCTCAAACTAATTATATTGCCACGGGACTCCTCAGCGGTTACAAGGACCCCTTTGGGAAACATTTCCCTAAATTAACGTCAATTTCGAATCCATTTCCAAAATTTATCTTCATTGGAATTCCCCTACCAACACACCTTCATTCTATTTTATTTTAATCGATTTCGCCGGTTGTAACATATTTAGAAATTTTGCAAAATTGGTTTTATAAAATAAAGTGATGAAAAATAAGTAAATAAGATGAAACAGAATGATGTTATGGCCATGTTTAAATTCCGAAATAATTTTAATTTTTAATTAAACTAGATACGGAATAGTAAATTTGAAATCTTAGAAGAGTTGAAACAAAATGTGAAATCATACTTATGAAATGATTCATGTTACGAAATAAATATATATTCATCATGTGTTGCTTCGTATGATTCATGATATCTAGGCCTATGTTCCTATGTCTCCAGTTGGTATACCGAGTTGAAGTGGTTTTACTCTGTTTTCTGACGGTAATATTTCCTCGGTGTCTATCTTTTCTGATCCTTTAGAACCAAAAAACCACCCTACATTCTAAATCCGTTTACATGCTCCTCGGTCCACTCTTTAAGAACGAGACCCCAGTCCACAAACTTGGATATGCCTACTTTAAAAAATCCTTTATCATTCGTTCTACTTTGTTCTGGAATTCCTTATTCATCTCCTTCCGTAAAACCTTATCCATAACGTATTTCTCCTCCTCTTAAACTTCTTCTTTATATATGTAAGAATTTAAGTAATCGCTATGTTTATTTTATTTGTTGCTATTATATTGTTTATTAGGCCAAATTGGTATACAATTATGTTATATTTTGCAATCATTCATATTCTTGTCCGTTATTTTATAAACCAGTAAATTAATTATTTTACTTATAAAACTTTAAACAATTACAAGCCAGACAAATGCTACTGGTACTGTACATTTTTGTTATTCTAAGGGAACTAGCCCCAGAATAAAATTTATTTTTTATTCAATCATTCATTCATTTCTTCTTTCGTTCATGCATATGAAAATTGTAATAAATATATGTATATATTTATACAATGTTTAACTTGGTAAGGTGTAGGATAAATCACACAGGCTTCCTTGATTCAAATGTATAATCAGAGCCAGGTTTAAAGTTTGGGCGCTGCTGGACCCTAGAGTTTTTGCCTCACCTCTTCATACTATCTGAGTGGGAAAACGATCGGTATAGCAATTTTCCTCAAGAAAATGATTTTAATGATGACAATTTTTATATTACCGCACAATAACATCACTTATGATAATAATTTGGGAAGCGTACAACTCGACCAAGCATTGGTCTACGATAGACCTGAGTCATACTTTCTACGCCACTGTATACATATCTACACCTAGTGTAACTCACGGAAACACTGCAAACAACTTTTATCAACATTAATTATGTATACAAATTAACTTTATAATAGGAAATCAGATGAAGACTTTCCTTAACTCATCATAAACATATTCTTTGTTACTTCAACAAATATTTTTTTTAGCTTGCGTCCGTTGGCCCTGATCAAGGCCTACAACTAAAATTGGTACAAAACGTCTGCACATATTAAAGCAGTTTAATTTAACCTAGCTTCTCCAGTCCGAGTAGAAACTTAAAATAGTCTTCCTCTCTGTACTACTTCATGCTAACTAATTTCTTCCTGATTTTTCATAAATATTTTTTTAATGTTATAGCCTTTTTTAAATAATGACTTAAAATAACACTAATTTCAAGTACAACTCCAATTTTTCGTTAATTTTTACAAAAATTAGACCTTTAAATCTTGTTGCAAATTGATACACGCATAAACTTAATTTGTAGAAGATATCCAATACATAGAGAATACAAAAAAAAATAATAAACATAAACAAATGTTTTTGTTTGTTTTGAAACGCACAGAATTAGTTCATTACCAGATATTTGAGAGTTTCAGTCATTCTTTTCCTGAAAATTTCCATTGAATTGCCTGTTTCCAGTATTAGTATCGTATACTATCTGATTTTTTGGGTGTGTCAAAATATATGCCTTAAAAAGGGGATTGTACAACATCTGCGATGTTATTCGATTTTACTAAAAGGTGGGAAAAAGCAGGTGGGGTTCTGTAGGAATGAACATATATTTGTTTGTGATTGGTTCGGTGGAAGAGGTTTGTCAAGGGGTGTTCTAAGAGGGTCAAGAGGGGCGGGGTGTAACCTAGAAGTTTTCATTGCGGCCCATTTACTGGCAATGTACCAGAACAAATTCTACCTTCGCGCTCTCTCCTTTGCCTCTTGCCGATAAAAGATAAAACTATTCGGTCATCTTCATTAAAAAATATAGAAGTTATAAATAATTGATTTATCCCGATTTATTAAGAAATGCCAATTGTTTTTGGGAAGCATCAGTGCTGAAAAACTTTATTTCAGACCACTATATTGGCCTGGAATTCTAACAAGACGAAAAACATGTTTGCGTCCCATATGAATATATTATGAATAGAGGAATCATCCAATTTTATTTGGGATATGCTTTGCGACATTATATCCGCTGTATCACATTTATTGCTAGGTTGTTACAAAAGTCTTAGAGCATTAATTCATTATTGATTAAAGTATGCATTAATCATTTAATCCTTACTGTTTTCTAAAAGATGAATGTATTGTTGTTTACTTTGTCTAATCCTTTATTTAATTACGTCTACCAACTGTCTCTGTTCTCTACTTGTGGTCTTCTGAGGTACTACAGGAAAAAATGACTAAGTGCGAAGGCAGTAGCCGTGGAAATTTGTGTGGTAGAAGGCGAAAATGTGGTACATCGTAACACGGCAGCATTTTGGTTTAGGCAAACATATTTCACCGAAAATGGCGGAGTAAATAATTGTCATTCGTGGTCTTCTGAGGAAACACTGGAAAAAAGGACAAAATGCGAAGGTAGTGCTAGAGGAAATTTGTGTGGTGAAGGTGAAAATGTGGTGCATTATAACATGGCAGCAATTTGGTTCAGACGGAGCAATTCTGGGAACAAAAGCCTTGATTATGCTTAGTGTTTGGACTTTTATTTCGTGCTGTCTTTAGTTACAGTTGGATAGCCTAACCTTCCTGACTTAGTAGGAGTTGATAAGGTCGTTAAACGAAATAAAAAAGAAAATATATTTTTGTCGACTGCTTAGCGACGACTGCTCTTCTTAGATTGCCGTGCTTAGCTTTTAGGTACATTTGTGATTTCTGGAGTTCATTATTTTCTTTATATGGAAGAGAACTTTCATTCATTGTTAGTCTTACTTTTTGATATTTTTTACATTGGATCAAATGTTCTACTGTTAGAGGTGTAGTGTCACAAATTTGGCACGCTGGTGGATAATGTTATTAATAGTTGATATTAAACTTAACAAATAAGTAATAATAATTCATTGTTTATTAATTTGGAGTATTTTTTTATTTATAAAATACTTTTTATTTGTATTTATAAAATACATATACATATACATTTATAAGATAAAAATACAATGGAAATTTTTGTAAAAAAATACATGAGACAGCTTCTCCAATCATGAAATTCGCGTTTGCAGTTATTTATTTTTAATTTCCAAGGGCTTAAACACCCTGTTAGGATAGGCTTATAAAATCTTCTCATGGGCCTCTTTCCTGAGGGTAAATGTGTATTTTTAATAATTATGATTGTAATAAAGAGTTTTTATTTTTTGTAATTTATATTTATTATTCGGTTGGTTTTTAATGTTGTTTTCATAATCTGGTATATATGGTTTGAATGAAATCTAACCACCATTAATACACAAGTAGCAGCTTCTGATATTTTGTAATAAACATTTAATAACAAAAAAAATTATGGATCCATTGGTCCTCAATCATGGGAGATATGTGATGTGAAATAAGCCACGCGCGTGGGAAAGTCATATGCTTGGAAAATGGGCGGCCCTGAAAGCGGGGTCCATTCATATATTAATAACGTTTGTATTTTACAGGTTTGATTTATCCTCCGTGGAAATGAGGGAAAACGGTTTTTCCCGCCGTCCTCTCTTCCGGTGATTTAATGCCTGTTCAGTGGCGTTCCGGATATCACAATGCTGCGCTATTGCCTCTGACAGCAATTAAATATTGGCCCTCCACACATTGTTATTTTATTCTAATCATATTTTTTTTTGTTAATGTTTATTTATGAGAAGTTCATTAAAAAAAATAAAACTGATGAAAAGTAAAAATATTTAAATATGAGAGTCAAGGTAATTACGGTTATGAGATTATAATTATAAAAATGATCATTTTATTTATGAGTTTGCCAATCCGATCAATGGTGTAATGCATGGAATGACTTCTATAATTTATCTATGAATTTATCCATTAGGATGTAAAACAAAGATTATTTTGACTACATCAGAATATTTCTAGCTTCTTACTATCTATTTAAGTAGGCCCTCATATAATAATATAGACAAGATAGTATAGAATAATATAGAAAAATATAGGAGATCAGAAGAGCGAAGGAAAAATATGATTTTGGAGGCAAATAGATGAGAGAGTGGATAGTCAAACCGTTAAAAAAAGCCAGTTACAAGGTTATCGTGTGAGGCCATCGACATGTATTATTTATACAACCAAAAATGTTAATCTCTCTGTTATGTTAATGGTGGTCTTTTCCGTCGTCTTTAATATAAATCGAATTAGCTTACTGATCTATGGCATCAATTGGCTGCCTTTTTAAGTTTTCGTATTAAATATTTGCCGTTGCGTTAAATTTATTAAAACACTGGTCCTATTTACTTCATGTCGATTTTATCATACAAAAGTGCGAAGAAAGTTTCACTTCAAATTTTGAAATTTCATCTATGTGGGTTTTTTTCAGTATTTACAAAATAAAATAATCTAGCGCTAATAAACATAAACAATTGTAGTTGTATAAAAAATAATTGTATAAAAAATAAACAACATTGTAGTTGTTTATGAAATTATACAAAGGATTATGCATATTAGATAATGATAAATACTTAAGCTATGAAAAAATCGTAATAAAAACAATCTTATAGATAAAAAAATAAATAAATATTAATAAAATAATAATGATTTGTGTTAAAAAACTAAGCAGGTACGTAATAAATCCTTATATATATATATATATATATATATATATATATATATATATATATATATATATATATATAATAATAATAATACTATGTCGCAGTCCTTCTTGTTTGGGTAAGCTATCCACGTTAGAAATATTTATAAGCAAGGGGTTATAATTATATTTCCGTTTATCAATACATTTCGTGTATCCTCATATCATTCTTCTTTATCGCATCTCGGCTTGAAGTTCTCCTATTTATACACCACATTGCGTTCTTCCATTAATCTCCGTTCTTATCTTCTCTCATTAAAATATATCTTCGAATCATTTCTTGGATCACTTGTTGCCAATATTCTTGGCCCTCTAGATTGTTTTCATTCCAATTCGGTCTCGTTTGCTTTCCCGGCAAGATAATGGTTCTGCATTTATTAGAAGGTGGCCAAATCTACTTATTATGGATAGTGGAAAACAGGTATTGTTGCCTCCATAGTGTTGAGGCTTAGATTGGACATTATTTCTTATTGTGCCTTATATCTTTTGCTGATACTGTCCGACTCCTCTAAGTAATTAAATGCATCCACTTGCTGAAATCTGACACCTTTGATACTCAGGTACGTTTTGGTATTAATATAATACTTCGGTCCGTGTTGCGTTGGGCGCCAGCCGCACTTGTTAACTCTGATAATAATTCGTTTTAATTAGGTTAATTTAAAATGCATTGCTATGTTTTTGACAAACTGCTTTTCTGAGACAGGTGGGGGTTCCAGAAACCGTATATTACTGATCTAATGTATTTGCATAAAATAATAAAATAAAACTGTATTTTGTACAGTATAACACTGTAAAACTGTATTTAACTAGGTTGGGATATTATCAATACCATTGGAGATCCTTTCCAAGGGTATCGTGTTTCCCAATTCATTTAATTAAACTATATGATGGCATGCGGGTTAAATATAATAATAGATTTCGACATAAGATCTTACTTTATTTAGGTTACATCATTAAGTAAACTGCTTGCTAATAATTTACAACCTGAATTAACTTCATTATAAAAACCGTATGTATTTGAGAATACTGGGTCTAACTTGCTTATTTAAAATCTTACTCTGGTGCCACATAATACTAGACATTGAATAAAAGGACTATCACTTATCATAGTGTTGCCTTCGTCGTCTACTGATCGCTTCGCCACTCGATGGTGTGGTCTTCTTTCCTCGCAGCGGTCTTCTCTGCCGGTTAGACTCACTAATTCCGCCTAGGATGAACTGCTCAGCTGGACCCTTTGCTTCTATTCTTAGCTCCTCACTGTTTCACCTTCCCGCTACAACTACCTCTCCTCTCCTGTCTGCTGTCCCTTCTTTCTCTTTCCCCTTCTCCTTCTTGAAAGATATATTTTGTCTCCACCCTCCTTTTGTTCAATCTTATTGGTGGTCGAAGAATTTTGCTTGGGAAGGAGGAGGAGGGCGTGTCCCTTTACGTGGCATCGAGCTCTTTGAAAACTTTTCTATTGTTCCTTGTCCTTAGGCGGCAGGTTTTATTATAACTTGTCGACCAGGCATATAGTTTCTTCTCTTAGTTTCATGGTGATTTCACTCTGGCTTATCTTTGTGACTACTTGTCAGTAATCTCGACCTGGCCTTCTTAGGTTTTTCTTATAGGTATCACGGCCTTGCAGGTATTTCTTTGTTCGAAAATGAAATCTATTTATGTTATTATTGGCTGAACCACGTGGAACCTTATTTAATTACTATTATTTAATCGGAAATATTTCCTTCAATCCCTTTATACTCAATACATAGCAATGTATGTATATTCATAAAAACTGAAATGAATTAAAATTAAAATATCTGATGATTATTATAATGTTTTTATTTTACTTGTAAAATTTCACATTTTAATAATATTTATGAAAAATACCCTTCTTCAACAAACCAAGATAACTGAATCAAGCCTGGGTGCTGAGGGGTACTATTCTTTCTCCTGGTTGATGTAACGCAATCCTAATGTTTCCATATGTTTTTCAATGGAACATAGGACAGGTTAAAAGAAAAGAAAGTTTTATTTTATATTATTAAAAAGTAAAACAATTAAATTTCAGAAAAATTTTCCTTATAAACCTCCACACTTTATTCACCATTTTTCACAACGTTTCGGGCTTATCTTCCCATATTCAAATGATCTTTTCCATCCCTATTTGTCAATTTGATATTATTCGTATAGAAAATTTCTATTTGTCATCCTGATTAGTTGAATACAATTGTCACATTTTTCCATTGACCATCTGTCCTGAGTCATCTGTTTGAACATTCTAACGCCAAACCAACATTGATTGGGTAAAAATGTAAAAAATTAACAAACATAAATGTTTTCTAGTCCTAAAGACAAAAGATTGTTCAAGGAATGTGGGACATTTTGTGGAACAGTTTTCGATGTGGAACGAGGACCCGAATGTGGGACTGTCCCACCTAATATAAGACATCTGGTTACTTTACACTAACATAACTAAAAAATTTTTCCAGAAAATGGAGTTTAAATATTTCTACTTTATATTACAACTTTTGTTTCTTTCTATCCAATTAAACAATTAGTGTTATACGGCTGTCAAATGTGACGGGCATTAGACGGATGAATTGCGAGGCTATATAATTTTCAATCAATGCAACGTAATATATGTTTTTTTTTCTATTCTAACATTTCATTTAATTGTTAATTAAAATCATAATATTTGTGAAGTCGGTGCATGTTTTTTTTAAATCGTCAATCCGTTGATCTATTGTATAAATAAACAGATCAAAGAAATTCGACGTTAGTATTTTTTTTATATTTACAATTAGAGATGTTGAATATTCTTCATCAAAGGGTTAATATTTTATTAATTTTTATTCATATTTTTATTTATTGGTTTTTTATTATTTTTTATTTCTATTTTATTAACTTATGTTTTTTTCTTTACTTTGTATATATGGTATTAATTAATGAATTCTTATAGCCCTAATATCTATTGCACTTGAGTGTGGAAGCTTGTGTTATTTTTCAATAAAACATTTTATCAGAAAAAATGTTAGTGTTTTATTAAATAAAATCAACAATTTGGACTAGATTTTTATCATTATCATTATTAACTAGATTTTTTTTTAGGTATGTTAGTATTGCATTGAGGGTGTCATGACAATATTTCCTGTTATTGTCAGACCATTTTCTGATTATTAAAAAACTATTGGTAGAATTGAAGGAAAAAATCAATACATATTTGTATTCTTCCCATAACTGATTATAATTTATACGTTCCTATTTTAATTATTATGAACTCGAAAAATTTCGTTAATTCACTTTTATATTTTTATTGCGAGAAAAAAAAAAACAACGTAAAGATAAACTAAAAGTTATCAGTGATTACCACCAGCGTAAAAGGTATTACAATTCAAACAAAATAACCGAAGTAGATCGGTTTATGATCTGAATTATATTAAAAAACAAATATCACAACCCTGCATGGTAGAGACGATAATAAATAAATTAATTAAAAAAGAAAGAAATTCCTTAGATGAATTTATCCTGTGAGTTGATTAGAATTTTAATATTTATAGTTTTACGTAAAATTTCTAGCAGGTATTATAAATACATATTTATATGTACAAAAAAGAAATTATGAAAATATTGCCTATGTTGAATTCGGACGTAAATGTTGACTCCTTGCCGAATTAGTTGTAGCTAAACTTACAATTCATCTATAATCCATTCATGCTATATTTACAGGCAAAAAATAAAATGAAATAATTGTGGAATGAGTAAATATTTTCAAAAAAATTAAAGTTAAAATAAAATATAACATCGTAAACATAGCCATGCTTATCCAAAATTTTTACACTCAGCCTAAGGAACTCCGAAGCAAACTTATTCTTCGGCTTGTTAAACGGGAACAACAAGACGATCCCAAAATTTCTCTTCCAACTGTGTCGCTTCTATTGAGAGCCAGTGGAAGCTGAATAAGTGCGCTATATCCTTGATCAGATATTGTGGGGTCTGGAGGCGGAGGGATTTCTAGGGGCGGCTAATGTCGACGACCTAGCGGTTATACTTTCCGCGAACAGCAGAGCTAGGAAAACCGGACTGTACGCCATTGACGAGGCCGATTTCCCGAGGTTGGTAGAGGAGGAAAATTACCCCTTCTTCATGGGGTTGTGGGTTCCACACATTTCACTCTTGGCATGGGCCGTCCACCCGAAGAAGAGGAGGCTGCCGCCGCTGAGTCAGCCTGAGGAGAAACCGCAGGAAGAAGCTGAAGTCTAGTGGCAGCTCTGGGCAGTACAAAGAAGAGACTCAAAGCCCTGACTACACGGATCAGGAAGGAAGGACACAAGGTGCAGCCCCATCAGCAAACGGTGTGCTGCCGCGCACAGGGCTGCACCATAGAATACCCAAATATTGTTCCCATAATTAAAAGATAAATAAAGCTGAGTTTTATTGGCGGTAGTGGAATACGTACATCCCATGCGTGATACCCCACTTTGCTGAAACCCCTTATGCCAGAAATGGCCAGGTAGGGGGAATAAAAAAGAATAGAAATAAAAGTGCGTTATATCCGCAGCAATAGAACAATAGCAATGACAGCTTGTGTTGACTATGACGAGAGGAAGAATCTTTGAACATTTGAAAAACCTCGAACTGTTCTCAGTTCAGACGAGTATTCAAGTAATACAAAAATAAATAATTTAGACAAAGCAACATATTCACTGCCAGGTCGCAGTAAAAGTACGATATTCAGCAAAAGAGAAACAGTTCTAACCATCGTAATAGTCTTCAATAATAAGCCTGTCGCGTTGTTGGAATCTCGGCGTTTATACGAAACTACTACCAATCTTTATGATCCAAATCTAAGATTTTTTGTCTTTAGATCATACTTAGGCTTGGTCTAGGCGTCTATTAGAATCGTTTTCAGCCGACCTGGCGAAGAACTGGCAGAAATACCGATTTCAGCCGGCAGAGAAGCAGAAAGAAGAACCGATTATATATATATATATATATATATATATATATATATATATATATATATATATATATATAGGTCAGTACGCATCTTGACCCTCAGTGCCTTAAATTGGTCGTGATCACGTGTTCGGTGGATTCCGGAACGCCACAACTAGTGCATAGGGGTTTGGCATCTGTTCCAAGGCTGTATAACTTACGTACAACGGCACAAAAGCCCCCATGTCTCGTGAGGAATTGAAAGATCCAATATTCAGATTATAATTTTATTATAATTTTATAATTAATTTTATTTATAAATTTATGTTATATATATATATATATATATATATATATATATATATATATATATATAGGTCAGTACGCATCTTGACCCTCAGTGCCTTAAATTGGTCGTGATCACGTGTTCGGTGGATTCCGGAACGCCACAACTAGTGCATAGGGGTTTGGCATCTGTTCCAAGGCTGTATAACTTACGTACAACGGCACAAAAGCCCCCATGTCTCGTGAGGAATTGAAAGTTCCAATATTCAGATTATAATTTTATAATTAATTTTATTTATAAATTTATGTTATATATATATATATATATATATATATATATAGATATATATATATATAACATAAATTTATCTGGCGGAGGGTCACTACCACAAAAGGACCTATGCTAAGGAAGTATTTCCCCACCGTTTAGTCTCAACTAGTTGCCAGATGGATCCTATCTGAATATTGGATCTTTCAATTCCTCACGAGACATGGGGGCTTTTGTGCCGTTGTACGTAAGTTGTACAGCCTTGGAACAGATGCCAAACCCCTATGCACTAGTTGTGGCGTTCCGGAATCCACCGAACACGTGATCACGACCAATTTAAGGCACTGAGGGTCAAGATGCGTACTGACCTTTAGAAACTCGAAGATGAAGATTTTTCTGTTCTAATCACTGAAGAGAACTCGTGCTACGTATCCTTCGTGTATGGTTGAAAGGAAGCAGTAGGCGTAGCGCATTAGAAGGCTCGTTATCGTAAATATTCCGGGGAGATAATAGAATGAAAATTATTACGGACTTCCCGATATGGTGGATTGAAATGGGAAGAAATTCATTTTATAGTTTCATATGATGAAATAGAACCTCGTATTGCAAAAAGGCAAAGTAGGGTAACAGATAAAATAAAACTTCGATGTTATTACTGATCGAATTTAATTTGATGTCACAATTCGGAAAGATTTAAATTTCTGTAATCGGGTCGAATAAGGCTGCGCGTCCACTAGAACTTTTTTCGGCCAATAATCTTGCAGCCACTTAGGGCCGTTTTGAGCCGTAGTCGGCCGAAGATCTCAAATATAGGGAAAGCGTTGGAGCGAGTCCACTGCACACGCCCTACCGACCGGGGGCGGCCGAACAACGGTTATCAAAGTAACAACGGCCGATCTAATTAGCCACCAAATGGGTTTTTGCAGAAAAGACAAAGAAGCGTTGCTTGAATTCATTTTCTTGTACTACTGAAACAAAGGTCGGACTTGAAAATGTTATGATCCATAACGTAGTCAGATGCATGAATAAAGGATTATGAATTTTGATAGTTTTTTTGTTATCTTCCTGAAGATTTAATAACAAATACTATTCATGTTTTTATTTACCTTTATTACTCAAATATTTCTCCTCTCTCTCTATCTATCTATATTTATTTATATGTATTTCGAAAAATATGCCGATGGTCAAAAATATGTTTCAAAATGTGTAGATAAAGATAAAAAGTATGCAATCGGATAATATTATAAAACATTATAGTCAAGTTTGATTTAGCCTCTTTGAATTTGTGATTAGATTCGCTTGAGAAAAAAAGTTTCTTGCTTTAAGTGATGTTGAGATAGTTTTTTTACGTTTGAAGTTTCAATGATGAGGTCATGAAACATTTAAGATTTTCAAGATGATAACCATGAGAACGGAAAATAAAACCAAGGAAAAAAAGAAGACATTTTTCTGATAACGGAAAGTAATTGAACGCAATTCAATATTGGTCGAAAAATTGAAGAAGCTGTGTGATGTTAATCGTTAATTTTAACTTTTTATTGGAAATCATTACTATCCGCCGCTTGGTTGGCAATTGATAATAGTCCTGAAAGGTTTATGCTTACGCTATAGTTACAAGATAATTAATTAAAGATATAAAAATTAAAGAAACAAATAAACGCTCAATAACATTCATACATAAATTTTAATTCTCAAGTCTGTAATTATCCAAGCGGGTCATGATAAAAATCCTTTGTGTCGAACATAAAACCATTGATACATTTGAATACTACAATTGAAGTTAAATTACAGAAAAGCTCATATTTCACAGGAACTGTTTTAGTTTACTATTATCAATATTTTTTGCAGTCATCCCTAATGGAGTTGATGTTATTGAGCTCATGTTCTTTGCTTAAAGTAAAAAGAGTAGAGAAGCTCGTCTCTTTCATGATATAATGCTGGAAATATAGGCCCTCTGTATTCTGGATGAATACATTATGAGACAGGACGCACAATGGGATCCGGTTAACCCGAGACTGCATTATGAGACTATTCCCAGGCTGATAAAGTAACGAGTCACTTCGAAGGCAGCGGCGACCTCATCCACAGTTTTTTAAGAGGGTTTCTGATGGCGTCTTCTTCGAGGCTCTAAAGATCAGTACGCATCTTTAACTTGACCCTCAGTGCCTTAAATTGGTCGTGATCGCGTGTTCGGTGGATTCCGGAACGCCACAACTAGTGCATAGGGGCAATAACACAAATGCATATTGATCGATATCCTTCTATCCTTTTATGTAAAAGTTATAATATATGAAAAATAGTAATTTTCTCTGACTGAGTTTGATAGTAAAAACAATTCCCATGCATCTAAGATAAGTTGCCAAAGGTAGATAAGGGTGTAGATTACCTTAATTTACAATTAAATTAATTAATTTCATTTAATTACAAATATTAGTCATTTTTCCACACTTTATTTTAAATATTACATTGACAATGGCCTTAAGCTGTACTGAAACATCGTAATAAAATTCTTGAAACAAGGATTAAAGATTTCCGTTTTTATGCTGGAGACTAATACGCTTTTAAGGATTTATTCTTCTAAATATAAATTTATAGCAATTAACTGTTATAGAATATTGTGATTTCTTCTATATATAGTAGGAATGCGTAAGTTTTTATTTCCTTTTAAGTTCTTAATTGCAAATTTCTTTTAAATAAGTTAAAATTCCGAAAATGCCCGGGATATGATCTCTTTACTTCCCAGATCCTTCGACAACTTCCAAAAAAGCAATAATACTCACCATACTTACCTATACAATCGTATCCATCGCATAACTCATTTTCTGAGTGATGTAAAAACTCTCTGTAATAATTATCCATTTTCTTATTCTAGGCAAAACTGACCAATAAGCTGTCTCCCAATACTTTAAAATTTCTCTTTATAAAATCCTGGCCATACTTCTAACCTAAATAATCCTTTCACACTTTTCAACGAGATCTGCATATTGTTGACAATATATCCTTTGCACTTGAAAGCAAGAAATACTGCACTGTTGCCTTTCTAGACGTATCACAATCTGTCCACCGAGTATGGCAAGACTGATTGCCTTTCAAGCTCAAAATCCATTTACCCGATTCCTTCGATCCTACCTTTCTAACCGCTCCTTCTAAGTTCGCTGTGGCTCAGAATTCTCCAATTGTTATACGGTTGAGGACAGTGTTCCAGAAGCCAGCGTCTTGTGACTTTTCCTCTGCATTTTATTCACCTTCACCACTGATGTTTCTACTAAACTCGATACCTAACTGGCAACATTTGCTGATGGTACTTCCAACCTATCAACCCTCTCAAACACTAACCTATCTTGAATGAAGGGACTGATTCAAGACCGGGAAGAGGTGCTGATGGGTTTTATCCTTTCCCTAGCCTGTCATGCTATGTATATCTTTTATCACCGTCATATTTCTTTATAGTCGCTCTTTTGTTAGACACATGCGATAGTTAAACAGAAATAGTTGAAAATTAAAAATAAAATAAAATAAATAAATCGTAAATGTTTAATAAAAATTGGAATGATTCTTTTTTTGTAGAACTTAGAATCTTTAACACTGACGGGGAAAATGCTTGTTCCCTCACTTGTAGATGGTAAAGCAATCTATTAAGAAAAAAATGTTCATTTGTACAATAATATCCTGTTCAATAATTTCGTTTGCACAATAATTTGTTCTAACACGTGAAAAAAAAATAAGTGCAGTTCTTAGAAAAAAATAAATAATCATAGACGGAGTTAAATTGTAGTCAGAACATGGTACGCAACTAACGTTTTTGCAAACTATAATTAATCATGTTCCATAAACAATATCGATTTAACTGACATACTAGAAACCTGTGACGAGATGCAAATTTATAAATAAAGTTCAGTTTTTTCGAAATAAAACAGTTTAGAATTTCGTAACAAAGGACATGGAAATACTGGCTGAAATATAAGTCACGGTTTTTCCAAAATAACTCCAAGTCCCTGGACTTCTCCGTAGACCTGGGTCCTTTGAGAAAAACCTAAGTAGCTAAGTTGGAATAAGTTCAGTTGGAGGACGAATTGTCTACAGTAGGGAGTTGGCTTCGCCCTTTAAACGATGTGTTCAGTTTGATTGCTTCTCAACTTTTTTCTGCTTGTTCTCTGTTAACTTCAATCTCAGGCTCCTTACTCACCGGGGCCAATAGACCTAGTTCAGAAATCACGGTTCTTTCGAGTGGCTATTCTCTTTTCCATTCTTTTCTTATATTTATTGGTATTGGCTGATCGTTGATGAATAAAAATCATTATTTTTGCAATATTCTCTGTAAATCCTCAAAACAAAATTTTCCAATTAAAACATCAAGGAATTCTGTTGTTGTCTATTTGTATTTGATAAATTTGGAGATGTTGGAGTTAAAAAAAAAAAAATCGTTTTTAAATATTGTATGTTATGAAAATTGGGAAATGATCCCTCTTTTTCGGACAGTGCCTCTAAAGGAGAAAATACGGTCGAAACGTCAAACAAATAAATAAACTTATCGCACCTGTGGTAGAATATAGGCATAAATAAAAATTTGAAATTGATGGGAAATCATATTAAAATATTTTTCTACACCACTGAATACCTCAATTAAAACACACTGGGACATTTGTAGTACCCCAGGAACGGTTATTACGAATGTCCCAGTGTGTTTTAATGAGGTTTCAGAGGTGTAGCAAAATATCTTTAAATATGATTGATATTAAATATGATGTGATATATTCCCAACAATTTCAAATTTGTATTTATGTCTTTATCTTAAGAAGGGTGCAATAAGTAATCTCAACGGATTTTTTATTTAAAATCTGAAGATTTTGTGGTATTCAGAATAAATTATTTTCTTTATGCATAGTAAAAATTTAATTTCTTTCATATGGTTTCCTTTCATGATATCATGAATTAAGGTCTAAACCTTACGTTTATAACTGTAGTTCGAATTGCTAAGCTTTGCCTATAAATTATTGTCGATTTATAAAATACCAAATTTATAACCCAATAATTTTTTTAAACTTATTTTAGATTACCTACTGTCTATTTAATGAAATTAAAAGAAAAAACACCATTTCTTAGCGTTTAAGAAAGCGCACCCCAATTCCAATCATCATCCATTTTACATTTTATTTTATATAATTTATGTATACAATAACATTTTTTGAAATAAATTTGCAATGGACTTTCTCAACGTGATATTTAGGGGCAAAATAAAAAATTGATGTGTGAAAAAACGTGGTGAGAAAATATTCACAATCTTGCCAAAATTTGTTTTTTATTATTATTTTATTTTTGGCTTTCTTTTTATATTCACACCTGAAATGTTGACAACCAGTGAATTTTTTGGTAAAAAATAAAATATGAAATGTATGATAAACAGTAGTACCCAGCGGCACCTCTTCCTGTCATGACTATCGTATACTGTTAGGCCCTAGCCTACAGGGCTCCCTATATAGGGAGCTCCTAAGCTCCCTCATCCAGCTTTTCTTCAGCATTCTGCAAGTGTTGTCAAGCATGTTGGTTATCGCCATGTCTTGTATAAGTATGTTAGGATGTACGTGTAAGTTATCGTGAAATCATTTGTAGTGGGTCCGTATGTGTTCGGTAACTGTTGGCATCTTGAGATCTGTATGTAAGGTAATGTTGCTGATGCACCATGGGGCTTTGGTGATAGTCCTAAAAGTTTTTGACAGAAAAATTTAAGTTTTTGTATATGTGTTCTTTCGGCTTTCCCGTTTATCTGTGAAGCGTAGTTGGGCCTGAGAAAGTAAGTGTAAGTGTTCAATTTATGCGACTAAGTTTCCAATTTGAACGTCTTGAAAGCAATGAGTATAATAGTTTTAGTATTTTTATAATAGTATAATAGGTTTAGTTGTAGTATAATTAGTTTAACCTTTTTTGTTTGTTCTTGATGTGAGGGCTTCATGCCATTCTTGTGTCAAATGTTAGGTCAAGGTATCGAATTTTATCTGTCTGCGGAATTATTACATTGTCATGGTATATTGGAGGGCAAGTTTCTTGTTGAAGAGTAAAAGTGATATGTTGGGATATGTCTTGGTAAAGTTGAATTTTCCAAAGTTTGCACCAATCATGAAGTTTTGTGGGATGATTTAAAGTCTGTGAGGCATGTGCTGGATTTTGATGTTTTGTTAAATTTGTTCTATCGTCTACAGTTCCTGTGTAACTGTTGAATGGTTGAATGTTGGGTTCAGAATCCAAATTAATGGTCAGGTTATTGTTCGTCAGTATAACAACAAGTCTTTTGTAGAGCAGTTTCTCAAAAGTCTTAGTACTTATTGAGAGCTGACTGATAGGTCTGTATGATGATGGTGTGTCTGTGTCTTTGTTTAGTTTTTGAATCATAGTAATTTGAGAGTATTTCCATTATAGAGAGAATTTGGTCATTCTGAGTATTGCATTATAAATAGACGTTAGGTACACTAGACTTTCCTGGGCAATTCTGGAGCACTTGAACATTTATCAGAAGGGCAAGATGGAGGAAGTCAACTGTCCACTCCTTTTCACTAATGGCGCTGGGCAAATGCAGCATATCATTTCAACCTGGATTGTTTTTTAAGACATATTGCATTTTCATCCAGATTCTGTTTCCTATTTCCACATTGCATTATTAATAAGCTCTATGGTTTTTATAGAGACACGCTCTGTAATTAAAATTGTTGGTGATAAAAGTCAGATTATTTTTTTATTGGATTTTCCAGCAATTTATTAAGTTGAGATATGGCTGCGGCTGAATCACCATCTAGGTTTGAAGCAACGTCCTCTATTTTGTCTAAGTTCTTGGTTTAGTGCCTACTCAGTAGCCTCCAACCAAGTTCCGCATCTCATGACTACTGGCTGAGAAAATCATGACCAGGGGCTTTTTTCTTAGGTAACTGTGTAATTTGCTCGGCAACTTGGGTAGGGGTGAAGCAAGGAGGAGGTGCTGCCAGTTGTAGTGGAATGTCTAAAGTGTTGAGTACATGTCTTTCGTGTTCTGAATTAGTGAAATCAGTATGTGGTATAAAAAACAGAAGAAAGATGATTTGCAAATAACTCAGATTTTTCAACGTCTAACACAGCCCAGGAACCATCTTCATTACGGAGGGATGCTTATACAATAAGATGTTTTACAAGTTTCTTGGTGTGCCTCCATAAGCTCCCATTGTCAGTCGCAAGATTTCTGATGCAATTGTCGTAAATTGTGCTTTTGAAACTTTGAATTTGTCGTTTGAGTTCATTGTTAAGTCCGTTTGTTAGATGAAAGTAGGTCAGTCTGACATACTTAGCGAGCTCTTCTCTTAACCCTGATCAAATTTCTCATGTACTACAGGGGATTCTCAAATATCTACAGGGGATAGTTTGGAAGTTGCCCATTTCTTCTGGTTTTGGGGACAGAAGAAGATCATACAGCCTTCTTTTCAACGGCTTCCTCGAGCTCATTCTTAGTCTTTAGATACATTGGAATTGAGAGCGTTAAGTTTAGCAATTGCTATACTCGTCCAAATCAATAATCCCTTTTACGAGTGATGGTTTTGTAAGATTCTTTAGGATCAGTACAAGGCTTATCCAATAACACTAAATTGTGAAGAGAATGACCAGAGCAAAGATCCGAACACGTATTTACGGTATGGGGTGCATTCATAAGTCCTTTAGTAATGAAAAAATCGAGTAAGTCTGGTCTTTTCTGTCTTGAGGTTGGCCAATAAGTATGTGTTCTGTATGGTCAATAAGATGAGATAGTGTCTAATGAGAGTTCTTGGATGGCAGACCTCAGGTTTCTTTCTTTTGGAGTACACAGTCGTGATCCCCATGGCTTTATAATCCCATGCATTATAATCATATTCTGTAATTAAAAATCTTCCAAAAAAAGTTAGTTTTTAACTTTTCAGATGTGAAAAAATTTTCTTTGAGGAAAATAAAAAATAATACGCAATAGCATATGAAAAGAATTTGATTACCGATGTTCTAGAAATGGTCTCTGAAATCGTATTATAATCTCTAGGTGATTAACATCCTCCCATCTATAGCTTAATCTACTAACTTAAGTTCTAGATTTCATCATGGCCCTAATTGAAAGTTAGTCTTCTACTTTACTAATTGGAGATCAGATTTCAAACTTATTTCCTCTTACCTTACGAGCACTGTATGTTATTCAATATTATACGTTATTACTTACCCAACTAACGATTCCTTTATTTTCTGATTTTAAGATTACAGTTAAAAATTAATTAATTAATATTAATGGAAGACTAATTATTTTTTCTCTATGAATTACGTCTTCCATTATTTCTCTTGTAGATTTGGACAGTGTCAATTATAAAAACGCAGATATAAATCTAAATAATGTGAAATAGAAATAATGTATTTCTTAATCCTTCATTCTTGTTTTATTAGAAAAATATTAAAGTTTTCTTATTGTTTTTCAAATAGTGATTTCTTTATTTGGACGAAATTGGGAAAACTATCAATCAAATCTACCGTAGTTTGATTTGTCCCTTCAACAACTGCAGATACAATGCCTCAAAACTGAATAAAATAGCGGAGCTTTTCTTTACATATGGAGGGGTTTAACTACAAAAACAGTAGTTTATTCTTATTAAAATAAAAACAACTTAGTTCTATATTTTGGATCACATACGTGCACTAATGATCTATAAGAAAAGAAGGATGATATTCAAGTTGTATTTTTTATTGCTTAAAACCTCTTTTTTGTGAAGCAATGTGAACAGATCATTTATTTTTTCCATCTAAATATAACAGATTATAATGATTTTATATTTGTGGTTATTATATGATTATATATATTTGTTGATTTATATTCTGCTTGAAATTTATTTTTCTCTTGGCATTTATTTTTAAGTAAAAACCATTTGAAATAATTTTTCGTAATTAAAATATAGCTAATTACAAATATTATATTTAGGTAAATATTCAAACATATAAATTAATACCCAAATATGCAAACCTGAAATTGGTTTAATTGCTTTCATATGCACCGATTTGGATAAATATTTCTAGCAGATGATAGAAAAAAGGAACATTAAAATGAATATACTGTTCTACAAATATACGATCTCTGAAAATAAACCCATGAACTTCAGGATTTTGATATGTTTTGATATTTATTAAAATTTATGATGTAATAAAAAATCAAAGAAATTACCCTTACCTTAAATGTAGTTTTATAAAATTAAAGGATACATCGTGTATTAATTGAAAAAAAAATGACTAATAATTATATGAAAAAAATAATGAATAAAATTAAATAAATAGCTGCAACAAAAACCTTTAACCCTTTTCTATTCAAGGTGTCCAAATGGATGCCACTACGTTGTAATTAAAAAAAAAATTCTTCAAAATTGCAGAGTCGTAAAAGTAGTCATTTGGTGTATGATCAGCTATTTGTGTTTTAACCAAAGAAATAAGCAATAGCTTTTAAAGCTCTGTTATGCTAATGCAATTTTTTTAAATTATAAAATTTAATGTTAATTTAATTCAGATATGAAAAAAGGAATAGATGAATTAAATGGTTTTATTTACTTTTTTTTAAATATAAAACAATTTAACTGTTGGCGTTTTAAGATCACAATTAATGATAATAAAAGAAAATTAATTTGATTAAATTTTTTAAATGTTATAATATTTTTTTTAATATAATTATTAGTTCTAATTATTATTAGTATAATTAATTTTTAGTTCCAGCCAAAGTATTGATAAAATCCATCATTTTAGAAAAATACAGGTATATGTAATTTTTATTCTAAAACGTAACTTGTATAGTTATCACTTATTAGTTATCATGTGATATGTTTAGTTAGCAATCCTAACAATTTGTTTGATTAAATATTTACTTATTTTACGCTAATAAGATGTTGGAGACTTTTATCTTTTCGTTTTAGATTTGTTATATTATATTTTTAGTTGCTTTATAGGTGTAGATCTATGGTGCACTCTATTAGCCTGCTCTCTCTGTTTAGCTTCGGGCTATTGCTTTCCAATTTTCTGCATGTGGGTCTGAAGTATTTCTGCTTAGGCTGCCTATCTATTAGGGTTTAGCATGGTCTTTTATCAACTGGTGTAGTATTCATGGGTGTATAGAGCCACCTTGATGGATCGCTTCGAGAAACATGCTCTGCCAATCTTAACCTGATTTCCTCCAGACAGATAAAAATTCGCTTCAATTTATTTAAGGAAATCATCTTTAGTTTTCTCTCCGGAAGTTTAAACTCTCCAGCTTGTTTCTTCAGTTTACCGGCAAAGTTCCTTTTTAGGTATAATTAACAAAGTCGAAGCATAGTTTTGATCCGATTAGTATTTTTCCAGAGACTTTTGGTATTCTCTTATGGCCGCTATGTTATTTGAGAAATTGGTCTTTCGTTTCGACACACACCTCTTTCTCCCGATATTCCTCTTATCACTTTTTCAAGGCCTAAATTGAACATCATAGGCGTGATTCCATCACCCTCATTCTTGATGAGCTTCAGATACTTCTGCTTCTACTTGTATCGATGAGCTACATTTGCTTACTTATGTCTTTGTCAATCTCTCCATTTCATCGGGGATATCCAATTAGATCATGGTTTTGCATTAAAGATTTTAACCAACGAAATAGGGTCAGTACATGATTTACTTGATTGACTAATATTATTTTATATTTTTGAACCATTGTCTAGTCATAAAAATCACGTTTTACTCCTCCTATGGCTTTTGATTGATGTTTATATGTTCATTAATAATGGTGATGCAAAAATGGTAATATGAAAAAAGTACTAGTAATGAACCATATAATAATCCTTTCATTAATTGATTAGGTTTGAGATTTTTTTCCTGACCGTTAAATTAATTAGCAATTCCGATCATTTCTAATTTTTAAACCTCATGAATTATTTTCGTAACACATCCTAGTGATATTACATTTATACGAAGAAAATACACATTCACATTATTAAAATTATATTTATATCAGAAAATCAAACATTGAAATCTATTGTTTAATATTTCTGAAATGTTTGTATTATAAAAGAAAAAAAATTGTATGCAGAGGACCACTGTAACACACTTATTTAATATAATCCTATTTTTAAGTTAAAGTTTAGATCGTATGTTTTAAGGAAATTTTGTACCTATATCACATTTCTTGTATTTATTTAAATAAGTAACATTACACGTAATCATTAATTCTATATAATATTGAACATCATTAAACAAACTTTTGTTTACTTAAACAGTACAGAAAGAATGATTACACATAACCTAATATTTCAAAATAAATAAAATAATTATAGTCGTAATATATTCAAAATGTTGAAATTAATTCAAGCAATAATTATTATTTAATGTTTGAAAATATACAATAATTAAACTGGAACTTTGCATTAATGAACAGCTTGATAATAAAGAAAGAGATTGGGACGAAAATAGTCCATTATAATATTATTAAATTAAATAACTAAACATTTAAAAAAAAATCCGAGATGAAGGTCTTAATGATTAATAAAAATTGCCAACATATTTTAACGAAAAAAGAAATATTTGTAATTATATAAGACTACAGGTAATTTTGTATAATTTAGAAGGGAGGGAGAGATTAAATAAAAGTACTAGTTAAAAACTGGTGCCATTGCTGACAAAACCCAGGCCATCTTAACACTTCTTTAAAAGATTTCCTTTGATAAATTCAAACTTCTTAAACTATTGAAGATAAACTTCTCAGGCATTCAAACATATAGTTTTTAGCTGCAACTCCCAGGAACACTGAAGTTATGATTTTAAGATGTTATATATGGAACTAATTAAAGATGTTATACAAATAGTCACTTTAAGAAGACGGAATCTTTAAGAAATAAAAAATAAAATATATGCATTATCTCTAATATCGACCGACCAATGAATGAAATAAATCCAAATTCAAACCATTTGGTGTTGCACATTTTATGGTACACTGTTAAAACCTTGAAGAGGAAAATATTATGTTTCGTTTCTTACTGGCTGATCTGACTGAAATTTTATTTTGCCAAATTTCTCATGAGTAATTATTATTTTGGTATTTTGTCAGTATAAATACACTTTATTTATTTTATTTTATGTTCTTCTTCACTTCAATTCTCAATTTCCTATTATGCACATATTTCCAAAAATCCAATAATTTATTCTATTAGTATGTTCAGAATTTTTTTTTGTTGAATTCTGTTCTAGTTTTCTGTTCGTGTTTTCTTTTCAATTTTTGTTTTGTAAATTTTTACTTTTGTATAATATTATATTAGGTATAATTGAAAATATAAGTAGAATAGCATAACAAATATTATGCTTTTTGATATTGAACATGTTAGTAAACTTCTCTTGCATAGATTTACAAAGCAAGAGAAATAAATAATGTAGGTAAAATCTCTAAATAGGATAAACAGGTATTGTTTATTAAAGGCCAAGAATAATATTATTTTATTGTTATTGTCATAATAGCTATAATTATTTAAATTTAGGTGGATAATTTAATATATTTCTTGAACGCAGAACAATTACTGGTCTTGAGAGAAATGAAAATTCTAAACACCCCTACCATTTAGAGCGATTGACTGGGCATGAGCATAGCTTTGTGTAGTAACTGCTGGCCTTCTAGCAAGTAATAGCTGTCCTCCCTCCTCCCCAATATGCTGAATGCTTAGTAACACAACATGTAATCAGTAAAGTTATATTATATTATATTTCATTATATTATATTAAAAGATAAAGCAGCTCCAAAAATCTGGATTAACAATTTTCCTCTGCGAAGAAGTCAGTTTTAACTGAATGCCTTGCTAACAGGTGTAATAAAAAAAAATAATACTCCCAAGTGCTTTCTGGACCTTGATCTTGATTCTTTAAATTTAGTACGATTGTCAGTATGTCCATTCTGTACGTCAACTATTATCTTTTTCAGGTATTATGTATTTATATTATCTTCTTCCCAAGACGAATTAATAAATTAACTAATGCATTTTATTTTTAATTAGTAATTCTTTGAGGCCATATGGGTTTAATTAAGTATGTGTATGTATTTGAAAATACGTATAGATTTATGGTTCAGCAAAAAAAGGCTCACTTATAAAAACTGCACTTTTTTCAATCCAAAATTTTAAGACAAATAACAGAAGCTCCTATCGACGAACACATAAGCACCCTTACTCCCGTTTTCATTATAACCTTCACGGACATAACAGGCTGATAAGAAATATGGCTACGCCTGACATAATCATTAGAGGAAGACTAAAAAGAAGCTGAATAAGAGATCTCCTTTTGTAAATTAAAGAACTAATTAAAGGCCGGAATGAGGTGTTCCTTCCTCATGCCTATCATCCCACGTATAACTTTTATTACCATCACATTTGCTTATTGTCACTCTTCTATTAGACAGGTGCGAATAAATCGCTGGAAGGTAAAAAAAGAAAATAATTATATATATATATATATATATATATATATATATATATATATATATATATATAATAGTTTACTATTATTTTAATTTTTTTTTTAATGCGGTGTATATTGTAATCAGCATATTGATAATAGGAAGTATATTGCAACCAGTCCCCTTTAATTATTTTAAATTAAATACAGATATTTTTCTATCTATCTATTTATTTATAAAATAAAATATGATTTAAAATATATAATTTGAGTCCTTTCATTTGCGTCATTTTAATGGTTTCAATAATAAATCATAGATTTATGATATTATTATATAACAATACCAGTCATCATTCTCGAATTTGAACCTTAACAAAACAAATATATACTGTTACTTTTTTGTATTAAAGACTTCGATATATACTTTTTTTGAAATGGATGGTATTTACAGTTTATTAAGTTTCTAAAATACAAAACAAAATTATTATATGTTAATAATAATAGGTGGGAACGAATAATGAAACATGAATGAGGAGAATATTTATGAATATCAACTCTATCCATTAAAAAATATTTATATATAATAAAACATTTTATTTATGAAATTAAATGCTTTTGCTTTTCATATATTTGTTTTTCTTACTGAATGATTATTCTTTTTACTATTTTCAGTTGTTTTCATGAGTTTATTTTTTCTTTTACGCATTGTTTATATATCTGAATATATATATAACTTACGTTCTCGTGGACGAAAACTGATAAAAAAAAAAAATGCATTCGTCGGGAGACGAAATAACACACACGAGTGCTGGAGAAAGACTGCTTTATTCTGTCTTTCCCCCTATTCATATTAGGCTCTATTTACATTCCTGATAAAGGAGTACATGTAATATTGTTCTATCCGATATCCTAATGAGTTCTATCTCCTGCAAGATTATGAGTACTCATAAACTTATACAATGAAACAAACAAAAACATTGAAAAAACAACAAAAGAAAATACATTACAATAAGAAATACACTATAATACAGAAATAAACAAATTTTCTCATCCTGATTTGTACAATCACAAAAAATGAAATAAAATATTGCCTTTGAACTTATAATTTACATACTGCCTATATATTTATGTACAACACTTAAGAGAAAGAATACTCCCACATTAATATGCCTGGCTTGGCCCCCTCACGGGCATTTTTAATTGCTCCACATGGACGTTTTGTCTTTTTCGTGGGTCCCTAATGCTCTGGATCGTGACAATGTTGTGTTCACGAATCACAATCACTCTGAATGGACCCTCATATCTGATGACTTCCTTGCCGCGGTTTGAAGCCGATTTACGGTATACAACCGTCCCTATTTTGATTTTCTCTGTTATATCTCTTATCTCCACATTTTCGCGTGTTACCCTCTTATGTTTTTTGGATTCGATCCACCGTTGCGCTTTCCTCCTCTACTGCGGTTTCCTCACTATTCCTGCTCCTGTTGTGCAGCCCAAAGAGAACCTCGAAAGGGGAAAATTCCGTCGCGGAGTGTTTGGAGTGGCTAGGCCACAACTGGGTCCAAACCCTTTTCCACATGCTACAATCGAAGGTGCCGTGTAGTCACTCTATTCACCACCTGCTTTTAGGATATCCCGGGGTATTGATGTGCCAGATTCAGATTCTTCATCTGCTTCTTTACCTCAGCATTGTCAAATTCTCTTCCTCCATCCCACGATATTCTGTCCGGTATTCCGTAGAAATGAAATCAGGTTCTCAGAGCTCCAATCACTGAATCTGCCGACCTCTGTTGTACTGGATGAGCCATAGCGACCTTACTAAAAATGTCTATGACCGTTAACCAGTTGAAACCTTTCCAGGTGAACGTATCTACTTGCAAGTCGCTGATTGGTACGTTTGGTGTTGGCGTCTCCTCCTGGATCCCTTTTGGTGGATGGCGAGCGTACTTCCTAGTATGATAAACCTCGCATGTTCCGTCTTCATCATCCCCCACCAGAAATACCTCCTTTTCAGTTCCTGAAACGTCTCGTTCACCCCACAATGATTTGTTTTTTCCTGGCTTGCAGCGGACAAATGTTCGGTCAACACCTATTTTTTGCATCTCCCATAGTCGGTGAATCTTCTGCCAGAGCGACTCATTCCCTACGTAATGGTAGTGTGTTTTCCCAGGTTGGAAGGCGTCCTTCAAGACTTTGGAGATTTTCTCCTACCTAATGCCAACTGTGACTTGATGGTCTTGATTTTACACCTGTTGTCCTGGGCGTAATCGATCTTTGTCAGGCCCGAGGTCCGTGTTTTCCAAATTATCTGACGCTTCTTCGGGTTGGCGATTTCCTCCCTTTCCTCCATATCTGTCAGCCTCCCACCCTCTGAACTTTCCTCTCCTGTTGACTCTCGTTTCTAAGCTCTGCGATCCTCGTTCTCCTTCCCTCTCTGGCGTCCATTCGCTCACGAATTGTCGGATGTTGTGCCCTCTATTCTCGTCTATCGCGTTTATTTGAATGGTCCGTGACAACCAATCTGCCATGACGTTTTCTCTCCCGGGCTTATACGTTACCTCCATGTTATATTGGCTGAGGAGCTCTTTCCAACATGTGACCATAGCCGATGATTCCTTCAGCTTCTCTACCCAACGCAATGGTCGGTGATTTGTGTTCACCTTAAATTTCCGACCAAAAACATACGGCCAGAAGTATTCTACTGCCCACACTATACCGAGAAGTTCCCGTTCTAAGGTACTGTACCGTGCTTCCGTGTCCGTAAGTCACCTGATCGCATGAGTTACCGGTTGTTCTCTTGCCTTTCCCTCTTGTGACTGCCTTTGCCCCAGACTGTCCCCAAAGCGTAGTCACTCGCATCCGTGGTGATTGTAAAAAAATTGGTGAAGTCTGGGAACGCCAGTACCGGTCTTTCCTGTAACCGCTCCATGCACCTTCTAATATTGTCTTCGATTTCCGGGTTATTATGATTTGCTAACCTTTTCGCAGCTTTTTTTTTTTTTTTTTTTATTCCCCCTTCCCGACCTTTCGGTCATACGGGGTCGTGGCGGCAGTGGGTTATAACGCTGGGGTAAGCGTATGCCACTACCAACAATAAACTACTCATTTATTTAATATCTTATTATACAATTTTACTAGGGGATAATATATTTCGGGGGACAATGAATCCTGCTACTGTGGTGCAGCCCGGTGCGCGTGTGCACACCTTAGGGCTGCACCTTATTATCCACTACTGTGGAGTAGCCCGGTGCGCGGTTGCGTACCTTAGGGCTGCACCTTGTCCTATGCCGGGCGGCGTGGCTTGCCCTCCTGGCGCTCTCCATCTGTCCGGATCCGCCCGGATACCGGTCCAGCCCTCCTGGTCCACTGCATCCGTCCGGATCCTGTCTCAATCTGCATCCGTCCGGAAGCTGGTCCAGCCTTCCCGGTCCGCTGCATCCGTCCGGATCCCATCTCCTCCAGGGTGCATCAACCAACATGAGGCTCGCCGAAGTCGGGTGGTCTGGCCCTCCCCAAGGTAAAGTGCTCAGGGCCCACTACCTCCTTCCACCCGTACACGAAGTCCTTGAAGAAGGGGTACACCTGTTCCTCCATCAGACGGGGGAAGTCCGACTCGGCGAGGGCGAAGATCCCGGTACTTCTCGACAACCTGGCTCGGTGTCCTTCTACTGCGGTGCAGGACACGATCACGTGCTCTGCAGTCTCAGGGACTCCACAGGTGGGACACCGGGGGTCTATGTCCTTTCCATGTTCTTGTAGTTTCCCCGGAAACCTCCATGCCCTGTCAGCATCTGCGAGACCCAGTAATTAGGGAGGACCCATCTTGCCTTCAGCCTTTCTTGGACGGTGGGGAAGAACTTCCTTAGGGTAGCTCCCTTCTTACTCCCTACCAACCGTCCATTCCACTCCTCGATGGTATCCTCCCTCAATATCTTCTTCCATTGGTTGGGGTTCTCGCCGATTCTGTTACGGAGTCCCTCCGGTAGCGCGTCGAGCCCCTTCTTCACATTATACTTTATTCTGTCCTCCTTGAGGACGAGGTCTAGGGGCATCGCTCCGGCTAGCACCTGCACCGCCTCATGCGACACCGTTCTGTATGTCTTAGTGACCCTAAGCAGAGCCAGTCTCTGGATCGTCGCCAGTCTCTTCCTCTGCAACTGCGTGATGTGTTGGCTCCATGCTGGGGATGCGTACCTCAAGATACCCATGACCACCCCCTTGTAAATGGTCATTGTAGCTGGGTATCTGATGCCCCAGAACGCACCCCCAATCCCAGTGAGGGGTGACGTCGAATCTTCTCCTCATCTTCACGTCACCTCCTCACCCATCCTCACTCTCTGGCCATCTATCTCCAATATGATAGGGTGAGCCCTGTCTGTGGAGCCTCTTACGAGCATGGCTTGGGTCTTGGCTGCGGCCATGCTCAGCTTCCTCCTCACGTACCATTCCGACACGAGACTGGCGCACCTCTCTGTCTGTGTTTTCAGTCTGGCTCTGCTATCCTCGGCCACTATGACCGCCAGGTCGTCGACGTAGGCCGTGGCAAGGAACCCTCTCTCCTCCAATTCTCCCAGCAGCTGGTCGGGACAAGCTTCCACAGAGCCGGACCCAGGACAGAGCCCTGCGGACAGCCTCTCTCTATCCTCCGCTCTACCTCTGATCTTTACGCTCCTGTTACTGAGGTAACTACTAATGAGGGAGTACAAATTGCTGGGGGTGTCGAACTCCTGCAGCCGCTGGAGCACGTAGGACCACCATACACTGTCGAAGGCGGAGGATATGTCGAAGAGCACCAACATGACATATTTCTCCGCTCTCTCCTCCACGTCCCTACGCACTCTCAGCAGCGCATCGGTGGTTCCCTTGCCACGGGTCGAGCCGAATTGCCGTGGATGACTAGCTGCACTGAGGATCGGTCGAAGACGCGTGACGATCAGATACTCCAGGACTTTGCTGACGACAGGGAGGTGTCATATCGGCCTGTACGCTTTAGGCGATGCTTTGTCCTTCCCTCCTCCCTTGTAGAGCAGTCTCAAGTCTGCGGTCCTCCACTTGAAAGTGACCCCTCTCCATACAATCATTGAATATCTGGAGGAGCTCCTCCTCAACGTACGGGGAACTATTACTGAGGACCGCAGCGTCTATTCCGTCCAGTCCCGGAGCTCTCCCGATCCTCTGCTTCTCCACGGTCAGACGAAGGTCCCATATGTCCCATGGTGGGCATAGGTCGGTACCTGGTGGGTATACCGTGGTGCGTCTCACCATGGCGTCTATCTCGCTGTCCTGGGACGGGTCATCCCTGGGGTATGTAAAATCTACGTACATCGATGCCGCTTCCTCCAGGGTAGTTGCCTGGGCTCCTCCTACTCTGAGGGAAGCCATCATCGTGAGAGGCTTGCCCAGTGCCATCCTGTACGGTATTCCCCAGGGGTTCTTCTCCGTCTCTTCAACGATGAATTCGTCCCAGGACCTTTTCTTCTGGTGACGCACGCCGTTTCGGTACTCTCTATACCTACGCTTAGTCTCTTCGCGGATTGCAGGTCTCAACTCGTCGTCTCTGCACTCCTGGTACCTAGGCCTAGCCCTGTAATACTCCCTCATCAGTTGGGTCAGGGCCGGCGTCCACCATGGGACAGGACGTACTCTCGCCCTTCGGCGTCGGAGGGATGCACTCGCCGCTTCCGTGATGGCGCCCGTCAGCATTGCCACCCTATGGTCAATACCTAACTCCACCTCCATCGGCGCCATCTCCTCCCAGTCTCTATCCGCAAGTACACCCTTCAGTTCACTGGAGAAGGTCCTCCAGTCCGCCGATCGGGTCACGAAGCCCTTTTCCACTTCTAGGGCGTTCTCGCCTTCCTCCTGCACCACACTGAAGGCAATGACCCGGTGGTCGGAGCTCGTGTCAGACCGTAGGGTCCAGTCCGCAATGCGCCGAGCCATTGTAGCCGTGGCGAGTGTCACGTCTATCCAGCTCTGACCCCTCGCTCCAACAAATGTGGGGCCAGAGGGCTCGTTAACGATCACGAGCTGACACCTCGCCAGGCTACTGCTCTCCCTCTGGCGTCTGTGCGCACTGAACCCCAGGCCGTGCTCCACGAATTGGTGTCGGAACAGACTATCGCGTTTCTATACCTTTGCGCGATAACACCCACGGCAGCTAGACTATCCTCGACATTAGCCGTTCTCGGCGGTATGTACGTGGACACAAAGGCGAACGTGATGCCGCCCCATCTTACATAGCATGCCGCCTGATCTGTCGTGGTGAAGTTCTTCAGTTCCATCACGTCGAGGGCAGGATTGACAATCACTATTGCCACTCTGGGCCTCCTCTCTCCACTGCTCATAGCGACCACCCTCGACGCTACACCAAATCCAACGACCACATTCTTCCGACAACATGGCTCTTGGATCGCCATGATGTCAACGTTCCGGGCGAGAGTACGTAACTCATCTGCGACCATTCGTCTTCGGCCCATGTTGACCTGCAGGATCTGCAGGCTACGCATACCGGGTCCTCTTCGCCAGTCCCTCCATCATCTCCAGGTGTATCGGGCACTCCCTGCTGCCCGCACAATGCTGGAGGTCCTTCCCCTCTCTGCCCTTCGCTTTGCAATTCCTGCAGCAAGGGGCGGCTCCTCTGGTCCTCCCCGGGCACTCACTTACCTTGTGCCCGGTACCCGTGCACCATCTGCACGCAATCTCCTTGCTGCAGGACTTTGCAGGGTGGCCATAGTCTTGACACTTTAGGCAGAGCGGGGGGTCGAGGTAGTCTCTCCTGGAGAGGCTCCACCATCCTCCGCTGACGTCCTTCTCCGTCAGCTCCCTTAATGCCAGCCTAATGGATGGGTGGGTCTCCATCACCCAACTACTCGTGAGTCCACTTCTCACTGGAGTGGAGAAGCAGGGTCTCATCCACCCCCTCCTTTCCTTCTCCTCACACTTAACCTGTGGGATCTTTCCCCACAAGTATCTCTCCAGGGTCCCTTCCTCCCAGTGTTTGGGGACCTTTCTAACCTCTATTCGGGGCCACCTAGTATTGGCAAGGCTTACCTCGAGCCATTTGCTGTGGCCCCTAAGGCCTCGAGGTCCTCCTTTGTTGGCAACTGTTCATAGATCTTCCTGGGGGACCAGTTACCATCGGTCCCCTTCCCCTTCACCGTGATGTAGGTGACTATCTCCTCTTGGGGATTGGGAACCGACTTTAGGGCCACTTTCCCCAGCACATCCGCAAACGTCTTCCTTCTGGGATCCTTCTCCATCTTCTCCATTTCCTCTTCTGTCCTAACTCTGGGTCTCGGCCTTCTCTTCTTCTTCTTCGCCTCTGTCCACGGCTCCTCCTCTTCCTCTTCGGTTGTTTCCGTGACCAAGGTCACGTGTCTAACCGTTTCCTTTCCTTCTTTCTGGGCCTTAGGAACCTGTATCACCTGCTTCCTAGATGGCCCCGCCAATCTTCCAGGCTCCTTCCCTTTCCCTTTCCACTCTTCTGCCCGGGTCTGGGCTGTGTGCTTCAGATATTGGTCCTTTGACAGCTTTAGGGTGTCGATAATCCTGTCGACCCTGTGCACAGTTGGGGAGACCCACTTTTCCATTTCTTCGTCATAAGTGGCTCCGACGGCTTCACTTATAGACTTGGCCACCATCGGGGCAACTACCGCCGAGACCTTAAGGGCTATGACCTCGTGGAGATAATTCGTGGCAATAGCCTCTCTAACCACGTGTTTCACGAGCTGGGGAACTCCTCTCCACTTCTCTTCGAGGGCCACGATCATGTCTCTCATCTCCGTGACCCTCCCGTTCAAGTAGGCCTGCTGATCTAGGGTACACTTAGTACTTTTGCGGAGGTACTCCCTCATGCCCTCCGCTGCTTTATAGGCCTTCGAAGAGGGCCTATCCTCATCTTCCTCTCGCGATGGGGGGATTTCGTTCCTGGTTCTTTTGGGCCTTCTTGGGTTCTGAGGAGTAACCTTTGGACCCAGGTTCTCCTCGGCCCCCGTCTCCTCGTCCGTATCCTTATAAGACTCCACGTCCGTCGAGGTGTACGTCCTAGCCACGCCTGCGTATGAATTTGAGGATTTATCCGCCGCCATTTTCGCCTTTTCGCAACAGGTTATTGAGAGGTGCCAAATACTCCGCCATCTCCGGAACGAATCGGCTATAATAATTTAGCGTGCCTAAATTCGAGTTCCCTTTACGTCTCTTGGTATTGCTATGTTTTGAATTGCTTCCAACTTCGTTTCGTCTGGCCGAATCCCCTCCTTCGATATGGAATGCACTAGAAAATTTATCGTCGATTTTTCCTCCGAAAGGTTCAGCCCGAATACCTATCTAAAGTGCTCGACATGTTGTCCCTCTTCTTTGCTGAAGACTAGCAGGTCATCTATGTATATCTGGCAAAATGCCTCTTCTAGACCTCGCATGAACTCATCCATGAATCTTTGGAAGGTTATTGGTGCGTTTTTAAGACCGAACGGCATCGGCGTGAACTCATAATGTCCCCGCTCGAAGGAAAATGCTGTTTTGTGTCGGTCGTTGGGGTGCATCTTTATTTGATGATATCCTGCCTTCAAGTCCAGGGTACTGAAGATTGTGGCTCCGCTCAATCTGTCGAGGATATTCTCAAATCGGGTATTGGATACTTTTCGTTTATGGTATTTTCATTTAGTTTCCTAAAGTCGACGACTACTCTGTATTTCTTGATCCCATCTGCGGATTTCTTCATTGATGCCCATAGGAGGCTTTTATATGGCGATCTGGTATCTACTATAATACCTTGGGTCTTGAGGTTCTCGAGCTCCTCCCGTATATGTTGGCGCATTGTTTCCGGGTACCTCCTTTCCTTGACGTATGTCACCATCTCCTGTATCGGAGGAATTTCATGGACTGTTTTTCCCGTAGCTCCCAATATCTCGCCTTCTTTAAAAAAAAATATCCACATATTCTCATTAGAAACATTTTGTGCGAGAACATTGAGCTACCAGGTGCCCTATTTTCTCGCACCCATGGCACTTTCTCTCCTCTCTTGACCAATTCTTCCTCTCCTTTCCGGCTCTTTTCTCTCTCTCTCCCACTGTACTTGGTGTCTCTTTTCTTCCATAACTCCAGTCTGTTTCGGATCCTCCTATATGTCACCCAACTCCACCCTGCTTCGACACCCTCTTCATGTCGGATCTCCTCGTCTGGAGCTCTTGCGTCCATCTTGTCCTGGACACACTCTATGAAGTTCTTCTCCCGGGGTAATCCATCCTTCTTTCCCATGTTCCGCTCTAATTGCACCTTCAGTATCGTTACCAGGAACACCATCCTGCCCTCTACCTCGGCTGCATTAACCGTCTCCCTCATCTTTTCCGTTATCCGGTTAAACCGTGCTAACAACGATCCTGCGGATCCTATTATCCATTCGTCTGGTGGAGTTGTCTTGTATTCCAGAAACATCTGGAGTATATCTTCCGGGGCCCACCGGCCTCCTCCAAATGCCTTCTTCAATCTATCTTTCAGGACGGCTCATGGCGTATCCTCGTCCGCCTGTATTAGGTTCTAAACGTTTCTCTTGACCCGACATACCAGAGCGGAATTTCTGATTGTAGTGTCAGAACCGGTGCTCTCTGTACTCCATCAGTCATTTTGTACATATCGTTATCTCGAGGAACTAAAAAGAAAGAAAAGAAAAGAGAAAAAGAAACAAAAATTTCTTATCTTCTTACAGGTCTTCTTTCCTCCCGCGTTTCGGCACCACTTATTTTCTCGCGGACGAAAACTGATAAAAAATAAGGAAATCGGGAGACGAAATAATACACATGAGTGCTGGAGAAAGACTGCTTTATTCTGTCTTATAATCCTCTATATATAGTATTAGGCTCTATTTACATTCCTGATATAGGATTACATGTAATATTGTCCTATCCGCTATCTTAATCTATATATATATATATATATATATATATATATATATATATATATATATATATATATACACATACATATATAGACAGATAGATAGACATATTAATATATATACACATATAAACCTTCCACTTTATAATTTCATTCTACATTTAATATATTGTTTTTTTATCTGGCTTTGAATGTATGAATTGCTATTTGTATGTAGTGCCTGTTTACGAGTATATCATATATAGAAAAAAGTATGAAGCGTATTTTACATCCGCTGATAGACCGTATATTAATTTCCAACTTCCACGAAGTCATTAGCAGAAAGCTATTTTCCCTCATCAGTACGGACCTAATCAGTTTCAGTCAAATCATGTCAAGCGGGCTTGGCTTTAATATTGTATGTTCATGTTTCCGCCTCTCAAGCAGATATTAAGGTATTTCGCTGTCAGACCAAATCTTAGCAGATGGAATACCCTATGTGTAAGTATATATACATATAAGTATTTTAATGTCGAGTTTATATTTCTTGTGTTATGTACCTTTATAATTAGGATGAGGAAGTATTATTATTGTAGAATGAATTTTTACATCGTTTATTTTTTATTTCACAACATCGTTCTATAAACTGTCAAAAGAATATGAAGTTCTACATAAGAATATATTGTAAAACTACAAACCTCCTTTAAGATCGATTTTAATTTTTCCCATGTTTCTCCACACAATTTATTAAACTATTTTTATAGATCATCTCCGTATTCAGCACCACTCTGAAATAAACCAACTAATATTCATGTAAATAATAGAAATATGGAACTAAAACGACGTAATTTTTCTTCAACCACTTCTTTGGATACGGGGGATATTTAAAAGTGACATCTCAAAAACTAACTGTTGAGATTGTCAAGTTAGTATTTAATGAAAAAATTACCGAAAATATAACTTGTTTAAAATGAAAGAGAACCCAGTTAAGAGTAATTGGCTCTATACTTTTTTTATTTCAAACATCAAAAAGAAATTTTCCAATAAATTTGAAATAAAAAAATATAACTTATTGGGGAGTTTATTGCAAGACATCTAACTTATATTTCTTGATTCCGCAAATACATAAAAGTCACATCGATCAGCTGAGTCCTTCTTTATCACTACGCCTAAAGCTTGTTTACAAGCTTATAGTTCACCCCATTCTGTTATACAATGCACCATTCTTTTGACATCTTATGAAACAAGTGAAAACTACTTACAGTCGTTAAACATTAAAATTTTAAAGAAGACCTTTAATGATACATTTCTTCAGAGATTCAAAATGTATTTGGCTGGAGTGGCTCTTAGTTAATGGACTAGTACCATGAAATTTTTTATAATTTTCCGAAGATTGTAAAATAAAATTTCGATTAATCTTTATTTTTTGCCAAGCCAATCAGATGAGTTCTCCTACATACCAAATCATTCATGTAATATAAAGGCATTGAAAGATTAGATGCTAATGCATATTCATAAACAAGTTGATTAAACCCACCAAATCCTTGATAGAATACGTAAACATCTTTAAATTGCTATTTCCAGGGAAGCTATCATTGGAAGGTCGGATTCAATTAAGCAACTCCATATTTCTCAATTGAAAACGTCTGGGTTCTAGAAACGGTTTATTATATACAGTAATTAAATTCAAGAACTACCCACGCTAGCGATGCAATTTGAGCCTCAATTTCCAAGCAGTAGAAACATCGATTTGCATAGAATATATTAGAATTATTCATGCCGAATGATCGAAATTCCTTAAATTGGAAACAGGCTTTTTGGAAAACAGTGAAACGATGTATTGATAAAGTTTGATGATTGGAATTTAAAAAGTAGCTTATTATATTAATTTTAAATAAGTGTATTTGTAATAACTCTACTAGTCTTGATACACCTTTAGTTTTAACTTTAGCTGTTTATTATATTATACTCTGTTGTAACGATAATCAGCCAATTCTATAGAAGTTTCCCAGTTCTTTTCTTATTCTCTATCCAAAAAGCATTGGTTTTCTTCAAGTTATTGCAGTAACTGTCCTATGGCATTTCATAGAGACTAGGCGCGTACGCAGAATTCGTTTTTGGGAGAATTTAATGAGAACGCGTACAATCATTAAGTATCTGTGATCGACCAATATGGAGTAAATTTAAAGGATAAGAATTAAAATAGGATAAAACATGATTACTCAAAATACAAAATCATAGGAAAGCCATATTTTTTCAAAATGTTAGGAGGGTGGAAGATATATCACAATGAACTCCCTCCTGCGTACGCCACAGATAGAAACAACTCATTTCTTTCTAATCCTCACCTATTTTGCTTACCTGAGTAAGCAAATAGCATCTTTCTAATTGCATATAACATTTAAATATAAAAAGTAATTTTCATCTTCAGGAACATATTTTTATTATTTTTCACATATAATCCTATTATACGTTCAAATAATTAACAATAATTTTTATAATTACTATAGTCTCGATGATTTATTTATATCAGCAACCGTCTATGCTTAAATGCACCTACAGACATTCAACTGATGTGTAGTGTAATGTACATTGTGGCAAAATGATGCTGGTATATAGTATGCAATTTATCAGTATATGATATAAATCGTGTACCAGATACATAAATATTTTGTATATACAATAGGAAATATCACTGTTATTGATATACTTAATGGGCCCAACACTTATTATGTAACAACAACACAGAATTATGTAATAAATAACTGTTATGATTAAATTATATTATCTTAATCTCCTAATCTTAAACTGAGAAAAAAATTCTGTTTTCCTTTTTATAATAATCATTTTGATATTAGATCCCATCGTTTTTCAACAACATTGCCCAAGTATTACTTAAATATTTGAAAAACCTTGACGGTTATTAATTCAATTAATTTTAAATTGACATTATGTAATACTTAATTCCTACTTATAGTTTGTTTCGTGTACATCCATTTTTATAAATATTATTATTCACACTCTTCAACGCTAGGTTGAACCTTCCTGCGATTAACACCTTTGGCTAATCAGAAGTAAAAAAGTAATTAATAGTGGTAATAAATAGGATTTTTTGTAAATAGGTTTAGGTCAGTTCAAGGTCAAAATTTAACTTTTGTGTAAAAGTAATATGGATTGATAACCTTTATAAAATAATTGATATACACTTGAATTAATATTTGGAGTAAAAAACAAATTTAAAATAGGTATCGAGGGTGTTAAGGTAAAACGAAGTAACGCTTAATTCTAAAAACTTAAAGGCCAAATCTATATATGGGGGTCGATAACTTTTATCAAAACTTGACAGGTGAGCATTGATATATGGAGAAAATCTGATGCGTGCGCATCATACAGCTTTCACACCCTACTAGAAATCAGTTAGTTTGGATTATTTTTGCCCTGCACTAAGCTTATAGAAATTAATTTGGGAATTTATACTTTGGTATGAATTTCAACTTGTTTGAAAAATAGTATCAATTTTGCCGCAGTTTTGAGGCTTTTTCTCAAAATCTCTCCCGAGTCCAACTTCATTCCGTTTAGATTCATACGCCAAGGTGTGCTATACCGCCAATCGTATCCGCAGGAGATTCATCGAGGCGGTGTACCACTCATCATAAGATACTCGCGGGTGATTCTTGTGTGCCCTATCCTTTGGCGGGTTAACACTGTTCGTCTCTTCTTAGGATAAACAATCACTACAACAATCACTACTTCCACGGCATTAGTTGTGACATATTAATTTTTCTAAAATCTTTAGCTTTTCAATGGTAAATTATACATCTATTCATTATACTATCAATTCCGAAAAATTGTTTTCGACTTGAGAAAATATTTCTTATTTTTTCTCCTTTAGTTAATTATCTAATTTTTTCATAGTTTATGTTCATCCATTTTTATTACTATTGACAATGAGATACGTTTAATAATTTCAAATAAACAAAATTAACGGTACCTTAGATGAAGCCGTTTTGAAATTTCGTCATTTGAGGTCTGCCAGACTATTTCAATGAGGATAAGACCTAGCAGAAATTAAAGACCATTTAATTACGCATTGATGCAACGAGGATGATCAAAATCGTTAAAGCATTTTTCGAGAAAATTGTAAATATATGTAAAATCGAAGAAAGAAAGTGGCATTTCCGTTAAGTCAATTTTGGCTATACCATTTCATAAAACTTTTCGTTTTAGAACTACATTATTCACACACACCCAAACGCAGACAATCTACATGACTTGGTTATTTGTCAGAGGATCTTAAAACGTTTATTTCTATCGAAAACTCGGATCGAAATTTTTCACGATCGCAATACTTTCCCTCGCTGCATATTTCATAAATTGTCAATAAACAAAATTATGAAATATTAAAATAATATTAGCAAAAAGTTGTTACAAGCGATTTAAATTTATATATAAATTTCTTTTTTCAAATTCTTCTTTGGAAAAATTTTGTATTGTGATCCTGTTAAATTCGAATTCAGACTTTCAAAGCATTTAGGATTTCCGATTATATCGAGACAGAAGTCCCACCTGGGACAGACATAAAAAACAAGAAAAGTACCAAAGAGTTGATACTATAAACTTTTGTTGTCAGTTTGACGCCAGTTCTCCTTCCTCGACCTACTAAAACGAATTATCTACAATACAGTGCTTCACTTCATTGTGTTTGATGAATCTTAATTAAATAAAGATGTATATTTAAAATGCATATAAGGATGACGGCATTATAATATTATTATAAATATTGGGTCAGGTACTGGAATATGGTATAGAGAGTAAAATATAGTTTGTATAATTCAAGAGCTTTAAATATTTGTCCACTTTAAAAATGTTTTTATTCTTTTGAAGAGAAGGAAAAAAGCAACATAAAAATCAGTCTTGTTTATCCTGTTGGTAAATATTGCGCGAGAGGAATGTGATTGGAGCTTTAGCAAGCCTTTAATTAGCAATTCGCTCTGGGTTCATTTTAGTAACATTCCACCCTGTGCTTACCTGGCGACAAAATATTGAAATTTCAACCATTTTAATGGAAAAACTTAATGAGAACTTTACTTATAATTAATTTATAAAATTCCATTAAAACTTTACCTCTATGCAGCCTGGTCAATTTCCCTTCCAAAGATGAATTACTCATTCCTGTAATAAAATATACATCTACTGAAAAGGAACCAATGAAAGGATTTCATCAAAGGAAGAAACGGAGGAGGGTTTCAGATACTCAGATGTATAGAATTTATAATTCAGGCGGTGATAAAAGAGGATTATTTTACAGGTCTTTGCTGGAATGAGCAAGTTTTCCAAAGGATGCTTCCAATTTCCGATTCAGACCAATTAGCCTTAATCCCAAAGAAGGAAATTTATTTTAAATATAGATTCTGATCTTACTTATCACTACCCCGTCTTATTTATTCGCTTCAATAAGTGTTTTTTATATAGTCCTGCCACCGAAGTTTCCCTATACCCTGATATGCTATTATATCTTAATTTTTTTTTTTATTCCATCCTGATCACTAAGTAATTTTTTTAAATTGATTTAATATTTAATACTTATTTATTTAAAAATTTTATACTTATTTCATATTTGAAACTGTAAATAAGATGCAATGACTAAATGTACAATACAGTCTCTTATTACATAACAATGACTCGTGAAGAAACTACCCATTAATAGCATTGGAATGAAAAAAAAAAAACTTTTATTCTAGTTTATATTAAGAGATGCCTTCTTTTTAAACATTAAGGTGGTTGTCGGGAATAGATTGGGATAGAAGATTACAAAATAGTTAGTTCGTGTGTTTAATTGAATTAATAATGACTGAATTAATGAACTTGAATTAATAATCTATTAAACTAATGGGCTTTATAGACATTTTTTAATGTATTTTTTTTGTTCATTTAATTCTTTTATACAACTCTTCACTGTAAACATTTTAATATCGATTTACGATATATGGGTTTAAAACCGTCGGATAAAAATATAGAAGTATTATTTTTAAAATTTTGAGGTGTATAGATTGTAATTATAGGTGGTAATTATATTTCGTGGCATATTTGTAATACATACTATAATAAAATATTTATTGATAATTTTATTTGTGAAATAATAAGGAGAATGAAGGATTCTTTGAAAGTTTTGGATCATATGAATTGGATTATTGGATTAGGGGAATTCTATGGTTTCATGGAACACACTAGTTCAATCCCAATATATTTATTCATTATTTAATATCCAGCGTGTCCAAATAGCCGATAATGGTAGTGCAAACGAGTAATAAGTTCGTCAAGTAACATTCCTCAAGTATATCTAGATTGAGAGGAATTTCTTATCATTTAAATGTTGAATGAGGGTTACATATAAGACGCTAGCCAAGATGAAGGCTAAGATTTTCCAATCAGAAATAAGTGGTATCTCAAAATTAATTGGTACTGTAGGACAGAATGGTGTTGATTTGCGATCAAAGTGTGATTTGAAGGGATTTACTCTTGCTTTTTTGACACCGTAAGTCGATGGGTGTGATGTATGACTGGAGAGTTTGGCTTGCAATAGATGGATCATTATTCACAAATAACAGATAGAGGATGTGTTAGCAGATTTTGTAGCGTGGACAGAGCTAGGATGAGTTGCGACGCCTGCTGTACGATTCTAGGATGGAACGGGACGCCAGATGAAGGATCCTGGGATGGGTCGGGACGCCAGCAGTAGGATCCTAGAGCACTACTTTGAGGAATAAATTGGTAATTTTTATTTAAACATGCTGTGATGTGTTAAATTTTTATTTTTCCCTTTTAACTCCAATGCAAAATAAATATTTTCTTTTTCATACGCACTGGCCATGCTAGTTTATAGTGGGAGTAGACTAGCTTATTTAAAAGCTTTTTTTTTTATGCACGTGTAATTCCATGACAATATGAACTTCTTAAAGTAGTTATAATCCCTTTATTCCAGAATTTCTTTGGCATTAAGTACTAGGAACCTCTAACAGTACCTGCCCCTTCGTTTTTCATTGGCTGTAATTAAATGTTACATATAAACCATATATAAACACAATTAAGAGTGAAAAAGAATTAAAACACCGAGAAGTGTTTTATTTCCTTATTGTAGTGTTTTAGTACCTTGAGTAGTACAGGAACACGCATCTGTGTAGTCAATTAGTCTAGTTACCTCTCGGGGAGTAAAGGTTGAACGACGGTACCAAAAGTTGACAGTGATTTTTTTTTAAATCCTTGGCTTCTGTACCGAGGTAATAGCATGCATGCCTTATTGAGTAATGGAGGTAAAGATGAATATCTTGCTATGTATTCAAGTAAACATCCTTATCGACCATGTTGGGTAATTAGGCGCTCTCCAATGTAGGAAATGCCCGCTGTTGGAAGGGGAGGTAATACTCGTAGTATAATTAACCTAATTCTCAGCCTCGTGTAGGGTCTTAGTCAATGTGCTCCAACAGACCTTGAAAGGGCCTCCACCCTGCGAATGTAAATGAATACGCTAGCACAGAATCTTATGTTCACGGAAGAGCAGAATGAAATTCATTGTTACCGGTTGCTGGAGTACAACAACTTACAAATTAATATTGCTTAGTTATATAATACAAGAATATAGGCTAATATTTGGTTATAAATTTGAAATTGGTGTAACGTTAACTGGTTTTTGATAAACAATAAATCTAAAAGACTCATAATTTGAAAAAATTAAAAATAACTTAGTATTTTAAACTTTGGGTCTCCATTTATTTTTAGGAGTATTATTACTCCCATTTTATATGTATCCGATTTATTTAACATAAATAACCTGTAGTATTACTCTTGGAAATAGCATAATTACTGAGAAAAATAAATTATCTTAAATTTAATAATTCCAATTTTATCATCTTCAAAAATCATTTTCAAAATCAAACATTTTTAATTTTACTACTTCAATCACCAAAGGTAGAGGATATATATTAATTTGTATTAATAATCTAACATAATGTTATTTTTCATATGCATATTAATGGTCAACTTCACAAGTGCAAATTTTATTGTTTTTAGTAAAAATATTATATAACACTAATAATTATTATATTATAACACGAGTTTCAAATATATATATATATATATATATATATATATATATATATATATATATAATCGATGGCGAATTTCACATATGCAAGTACGAAAACTTTAAAAAGAAATTCGGAGTTGGAAACTCTCTAATCTACATTCTATATATACAAAGATTATATACAAAGAATTCTCTTATTTTATACATTTTACGGTCGCCTGGATCCAAAATAATGATTTATAAAAATAGTTCTGGCATTGTCGTATCCAGTTTCCACGCATCATTCGTTCTCCTTAACTACTCAACTGTTCCCGACGAAACTTAAACGTTACATAAGGATAGTAGGATCAAAGACTAGCATAACTTATATATTAAACATTCCCTACGACTATTCTAGTCTCGTGACAACGTTAACTCTGGAAGAAAATGTGGTCAGGACTATTTTATTCCGAATTTTAATCGGAGCTATCGATATATTTTTTTTTATCTTGGAATTGTCAAGTTCTGATTATGCAATCGGCCTTAAAAGAGTGAAAAAATATTATTTTGTGATGACGGACTACTTACCATTTATATACCATTACATTATAGATATATCTCAAATCTTGAAGTATAACAAAGGGAGTGGTAATGTTTTCATTGTACAGTGAATAGTTTTAAAATTGGTATTTAATAAGTTGGCATGAGGAAAGATTGCATTCCTTGAAATATGGACCAATTTAAGATCTGATGCTATGTTTTCTAGGTTGAGTTGAGCTTGATATCTATTTAGCTCTAATACATTAGTCTATATATATAGGAATGCCATTGGGCAATCATTGAGGATGATTATCCCAAAATTAAGTAAGCTTATGAATACTTTTGAATTTCCTACCTTGTCCTTTAAATTGGATACCTTTCCAAAGGCCTGGTTTGTGGTTACCATTATTTAATAATTAACCAAGATAATGTTCCTACTTTTAAGTTTAATACTAATGTTAATCAGCGTTACTGCTATCTTAATGAAATATATTCAAATTAAATATGGGCATGTTTACTAAAGAACTACCTCCTTGCTAACACTTATCTTTATTCTTCAAAATTAAAATAACAAACTATTACAATAAAAAGTTAACCATAGAATGATTCAGCCTAGACTTAGCCATTAATTGTTTTAACATAAATCTGTTATCTGTACTAATTGGTGTTGATGGTTCCTCAGGCGAAGGCTTGCATCATGCAAGGTCAGGTTTCAGAGGAGCTCGTCTTGCATCAGCCGGTCTCATTATCCACGTCCTCCCTCAGCCTCGGTCAGTTCAGAAGTACCTCTTTTTCACCTCTTTGCTTCTATCCCCCTTTCTCTCTTATTCTGCCTAAGAGGGAGTCGAAAACGTTGTTCATTGGCTGACTAGTTTTATAAAAGAAGGAAATTCTGGGATTTTATCGGATGGCTCCACCTCTTTCCTGATAGTCGGTATCTGCGAACCATTATCCAACTCGTATAATTTAATCATACCTTTTCCAGGCGGTCTCCACTTTTTCCTCGAGGTCAGCCGAGCTTAAGGGGCTAGTTCTTAAAATTGATTGGGTATCCTAGCTTTTGGCTTTGCTACATTGTTAACTTCTCGGTAGGGTTTTTAAATTAACTTATTCCTTATCTCTTATGTGGTGACATCTATCATCGCCTGTCAGTTACCCTTCTCTACCTGCTCGTCCCTTATTCCTTTTGTTCGCACCTGGTCTGGTTAAATTTTATAACGATAATATTGTCCAATATCAATACATATTACTGAAGATGGGGAACAATGCTACGAAACTTTAACAATGTAAAATAATTGATAATAAAATTTACCTACTGGTAGATAGATTACTAATAGTTTTCTAATGAAAAGGATGTGTCATATGTTATATTAGGAAAAATATTCAATATTGCATTTTATGCTCTTTGCGCATTCATGGCATATGCTAGGCGTGTTATTAAAAATCAAGCTTCATGAATTTAATGTAATATCTTATTATGGAATAAAAAATTGCGGTTCTAATTTGAAAAAATAAAGTTGTTTATGATTACGGATATTTGCGTTGAGCGCATTTGTCATTTATTTATACAGCTTTGACAATGGAGGATTACACGTTGATCACTTCTATGTACAATGAATCTATAGAAAACGGAGTTTTTAGTAATGAAACAGAAGCAATAGTTTTGGCCGACTAAATCAACAAAATACCCCTACTTGCAACACAACGGTTTCAGTCACAGCCCTGCATGAGGACTACGCAGAACACGATATAACCATAATTAAAAAAATCTGGTGCAATGCGCGCATCACACAATTTTCCCTTACCACACTATAATAATGTTTTTAACATAATTTTAGAAATTTAGATTAAAAAAAATTTGTTGTTGGTAATTTAATTACTTTTCATATGATTTCATACATAATTTACCATAAAATGCTTACTTTTTGAGTTGTTCGCAAATAAAATTTTCTCTTCGATATAACTTTTTCCCTTGCTTTTCTCGTTTATATATATACATTATATATACAACATACAATGAAAAGTTAATGACCTTAAGGAGAAGACATTAGCTTAAGTATCATCAAAATCGTTAAAGCCGTTTACGAGAAAATTGTAAACAAGTGTAAAACCGATTATATAATTCCCACTTTGGGTCAGTGGATTTTGACGAAAACGTTGATGCAAAGCCCCATAAATATACACCTACCTACCTTAAATACGTAGTTTCAATTTCGTACGACTTTTCGTTTTTGAGCTAGGCTGTTCATACACACACACAAACACCCACACACAAACTTTTTTGCGAGACTTGGTTATTTGGAGTCAGAGGACCTTAAAACCTGTATTTCCGCTTAAAACTCGAATTCGAAATTTTTCACAATCGCAATCTTTCTCTAACTATATAGGTTAGGGAAAGTAAAAAGTAAAATCAAATATAGTAAGAAATACATGGGGAAATATGAAAATAAAATGACTTTGAAATAAAATCACTCAGTAAGTGATTTCTGATTTTTTATTGTTTATTTCTTCTTTCCCACATCTCTTATTTTCATGTATTTCTATATATACTATTTTATTGTTTCACATTTCGCCATGCAATTCTTACCATATTTATTTTTACCTTTTTCAATTACGATTGTATGTTATTTTGCCAACACAATAATGAAGGCCTTCAACTTAGGCCGAAACGTATTAGTATTATTCCCTACGAAGTGTTTCTTTCCTGATTGCACACCTAAACATCTTCTCTACGGCTAACAATATCTCTATCATTATAAAAAACTATGAATTGGAATAAAAAATACTGAATTGATAACAAGACTAGTTAAATGAGGATTTCGGGTAAAATAAAGTTTGGAAAGCTTAGAATAAAGATCGTTTTGAACGGTTTATTTGGCGTTAAACAGAAGTATGCTAGATTTGTACCATTCCTCGCTAACAGTACAATAGAGCATTAAAAAACAAACAAGATATTTTAATTTTTCAGTTATTGATATTAACATCAAAAAAGTGTTTCTCAGCGAAAACTTTTCTATTTAAAGGGTTTATGAACATTAAATTCTGCATCTATTGAGTACGTAACGTAATTTTAAGTATTATGATTACATAATTACGTAATTACATAATTAATTACGTTATTAAATTTAATAACAACATAATTTTGTGTTTTGTACATATCTTAAGCCCGCATACGCGTATGAAATAGTATGCAGAAAATCTATCATACTAGGTAACTTACCAATAGTTATTTCCACCAACCCGGAGGGTCCAATTTTACTAGCCTAAAAGCTGCATATTGTTATATGCAAACAAGTCTACATAGAACTAGATTCTTTGACTTTGACGAGGTATGATTCTGTCTATCTTGGGGTCTTGAATCAAAAGATTTGTTATTTGCTAAGGTAACTTCAAGTATGGTTTAAAAAAAAGAAAGAAAGAAATTTTAATTGGTGCTGTAAACACAAATAGTAAAAAATCAAAAACAAATATTAATTAATACACACGACTTCTTCTTTTTTTATTTGTAAATAACTATTCAAATACGCTACGACCTCCTTTCTCTATGCTGTAAAATACAGTGATCAACTGGCTAGAACATTTAGCTTAGTTGAGGTTTGCCGGTCTATGAATATTAGCTAAAACAAGGTTAGAACTTGCGGCTTTAGAGCCATACACTACTAGTACCAGTTCACAAGGCGCCTGATTTAGTACTACCTCGCTGACCTGTTCAGCCACAAAAGGAAGAGAATTTATGTCAATTCCTTCATCGAGTTTCATAATTCATTGCTGTTGGGAGTAGGATGTTCGCTCTGTTTTTACGTCCTCTTCTCCGAACCAGCCTTGTTATACTGCTAATACTCTGAGTTGAGTTCGTCAATACTCTTTGTTTGTACTACCGATTTTTTTTTTCTTTCTTTATTTTATCATTTGAAATTTTTTCGTTATTTCATTCAAGATATTCAGTACCTCTTAATATGAAATGTGCTACTAAAATAAAATTTGAATGTGAATTAAGTACGTTTTTATCGTCTAGATATTGTTTTTAGACCATCTCTCAAATTATAACAAACATTGGTTCGATTTTCGGAACTCCTGACAAAATGTTGTGACTGATCAAGGTCAATTACTGGGTGTTCTTAGTTTCGTTGAAATAAATAAAACGGAAATTAAGTTTGTTAGTATAATACGAATTACTTAAGTTTGGCATGTTCAAAAACGTTTGCTCTATGTCTAGCCCGTAGGACCAATGGTAATGCTAAAAAAAGTATGTATGCATAGAATGTTTTGAATTATGCTTTAATATGTAATAACTGTTAAAAGCATAATGAAAATAATTATTTTAGCTCTAATGAATAGTATTTTATTAATTGTAAAAAATAATGTAATTATTTTTTTCTGATTTTCGATAAAAAACAGAAAAAAAAATTATGAAGAAAATCAAAAATTAAACATTTGGTTGATTATTTATGTAAATATTTGAAACGTACAAACGATATTTGTATTGGACTGTCGTGGAAAATCGTGTGAGAGGTCACACCATATATTTATTATTAGTTTTTACAAATGCTGGGCAAACATTGTTTTATTAACTCGTCCCTTGTAGTTGAAAGAAACTATTTTTTTTTTTTACCTTTATGTAGCTAGAAATAGGTAGGTATTTGGCAAAATAGGAATATTAAGGTATAAAGTATTTTAAGAATTCATTAATATTTTTAAAAACTGAAATAAATTTTTTAAAGAAAGAGATAGTTAAAGAGAAATGAATAATGGAGTTAAAAATGTGAACCAGTTTCGCATTCTGATCCTAAGTGTTTTGTAATCACTTTAAGAAGCGAAAAAAAAAAAAATCGAAACATGACATACGTATTTTCTAAAGATAAAAAATGTCACTCCGTAAATACGATTATATCTAATTGCGAAAATATGAACTTATTTACTTTTAATTAATAATGATTTACATGGAAATAACGTAAGAAAATATACTTTGAAAAGGATTGACTTATCAAATATTTTAAACTTAATCCGAAAAAGTAACACAATGAACATGGCGCATTGTGCCTGTGCCAGAGGGTGGAGTGTATTCGACATCTCTATCTGATACAGCTACTATAAAAGCAAGAGAGTTTTCAAACTAACTTCTACTATCCACTGTAGGTTTTATCCTCTTACTGGTTTTTTTTCCCTATAAGCCAAGTATCGTTTTACATCAATATTTTAAATCTTACATTTAAGAAGTTGATTTATAAATTATTTTGTTTAACTTCTAAAGCCGTAAGGAGGGATTCATGATAAATAAAAATTGTACATATTTATACATTTGAATATTTTTTACGTTTTTAGTTCAGAAATCTGAACTAACTGCTACATCACTCTATAGTTTCATAGGTTATATAATGGACTTAGTCCTTGCATTGATAATAATAACTATAAGTTCCTTCCCCTCATAAATAAGTCAGTTTTAAATAAATTGGCAGAATCGTGTTTAAAATGGGATTGACATAAAAAACATAAGATGTCATGCGATTTATATCTATCGGTTTCGCTAATTTGGAATGAAATGTCTATATTTTTAAATGTGCATTTTATTGGCTGGCCAATTTTGGGATATGAAAGTTCATTTAGGTGTTAACTAATAGATCTTAAGTTTCTGTTTGAGAGGTAATTTAGAGAATGTTTATAGTGGGATGTATAGCAGTCTCTGTAATAGTTCTAAACTTAAGCATAAAATGTTAATCCTTAGTAAGTCACTATCCAAAGTCAGAGTAATATTTAATCCGAATATTTAATGCATTCAACTATTCATCACTTCTTAAAAATCAATCCGAAATAAGAGATCATACTATCTCAAATAATTATACTTCCTTAAATAATTGTCCAGTTCAATTCCATTCTGTCTAGTGCACTTTGGATACATCTACCCACATGCACACAGCTGATGTTATTATTGGTCTCATAACTAGATAAAACGATTTAGTTTCTTGAAAATCGATGAAATATAATAAATGAAAATTGAAATAGAAATTAATTCAATATAATAATAACTATAGTAAATACACAATACAAAAGAATTAATTCAAGTGAAAAGAAATATTCCAACGGTTTTAATGAATTCAATGTTAATACTGAAGCATTGTTCATTATTTCTCAGGTCTTACAGAGCTAACGAGGCACACCAAAACTTTCCCGAGTATGACGAGAACACCAATCGAAGATGTGACTCAAGTGTGAATAGCAACTGTACAGGCTTGACAAAGATCCCTTCTTGTCATCAGGTTATCATGGACCAAACGACACTGTCCAATGCTGGGCCTCATAACTACAGCAACTTATGTTTGGTTCAATAATTTTGAGTATATTTAATATCTAACTAAGATTTCCAATCCCGGGATCCCGTTGGTTTCTTGTACCGTGAATCCTGTTGCTGAAACTAGTCTAAATACATGGATTACGGTACAGACAGAAATGGTAAAAAAGTGCTTCAAAATTTTAGAATCAATGGTAAACATGGAGTAAAGCTCGAACATTGTTATTACAATTTAAATTTCATACTACTTGCCAATATGGAATCTGAGCGTGTTTTTTCAACAAGCGGTAAAATTATCACTAAAATAAAATCACCGTTGGACGAAGAAATCTTGGGCACTTCGAGCTTACTTCGAACTCATTTTAAAATAGAAAATAATAATTAAATTCAGTACTATATAATAAAAATTACAAATATATTAATAAATAAATAAAGGATTATTGCTGTGTACTATGGTTTTTATACTTGTTATTTTTTAAAAATAAATATGAACATATGGAATTGGAAGCAAAAAATTGAATTCACTTTTTTGGATTCATGAGATACAAGAATTCGTAAATTAAATGAGATATCAAGAACATTTTATGATCGACATATTTCTGCATATGAAATCTATCACATTATTTTCTGTATACTAAATAATTATGGTCATAATAAGGCTATGTGAACACGATGTAATTGTGGCCTACATTACAAAAAATCTAAAAAATTGATAAGATTTTCCTTAACCTTAGATAATGGACGAAGTATGATAGTAATCTAAAGCTATCTGAATTTATTTTATCGGAGGTAAAATTTTAATAAATCTGATTATGCATTGGCAGAATTATGGCATTTATAGAAGTACCAATTTGCAATCTAGACAAAAAATTGGATGGAAATAGGAAAAGGTAGTGTTGACAGAGGCTAACTGACGGAAGAGGCAATAAGATGGGGTGGGGGAAGGGCACGTATTGAGGTGCGGTTATTGCTGTTTGTATTTCATTATCCGAGCTCCCTCTCCTTAACCGTCTTCCCAAATCCTATTCTTCTTTGTATAGAGTTCCAAAACAGCTCCTCTGTTGACATCCCTTCTCGTTTCGGATGTTGAAAACAACACAATCTGCTGTTGAATATTTGATTATGCATACTGCCAAAGCAAATTACAGGTCTGTAAATTTCGAAATGAAAATTCTGGGCAATGTACCAGCATTTAAAAAAAAATATACTTTGTTATCCAATGTAAAACTTGTTGTTGTTTGGGCTCGTAACTCTTACAGTGGCAACATCGCTTTCCCGCAATCAGAGATAAGAAAGCACGATGGACTCCAAAAACGGGAAAATAGATAAAAAAAAACACTCTTTCTTTCGAATATTATTATTTAAAATGTATTTTACTGTTGGACTAACTTTTTTTAATTCTTAGTTTTTCAAAATTCACTTGCATGGAGGTATATTGATTAACTGTTCTTGTACTCCATGACTTCTCCGACGACTTCATAAACAATACTGTCATTTTTTCCAAATTAAGATCATTATCCTTTTTCAGCAGTTCTATCTTTTGGTTTCAATATTTCCTCTCTCAAGGTACCAAAGCACTTATCGTTCTACTACTACTCCATGGCGCTACAGACCGGTGTGGTCCTTGGACGCCTCAATGAGCCTTCGCCGGGTGGCTCCATCTTGGGCAGTCGTTCGCCAGTCGACGACGGCTACTAATCACCAAGAGGAGGCCCCTCAACTCTAAATCATGAGAAGATTTCCTGATCGGAAAGTATCATTCCAATTTGTAAATAGTTATCAGACCTTCCGCTACCAACAGGTAGAAAAAGGTAAAGTACAATAAGTTTTATAATGATTTGTTTTATTAATGTTCTGTTTTGTTGAGGGATCGGGGTAAAAAAAAAAAAAAAAAAAACTTATGACGGCGTCCTGCCATCTAAGGCATGGTCTGCCTTTGCCTCTTGTCCTAGAGCTTTCCATCTAGCAATTTCCTTGGTACTTCCTCTTCTGCCATTCTTGCCACGTGGCCAGCCCAATGTAGTCTCCCAAGCTTGATGTATCTTATCACATCCGCCTCCCCATACATATCTTATATCTCCCTGTTTGTCCTCCAAATCTCACCGATCTTAATTGGTCCAAAGATAAGACGAAGGATCTTCCTTTCAAAGATTAAAATATCTTTTTCTTCAGTTCTTGACAGGGTCCAGGTTTCCGATCCGTTTGTGAGGACAGGCCTAATGAGGGTCTTATAAAGGAGACATTTCGTACGACGGGAGGCGGCAGAGCTTCTAAGATGTTTACTTATCGTTCTAGTCAACCTTTATCTTCCTATATCATATCCCCTCTTCTTTTCTGCTCTTACTTCAATGGTTTCATAAATAAGATTCTAGAAAAACTAGATCGAATCAGCACATGAGAAATCTAAAATAGAGCAAGGTTAAACCCTGGTAAATAACAGCTCATTGCCTCCTATTCTAGGCTGGTAAAAAAACTATTCAAGTAGTTGTAAAGCGTGGGGTGTGCACCTGAAAAGATGCTCTCAAGCTTTAGCTGGGGAAGGGATAGGCGGGAGGGGAGTTATTTTTCAGGAGTTTGTGGATATTCCGAGACCGCAACACCTGAGGCTATCCTTCACAACCCGTTTTTGCTGACGTCATGCTACGCGTCTCCATGTTGGGCGGGACAAAGGCTTTTCATTCACAAGCCTAGCTATTATGCAGTTAATTACCTCGAATTCCTGCTAATGTTTGTTTATGTGTTTTCGGCCTAGTACAATTTTTTACTTCCTTATAGTAAAGGAAGTATTGTAATCGAAAAAATTTTTGGTTTTCAGATTTCAACGGTAATATCCATTTTGACCATTACTGAATCCATTTTGACTAGTTTCGTATCTCGCATAACTCAAAAACGGTTAGCCGTTAGTATTTAGGATTAGGTTGTAAAATCTAGTTGTGAACCTCGGTCCACTGCATGATCACCGGAAGTGGTACTTTACTTTAATTGATTTACAATAAAAATTATATCAAAATATAATTGATACTTATTAAATTTGGTAATTATAATTTATATATTCATTTAAATAACAAACTAGATTTAGGTCTAAATTGGAAAACCGGAAGCAGTACTTTACTTGAAGGTCATAATAAACATTAATAAAAAATTATATTAAAATGTAATGTGAAACATCTCAAATTTGATAAATAAGACTTTTATATTAATATAAATAATATACTAGATTTGGGTTAAAATTGGTGAGCCGAAAGGAGTACTTTATTTGAAGGTCATAGTAAATACATCAAAATTATATTAAAAATAAATACAGTAATAAAGGTTCGGTAATAAAGGTTACAAACGTGATTTTTCCCCACTCTAATTAAACATTTTTATTACTTGTTTTAGGTGTTAAAATCGAGGGTAAAATACTGATTTTCCTCCCTATTTGTGAGTTGAACGAGTTTGCAGCATAAGATATAGCTAAGTGGGTTCCTCTGGAGAAAATGTCGAAACAATCGATTTCCAATACTTTATGCAGTAACATTGACAGTTCTAATGTTTTGTCATGTTGTCATGGAACACGAAGAAATCTCTTGGGAACTTGTTACCTGCTGAAAGAAAGCGGCATTTAGGAACGGAATGAGACCTCTACAAACAAGAGTTTGTGTGTGTGTAAATAGATGGATGTCGCGACGCTGAGTATCATTTTTAGTTGAATCTTCGGAAACAAGTAACCAAATTCAGGATCACTTTTTGAGCCACCGATTTATAGTTTAATAGGCGTACAAGGAAGTCATATGTTGTCCATTGTCCACATCAGATATTTTATTTTTTATTTTCGTCTTTAAGTGAGCCACCTCACGGCCTTGTTTATTAGCAGTAGTACAACACTCTGAACTTTAAATTTATGCGGTTATTTCCTGTAGCTTACATCATGCAGGTCATTGTCCCTCTTCAGGATATTGTTGAATTTTCCGAAAGTAAACAAGTTTATTGACCTTTTCTGATTTCATGTGTATTTATATACTTGATCTAGCTTATTACATCGTTGAATACTTGACAGGTGTAAATTTTGAAGGTTGAGCCTTTGGAGTAAGTAACCGAGGTCATTGACCACATAATATTCCAAACATCATTGTGGCGCAACTCACAGTCACAACTCCTCCTACTCATAACCTCCTCCTTTATTAATCAGTTTATGGAACGTCCGACAAGTCACAATCTGATGCTTATTTTGCTTTTCGTCTATAGTAGTGTGGCGCCAATGACGACAGATCCCCGACCAGTAACCGGTTATGAGACTTTCAACCCGTTCTTTCAACCAGTACAAGATGGGAAAGCGAACAGATTGGAGCCTAAGGTACGAGGAAGATTGTCAACCAACATTTGTTGGATGTACGTCACCAGTGAGTGCCGTTAAACTTGTATCCGCAGGACTTTATTATTTGAAAAATCGGACCGGACAAGGTGTCCTTTTTGTGGAGTCATATTACACGAATGGTTGGATTTGTTTCTACGGATGATATGCATCGGTAGCGGATTTAATTTTTGGAGGTGAGGGTAACACCGGGTGTCAGAGGATAGAGATATCTCATAGCAAGCGAGTAATTCACCTTCAGGGAATTTTGGAAGATCACTGATCTAAACTGAGTGTTTTACATTAATTGATTTAGTGAACTTGAATTATTAGAAATCCATTGCTTTTTTTTCAATAACGGTAATTACAGGAACAATGATGTTTTTGGGACATCTTGACACATGTTTAGATTTAGTAGCTAAAGAGCATAGTTTTTGATCCATCATTCAGATAGACGCCATTCCCTCAATAGTATTTCTTTATTCTTTGCACAATTAAAAATTGATATAATTTTAAGAAAGGTACTGTTGACAATACAGATGTTGCAGAACACAGTTTATTTACGATAATGTATTTACCTTGACCGTGTGAGGTGTAGAATAGGGTTGGAATATCGAAACGCGATATATCGATATATCGGATTTGAAAAACCGATATATTATATCGATATCCTAACACCCGATATATCGATGATATCGATATTTTACACTGAAATATCGGTATTATTGATATTATAAACTTTATTATTTTATTTTAATTAGACATTTCCTTTATTCTTTATCATATTTTTAGTGTTATCCGTGAGCTGTACTTAACATTATAGCTTAATTATTTAATCAATCTAGGACGCTGTCTTTGAGCTGTTGTCCTTACTGTTTTAACTGACTTCCTTACTGTTTTAACTCATAGGCGTCACTAACGGTCACTAACCTGTTGTTCATTGCTGTTGTTAGTGTGGTGATTAAAGTGAAAATAGAAACTAAAATGTCGCCACCAAAAAGTGAAGTGTGGAAACATTTTAAATGGAGAGACATTAAAAGTGCGGAGTGCAAATATCTTCACAAAATATTTCGGACATCGGGAAACACAACAAACCTGCAGTCACACCTCAAATCTTTCCATTCGCATGTTTTTTCGTCTCCATCAGGGTCAGGTTTTTCTGCAACACCATCTACTTCTAAATGAAGCAAAAGAAATAATTCCTCCGTCAAAAGCTTCTGACATAAGAGTTTCCAAAATATCGCATCATTTGAAGAGGGAGACGAACGACGAAGAAAAATTAATGATGCTATTTTATATTTTATCTGTAAGGATACTCGGCCATTCTAAATAATTGAAAAGGAAGGTTTTCTCAGCTTGGTTAAAATTCTAGCCCCTTTAAATAAGGTACCTTCTAGAAATACATAAAAAAAAATTATTGAATGAAAAATACTCAGAACTGCGCTCTCTTATTCTCAAACATTTGAATGAAGTAAATTCAATGACATTGACTTGTGACATATGAACGGAGTCCCACCAGATGAAAAGTTTAATTGGTGTCACCGTTCATTTTATTTTAGAAACAAATGATGAAATGTCCTCAGTGTTCCTGGAACTTCGAGAACTCACAGACAGGCATACATACATCCCAATACATATCTCATGTTTTGGAAGATGTGTGCCGACGTTTTAACATCTCAAATGAAGAAGTAACAACAATTGTCACTGACAATGGGGAAACATTGTGAAGGCAGTGGATACGTTCTCACAGGCCAAACATGTACACTGTTTTGCTCACTTGTTAAATCTGGTGTGCGAATTATGAAATATATCCAGGTATTTTCTCCTTACCCTTCTAATAAACTCAAGGATTTATGATTACGAAAACAAAAAATAATATGGATCAATCACTCACTAAATTGAAATAAAATAGACAATACTATAAATGTAAATATATTGTGGCAGATAATCATTGGTTAAAATATAGCACATGTTAATTTATAAATATAATGGCGTAAATATGAGAATAGGTAATATTTAGTTGCCAAACAATAATTAGTAGATAAGATTGAAACACATATACTGTTAATTAATTCTATGTAAAGAAAAACAGGCAATAATATAAATGGTAATTGTACTAAAATATATATCAGATGAATTACATGTTTTTATATAAATGTTTTGAGAATGCTCAATGTATGCATGGAAACTTTATGAAATACAATTTTTTCTAAGAAAAATAAAACAAGTTTTTTTTTTTAAATTTGTAGAATAATATAATATATGAAATATGGCAAAAAGCCTTCAAGATAAAAATGTATTATAATACTTATTTTTTTTAACCAAAGTATTAGTCTTTTCTAACTTTTTTTATAATGATTCATGGATAATAAAAATATTGTTCTATAAATAATAATTATATCATTTCAGAACTTTCATCACATTTTAAGGTTATACTCATTTAATGCACGGTTTCTTTGCTTTTTCATCTATTTCCTTTCGATATATCGATATTTTCTACCGATTATCGGTGGATATCGGTATTTGGTTTTGCGATATATCGAAATATCGAATATCGGTATTTTTCTTTCGATATTCCAACCCTAGCGTAGACGTGTGAGAAAAGCGAAAACTGGTATTATTTGCAAAATTATCGCAAGTAGTTAGCTTGAATGTTACAACACGAGAAATAAAATTTAATTGTATCCCTAAATTAATAAAGCTATTTTTACTATGCCTTATGATTTAAAAAGAGAACTTATTGTAATTGTTTAATTATTGTAGAAACAAAAATGGATTAACGCAAAAAAAAAGAGGAGAGGAGGGCTTCAGCCCGAATACCATCCCTTTGAATCCGCTAGTGGTATAAATATACATAAGTAGATGTTATTTAGTTGCAGTATCTATTACCCTAAAATTGGCTACAGAGTCTCTAAGATTCTTTCTCCATTTGAAAGGAGTGGGGATACATCGTAAAAAAGAGGATCTGGCTGAGATCCTCAATATCCTCTTGCCTACTTGAGAAGTTTATGATATAATATGAGAATTTAGGCCATGATGAGCTCCCCCCATATCACAAGACTGTTCTATATAAAATTTCATAAGCTGTCATATTTAAAAAAAAAAAAAATATTTTAAGGAATACAATTTTAGTTTAGTTTATTTTCCGTTTTAGGTTAGTTATCAAATATTTTCAGATAACATCATTTGAAAGAGTAATTAAAGGAATGAGTGCTAAAAACGTGGTAAATTTATATAAAAACATATATCCAAATACATATAGTACCATATATATGATATATATATATATATATATATATATATATATATATATATATATATATATATATATATATATGTATATATATATATCATATATAACAGAATTTTGAAAATCGAAGGAATAAAATAAGTTTAACCAAAAGTAACATATGTATTAAGCAGTACTATAGGAAAGAAAGAATGCTTTTTATCTATTTTTTTTATTCCCCTCTGCTTTCTTAATCGCCCACAAAGTTCATTTTATCGATCCTTAATTTTTCTAATATATTCATGTTTTTGTAAAAAATGTAAAAGCTATAATAATATTATTAATTAATATTAATAATATTAATTAATATAATAAATTAAAATATAATAAATTAATATAATATAATAAATATAATATAATATTTAATATTAATATTAATATTAATTATTATTAATATTATATATTAATATATATTAATATATATATATATATATATATATATATATATATATTAATATTAATATTAATATTAATTATTATTATTATTAATTTAATATTAATATTAATATTAATATTTAATATTAAATATAATAAATTAATTAATATAATAATATTAATAATATTATTAATATTATTAATATAATAATATTATTATTATTATTATTATTATTATTATTATTATTATTATTATTATTATTATTATTATTATTTTGTAAAAAATAAATTACCAAAAAAATATATTGGCGAATTGTAATTATAATATATTCTTTAAACAAATTTTTTAAAATGAAATTTGACGCTATTTGTTAGGTCAGTTTAATGTCACTCTTTTCGCTCTTTTTCATCCAGGTTTTTTCTCTGCAGTTTTATTTTTTTTTATATCAGATAAGTGTTGTTGTCGTAATTCTGGAGTAAAGAATTTCATCAATCGATTTCTGAAGTATATAACCACATGTGCACAAATGGAATAAGCGCCATTGCTACAAACTATCGCTGTAATCAAGATGGTCGAAGTGAGATGTGTTATCTTTGGTCGGTATTTATGTGATCTTAATGTTATTAGGTCCTGATGAATACTGAATTGGCGAACTTAATGACTGGTTAGTTGTTTAATTATATTTGTTTTAAGTTAATATTCTTAAAAGACAGAATAAAACAACTACAAAAATATCATGCTTTTCAATTGGAATAATAATGAGTATAAATATTTGGAGGGACTCACTTTAATGTAACTTTTTTTGTTTATCCACGAGAAGTAGAGCTTTGAGCTGTCTTCTACCCTCGCATTGTCAATATACAAGAGGGTTGTCTCTTGTATTATTGTTTAATGAAAAGGCCAAGTTTCTCGTTGCTCTCCTTCGTCTATTGTTTGTCCAAGACCTCAAACTTTGGGTTTCCTCTATCAAAGCAATTGGAGTGCTACGGCGGAGGCTGAGTAATCTTCGTATCACATCTGCCGTTCTATAAACCTTTCTTCGAGGAATTAATATAGAATATATTGTATACAATAAAAAGCTTTGACCGTGGAGGCATTGAGGTGTATTTTAAATGGAAGAATATTAATCTAATTGACTAAAATGTAGCCAACTGTAAACGGTACTGATATATGGCCAAATATACGGTTATTCGCCCACCGTCATAGTGGTTCGAACAATAAGCAAAGATTCGATGAAATGGTCGAACGGTTTCCAAAGGACAAGCCTGCCACTGGGTTCTGAGAAATAATTTTGTAAATTTTCTATTTTCTGAATTATTTGTTTTCAAACCTATTTTGATTCCGATCTCTTTAATTAATTGATGACGTTTATTTATTAATTTCTGTTATGTCAACCGTGGATCGACTCTGAGATAGGGAATAACCTTGATGGTTAAGCGTGAATATTGACTACAATAGCTTCTTGTCGTCACCCAAGAAACAGAGCTGAGCCCAAGACCGTTCAGGGGTTCTAGTGCAACAGTTATTTATTTTTTTAAAATTAAATTAATCTCCAAGAATAAGAACGAGAACTCCTGAAGACAGCTCGGATGAATTTGCCTCAAACATTTTCTGTAACGTTCAGATATAAAAAAAAATCTCTCTCCCCATTTTATAAGATGAATATTTTCCTGTCGGAACATTAACCATTTTTAGACGAATGAATAGGAAGGAATTGTGTTTATGAAATTTATTATATTTTACTGATACCAACGAAAAATAATACTTAGGTCGTTACAATAGTCTTTGTACGTAAAACATTTTTTATATAAATTTCAGTATAAAATCTACACATTCAAATTATTCTTCAAAATATAAGCCATCATTGTCAATTACTGTAACCCATCTATCATTCAGGTGTTAAATTAGGTGATGATGCCACTCTTTGGTTTTCGAGGCAAAAAACTCCTCGTATACTGATTTGACATCAGTTTCAACTCCTTTCGTTGTTTTCGAAGTGCCGTCCTTTCAAAAATGCACCATTGACCGGAAAATAGCATTGTCAGTGGGTGTAAGAAGGTTAGGGCAAGATGTTGACACCCTCCATTTCTGAGAATTTTTCTTTAAATAAGCGTGAACAATGGGCAGGAGCTCGGGAGAGGTCTCACTGAAATATCGCTTTATTCCGATTGACCGAAGCGGGACACTTCTCTTTCAAAACTCCATATACTTTTTCTGGAGCCAGCTCAGAAAAAATCTCAAACACAGGTTCATCTTGAAGGCTATTCCCAGAATTGAACCTCCTAAGCCAAAACGCTGCCGTGATACGATGAACCGCTTTTTCACCTTCCACTGCACACATTTCCTCAGCTGCTACCTGTTACCCATTACTTATTTTTAATTTAAGAAAGAAAAACTCAAGGTAGTATCCTTGGCCCCATCCTTTACACGATGTATACAGCTGATATCCCAACCCATCCTAGCACCATCCTCACTACTTACGCTGATGACACATGTATGTTATCTGTGAACAATGACCCATTTGCCGCATCTCAAACCCTGCAGTCACACATCACAACCATTGAAGAATGGTGTCAAAACTGGAGAATCAAAATAAATCCCAACAAATCCCATCAAATCACCTTTACCCTACGTCGTAAACCCACTACATCCTGTCCTGCAGTATCCTTTAATAATATACCATTTATCCCTGTCGAACAGATCCGCTACCTAGGACTCCATCTTGTTAAACGCCTTACATGGAATCCTCACACAAGACTGAAACGACAAGAAACTGCTCGAAGATTCCGATTACTACAACACTTACTTGACAAACGCTCCAAATTACCGATTTTCTACAAAAAGTTGATTTACATCACCATTATCAGGCCTATTTGGAGATACGGTATAGAGCTTTGGGGTACCACTAAACCATCAAATTCCTCCCGCATCCAATCCTTGCAATCCAAAATCCTTCGAAAAATCCTTAATGCTCCTTATTTTGTCACAAATAAAATTATCCACAAAGATCTCAATATCCCATTTGTTGCAGATTTAGCCCGAAATAGATATACCTCCTTTAATTCCAAACTACTTGCCCATACCAACCCTCTTGTTCGTAGCCTTTCATCCCCATGTATTCATCCCCCTGATAATCCTCTGAGGCGTCTGAAAAGAAGATGGCCACGGGACCTTCTAGTTAAAATAGACATTGAAGTGCTACCAATGGGTGGTTCCATCACAAGTAATTCTCATGTCTGGTACTTCAAATTCCCATTTACTTGTTGTATTATGTAATACAGTTGTAAATTTCAATAAATAAATAAAAAAAAAAAAAAAAAAAGAAAAAAGGATTTTTAACTTTTTTCGACCTTAAACAGTCACTACGAATTACAATTATCTAATGAATTAAATAGACTAGTAGAGTAAGGCACATCTGGGCTGTAAGTTGAATGAGTCAGGTACGGAAATGCAGTTACCACTGCTGATTGGACCTCCAATTGTTTACTGGCAATATTCGACTAAATGTGACAGTATTTATCGATCGTCCTACTAATTGCCGTTATGCTGAATTCTTGATTTATATAATTGCATGGCTTTGATGATGTAGTCTGATTGTATCGCATAATTAATTACTCATTAAGGTTCATTTGTTGTCTTAAATTAACATTGGTGTTCTTCAATGCTTATTTTATTGAAAATCCTTTTGAATGTTTCAATCTTACTACATAACTTTATACCATTATTAAATAAAAAAAAGTACAAGAACAGGAAATAATTTAATGAAATTTGATTTTTTTAGGATTTTTTGTTGTTGCTTACGTGTAAATTTTTCTAAGGCTAAACAAGCTCAGGAATTCCTTCATGGAAAATTTACTCTGACTTAACAGGCCAGGGAAAACAATTAAGATATAGTAATAAGGCGTGTACGCAGAATTTTTTGGGGGGGGGATTTAAATTTTTTTTCTGGGGTGATGTAATGAGAAGATAAGTCATCATAAAGTGTCTATAATCGCCATATGAGGCGTCAGTTTTAAGAATGAGAATGAAAATTGGAGAACAAATTATTACTCAAAATACAGAACTTATATGAAAATCATATTTTTAATTTCGAGAGGGGGAAGGACATATTCCCTGATCCCTTCTCTGTTTAAGCTCCTGATAGTGACGTTATAAATATTAGCATAGTAACTGCTATATGATACTCCAACAATTGCTTCGAAATAAAAGTACAAGAAATTGGTCATTTTTTTTTTTTAATCATTTGCATTAGAAAGAAACATACTGCGTCTTCATTAATTGTGTTTCCGAACCTATGAAACGCTTCTATGTTAGGTAATAATGTAAGGTAGGTGCACAATAGACCTGACTAGGTGACGGTTCAACTATGCCAACTAAAAAGAATAATGATGGTATATGCAATATAATCAGAAATATTTCTATGTGTTTACAGTAGAGAAGCGTATTCGGAAATGGTGAATAGATTCCGATCATAGAGTATTATTAGGACGGCGCGTTGTCGGAATTACGACCAATATTTAAAACTAATAGAAGGATATAAGTAAAACATTTCTTCAATGGACTCAGCATGGGATAAATTCATAATATAATAAGAATTATTTTGCTCAACATAAAGTAAAAGCTGCCAACTGATAGTACTTACAGACGCTTACTATTTGTGGACTGCCTATAACATTCGAATTTGACGTGGGCTACCTACCCATATAAAGCTTATAACAGTCTTCATTATGAACACTTGTTTATTTGGCTTCTGAAACTATCAGGAAACCTCCACAGCACATCCTTGCTCTGATTGACCAGAGGAACAACCTGAAGAACATCTTTCAGTACACGCTTGACTACAGCCTGCAACAGCTACAGGCCTTCAATGCGATGACCCGGCAGATAGCCGTCCTCATGCGTGACTGGAAGACCTCACTCTGGCATGAACAGTTACGGAGGACTCATGAAGATTATTGCCAGTTCTGGAGACTCGTCTTGAACCACATAACGAAGAGGAGGACTGTGCACCTGACTTCACGAGGTGACCTGCTGACACTTAGGGAACAAGCTGAACTTCTGGCGAAGAGCTATGTGGCGAGGGAAGAAACTCGGCTGACAGATGCTCCTAGACTGAAGGACCACTGCCGTTCCCTAACGAAAAGACCATTTTTTTCACCTTTGGCCAGCTTGAGTCGGTACTACACCGCACTAAGGGGAACAAGGCGTCAGAAAAGGATGGTATCACGTATGTGTTGTTGAAGATGCTTCCTAGGAGGGGTAAAGCATTCCTTCTGAATATCTTTAACTCCTGCATTCGGATCTCGTACTTTCCTAAAGTCTGGAAATAAGCGATCGTAGTGCAGTGAGGAGCCCGTCATCCAGCAGGAGCAGACTGGTTTTCCACTACGGTTCTCTTGTGAGCACACTCTTGTGAAGCTACAGGTCCACACCATAGAGCATATGCAGATGAATCGAGCTACGGCGTTTATATCCCTGGACTGAAAACAGGCTTTTGACTATGTGCCGCACACACTCCTTCTCCGACGTCTGGAGGAGTTCAGGTTTCCTGCCTCCCTATGCCGATTGATTGGATGCTATCTTAGCGGAAGATTTTTCGTTGTACGGGTCGGCGAGAGCCTATCACCTCCACATGATACCGTCTATGGAGTATCTTAGGAGTCTGTACTGTGACCAATACTGTTCGTCGTATTCACAGCACCTGTTGTCTCGGTGCAGCATCCAGGGGCAGTAGTAATAGCCTATGGGGACGATATCGGCATCTACTCCACCAACGTTAAGTCCAGCAGGGCTCTCGAGAAGGGACAGGCAGCCTCAGCGGCCATTGTGGAAGACCTCAGACTGAATCCGGCGAAGACGTGAATTCGTTTCAGAAAGGGAAGATGCCACTCAAAAGGAAGACATTCAGGATGGAAACAGCAGCCCGGCCTCCCTCTAACTCTATTCTCTACCTTGGCGTCACTTTAGACAGGCACCTCATCTTCTCCAGCCACATCAGGGAGAGAATCAAGCTGGCCCGACTGAAGTCGCATAGGCTTCACTACCTGCTCCCGTCGCCGCAGCTCTAAATTCGGCTGAAGCTGCAAATTTACAAAGCCATTAAAAGACCAACCATGCTCTACGGCGCACCGCTGCTCCGACACATGTACAAAACCACTTTGAAAAGACTGATATCCGTTCTTCGGCGGCTCGTCCGTAGGAGCTCACACCAACGAGCGAGAAACGCGAGGAGCTCCAGCTATCCTCAGTGCCGGAATATAAAAGCCGGAGGCACACCAAATTCTTTGGCGGGCTGAAGGCCTGTGCCAACCCGCTATTCAGAGACATCGCCCCACCACCAAGGCCTGGGAGGTGGCAGGGCTCTGTCCCCTTGGTCGACGTGCTTGCCGAGGGAACTAGTCTGGACTCTCCAATCTAAACTCATTTCTCCTTATTCCTTAACCAGCAGAATGGTTCCTCCCCATTCTCTACAAAATTAGTGAGGACCAATGCCTGCATGTGAAACCCCTACACGCAGCGGTTATTTAAACAGCTTTGCCTTGGAATTCCTTCGGGTAATGCAAGAACTTCAGATATAATATTGTATACATATTGTTCATTTATGTATGCAAAGAGATTTTTAAATAAACGGAGGATAAGAAAAAAAAAATCTGAAACTATATGCTTCATTCGCTAAAGGTTTTACATTATTTAATACCATTCATTTTTCCTAGTAGGGAGTAACTGGGCGGTAGAGTAATAACATTTACTGACAGAAAAGAAAAATATTACATTTGTTAAAATATTTAAACGAAATGTATTTCTAGATAGAGGTTCACTTGATGAAATGACATTTAGGAAAACAAAAATAATAAAAAAAAGAAGTGAAATAAAGGCTTGGATGAGGGTTGAGATTTTTAGATATATTAATATCTACATTAAATCTACAGAATACCTACTACTGTGCTGTTAGGTGGACTAAGTTTAACATGAACAAACCTTCTAATATCTTAGCAAGTTTTGGGATAAGGTTCAAGCTACAACTTTTTGATTAGGACAAAGTTACTTCACTGGAGGACCTCCTGGAGAAGCCCATGCTCTAAGTGAAAGTTAAACAGTGTTTCTACGCTGCATTCAAATACGACAGATTTCTAGTTATTGGAAGTTTTCCCGTCCGAAGCTGTTCCAAAGAGGGATTCGAAATAACAAAAGCAAAAGGAATAACATATATCCGCCTTAACTTCACCAGAATGGAGTTTCCATGAGATTAGTAATTATAACCGAATTAGGCTCATAGAGCTCGCGCCTCGTTTGTCATCATTAAAGTCGCATTCGGGCATTCACTGGAATCGATATGAAGCACACATACTCTACTTCGTTTATCTTCCCGACATTCAGAAATGATGTGGATGATAATTAATGAGACGACTACTGTTTCGATAAGCCTATACTATATAAGCGCTTAAGGTTAGATGGAATATACATACCGCAACGCTGCACATTGCGGTAGCCTGTGGACAAAAGTCGAAAATGCGAATATTTTTTCCAACTTGTTTAGCTCTAGTAACACTTTCATAGTGACCTCAGTGATATGGAATAGAAGCTTTTAATTCAATATTATAACAACAAAGGATATAAATCACGTTTGAACAAGTGGCAGATCGTATATCTTTCTCAACGAAACAATTTCAATTTAGTAAGCCCTTCTTTCATGTTAAGGACACATCGTCTTCAAATGAATTTTTAGTATGGAAGACATCGAGGAAGGTAAATAATATCCATTTTTTTTGTTAATACTTTTGAATAACATGTTTTGGTTAATATTTTTAAATAACATTTATAAAAAAAACTTAAAATAAACATTTTTCAATTTCGACCAAAAACATTCTTAGTTTCTGAAATATTTTGATTTAATAACAATTATACATCATAAATATACAAATCTTTTCTGCTTTGAACTGCTTTGGATGGTTCTGTGTTTGTTTCAGAAAACTATGATTGGTGTTATATGCCATCTAGTGTACATAATGCTTTATTTCATAGTTGCGAAGTTATAAATTTCTTTCATCTTATTCCAATTGAAATTTTCTCTGAGCAGGTTTTGGACGCTACCCATAAAGTCATCAGAAAAAATAGGTTGAATCACAAGAACAAGAATTGCCAGTTCCAATTCTGATCTTTTAAATCAACTTTTAATATCATCGGTCCCTTTAATTAATTCGAAGCTTAATTTAGAGGACATTAAAAAATATCTTTTGGACGATGACGAATCTTCTGTGAATTCACTCAAATTTGAACTGGAGAACTCATCCCCATCTAAGTCATCCGAAGAGAGTATTTCAATGAACAGCGACTCATTATAATTTTCTGATGTAAATTAATCAATTCATGTATTGTAAAAAAAAATGGTTTGTGATATTAATTATTATTTAGTTAACCCCAAATAACTTATAAGAAGTTATTCAGAATTAAACTTATTCAAAGACTCTTAATATATGGTTTTTTAGTGATCAGCTCGAAGTTTTTCTTTGAAAACCCGCCAAGAAAGACTTTTATCCACTTCGACCGTAAGAGCGCCGCACTGTGCGCTGGCACGACTTCCGACTTTTTATTTTTGTTATTTTAGAGTTGGCGAGTTTTTACGGATATCTATAAATTTTTGGACATAGACGAGGAATGCTCTGAATGCATTTAGATAAGTATTTAGGCTTCGACCTACAATAATTTTAATCTAAACTATCCTTTTTTGTCGGGATAAACTGGTCTCGGTATAAGGAATAATACTAATCCAGAACACTATTATTAGATGGCTGGGTGGTAACACATATTTTAGCCTGGGAGTCGTTTGATCCCGTAATAAATTAGGTTCGATCAAATCCGAGAATATAACAAGCCTTGATGATTACCTTCATTGTGGTAATTATACCATTGTGGTTACTAGATTTAAGTAAAATTCTTTTCAGATCATATCTCAAACCTTCCATAGAATCCGCGCTCGTTAAAGCCATCACTGAGAAAACTTTTAAAGCTGTTTAGTAATACTCTTCCCAGAGGAGGCAGTTGGTGACTTTAAACTGTGCAAAACGCGTATGAAATCACTGGATCTGGACAATGTGCCTACGTTGTCGCGCTCGAACGGATTCGTGTATGTACCTGAACAGTACGAGATGCCATCATTATGCCCGATCTGTCCACATCAGTCGTTCATGAAGAAGCTACGTTACGACAAAACGCGAGACAAAACAAGTATCAATTTAAAGTTCACAAGAAATTTTGATGTATCGTGTATGCCATTTGTATCTTAACTTTCAAATAATATACCTATCACTATTAAACTTATAACGTATTAATTATATGCATATATGATAATGCACAAGTTTTTATCCTCATTCTTGCGATTAGAAAATGTTTCCATCACTAATTGAGCCTTCTTTGGGTTCAAGAATGACTATGACGTGCCCTCATCTCCCAATTTAAATATAAATGAAAATTGTAAACATTATAAATTATTTGTTGCTACCCAACTACTAAAACAAGGCAGTTACAGAGATAACAAATTCCCCGGAGACACAAGTGGTGAGAGGATTAAGCTGGCTACAGAGCAAAGCCCTGACTTGCCGGGATATGGTACATACAGCAGCAGGGTCCCATTTAATCCCACCTCGGTTGCCCACAACGTTACCAACATTTCCTCGAGTCTGAGCTGGTTATGATTGACAGACTTATACCGCTGATCCATTTCGAATTATCCATTGTGGTAGATAGTAATTAGTTATGATTCAACATTAGTTTTTGGTTAACTCGTTTTTTCTATGTCGCATGGTACAAAAATAAGATGGTCCACATTACAAAGTCGAGAGCTCTCGAAAATTATTTTCTAAGTTTTTCTCTGCTGCATTAATCAACGCAGAAGAAGAGCTCACCGTATATCAATTAAGAGCCTGTCTAAAGACCTGACTCTTGTTTGTACGAAGAAAAAGTAGAGACTTTATTTGAACTTTGGAATGGTAACTATAATGCTAATCAAAAAGAATTGTTAAGAATTAGATTCAGAATAAGGTTTATTTTTATTTTTTGACAGACGTTATTAGTTATTTATAATCACTAGTAAGGATGATATTTTAGCAGGAATCTCAGTCAGGCATTGTCTGCTCATATTCAATAGAATAAATAAAAACTTCTTCTTTTTACTTCCTTGTACGAAGTAAAGGAAGTATTGTAATCACGAAAATTTTCGGTTTTCAGATTTCGACGGAAATATCCATTTTGACAATCCCTGAATCCATTTTGACTAGTTTCGTCGTGACGTCTGTACGTATGTCCGTTCGTATTTCGCATAACTCAAAAACGGTTAGCCGTAGAAAGTTGAAATTTTGTATTTAGGATTGTTGTAAAATATAGTTGTGAACCTCCCTTTTTGGTCACTGCCTAATCACCGGAAATAGTAATTTACTTGAAGGTCATAATTGATTTCCATCTAAAATTACATTAAAATACTTTGCAAAACTTCTCAAATTTGGTATTTATAATTTATATATTCATTTAAATAACAAACTAGATTTAGGTCTAAATAGGAAAACCGGAAGCAGTACTTTACTTGAAGGTCATATTAGACTTTCATCAAAAATTATATTAAAATATAATGTAAAACATCTCAAATTTGGTAAATAGGACTTTTATATTGATGTGAATGTATTTACTATATTTTGGTTAAAATTAGTGAGCCGAAAACGGTACTTTACTTGAAGGTCATAATAAGCTTACATCAAAAATTTAATTTTGAATTTTTCTAAAAATTTCAAATATTTAAATTAAATACATAAATCATATGTTTCGGTAATAAAGGTTACAATCGCAATTTGGTTTCCAATCCAATTAAACATTTTTATTACTTGTTTTAAGTGTTAAAATTGAGTGTAAAATACTGATTTTCCTCCCTACTTGTGTGTGTGTGTTTATCAATAGATGGCTGTCGCGACGCCGAGTGTTGTTTTTGAGATACTGCGATCTTCGGAAACTAGTAACCAAATTCGGGATCACTTTTTGAGCCACCGATTTATCGTTTAACAGGCATACAAGGAAGTCATGTGTTGTCCATATCAAATATTTTTTTGTTAATATTCTTTTAAAATTTAATTAATAAAAATTAACAAGTTTTTAAAAAATGATATGAGGCAATGTTCCGGCCAAACTTCGTAATCCATCTTCAGGGTTACGACCTAGATACTAATGATACTATACTAATGATAGAAATAACAATAAGATATTGAAAAAAAAATATATAACTAAATATAGATGAAAAATAAGTATGATAATGAATGTAATAATATTTTACTGAGTTAATGTATAATATTTTACTGAAAATATTGTAAACATTAACTGATCTGTATTTTGTAGTCTTATGGCCAGATATTGTTTCTGTTTTATTTGTTCAATCCTGTTATTCTTAAGGAACCTAGTCCCAGAATAAAGTTCTATCTATCTATCTAATGTATGTATCTATATACCAAAAAATGGGAAGAAGGAAAAATATGTAAAAAAAAAAAAAAATTAAATAAACATAGTGAGCATAACAATTTTTTTTTTTATAGAATAAATAAAAAAAAGTATAAAAAAGGATTTTAAATTAAAATTTTACATATCAAAATTGACTCGGATAAATGCTGTGGACGGCGGACGAGCGATTTTTTTTTTAATTCGATTTTTTGGATTAAACATATTCCTCAAGTTTTGAGAGGGAGGGGAAAGGGTTAAACATTTTTTTCTTGATCGATTACAAAGTTTCATTATTGAAAATAAACCGAAAATAGAGGATTGTACTTAAATAGTTTAAGGGAAGTCGTTATGCAGATAGAGTATTCTTATGTGTTGTTGCTTCATTATAAATTTCAGAATGATCTTATGTTTTTCAATCCGGATGATACACGAAGAGGCGAAACGTTTAATCGATAGTTATTTACTGGTATTTGAGTGGCTTAAGGCTTTGTGTTGGAATGTTATAGTAATGTCTTGATAATAGTTTTTGTCTCTTTTTTAATTTTTGCTTTCATTAATTTATAAAAGGATTTTTCGTTTTAATTTTTACTAGACTGTAGATTCTCACAGTTTAATCGATACTAAGCTGGCAATGCGACTCTTTCAAAGACATTGGTTATAAACCCTCTTTTATAAGCCTATTATAAACCCTATATTCGAAATGATTTTATGCTCCGGAACGATATCAAAATTTAAACTTTGTCAGATAATTCATGGCCACTCTTCCGTTCGCTTCACAAACGTTCCCATTGTAAATATTTAACACGTGCAAACCGAAATATCAAAGACTGCTAGCTGATGTGATTCTATGCTTGGTAAAGGCTCGTCAATATGTTCAGAGCCGGATTCAAAGTCATATTTTCTACAGAATTTAATTGGAGTTACATGATTACAAAATGAAGGAAAGGAGTTCCATAGAAGAAGCCTTGTGTATTTTAGTTAGTCACACAGTAATTTGTCTTATTTTGTTTAATTATCAATCCCTTTTCTATTATAATGTCAAACAAAACGAAAGTCTTATTTACTATAATATTTTAAAGTGAAATTATTATTGATTGAAATATTTTTTTAAAGATACAATAGGTCCCTACTTTAATAGTCACTCATTAAATAATTCGCTATGTCGCTATGTAGGTATCTCAATCCCCAGAGCTTACTCCCCCTCCCCTCCCCCCCCCCAAAAAAAAAAGATCCTGTATCCATTATTGACCTCGAGTAATATTTTATTTTTATTGCAATAAATAAAAAAAAAATTCTAGATTAAATAAAATACAAAAATAGATTAAACATAACAATACTACATAACAAACTTTACTTACTTTTGCTCCTCATATTATCGACTAAAATTAAAATTTACTCTTCTGTTTGTTATACAGGATGTTCAATATTAATCGGCTCAAATGTTTCTCACGGCAAAACGGATGATGTAATAAAAAAATGCCTAAGTTAAAAGTCGTAGTTTTACTTCTATAGTTTAACCATCCACTATTTCTTTTTTACTTTAATATGTGTGATTGACGCGCAGCGAAAAATTAGTTCGCAGATAACACCTACTTTTTAATACGCACATTTATAATCATTAATCATTTTAGAATTTTGTATTCACCATTTTAGAATCTTGCATTCATAATTTTAGAATCTTGAATTCTGAAGATCATTATTATTTTTTAGACACCTGATAAAATCTTGGAGGCATGATCCATCATGTTCATATTTTTTTTTTCACTATAGCTCTACTGAAAATATTGTAAAGCCTGTCGGTGTACTATTGTTTCTGAAAAATACGAAAAAATAATTTCTGAAATCATTTTTCCACAGTAATGAAAGGGAAATTGATTTGTAGAAATTCAAAATGTTTATTAATTTAGCATTGACTTCAATAACAATAATAGTAATAAGACTAACAAATATTCATACACGGCTCACCTAAAAAAAAAAAAAAAAATTAAAAGAACTATCGCTTCTCCGAACACCATAATCAAATAAACAATTTCACTGGGTTTGTATGGAGCCATATCGTGTGGATAGATATTGAACTTATTAGCAACTAACTGCAAATTAATGCCCCCTTAAACATACAGGAGCAACCTCCTTAAGTATTAATCGCTAAGGCAATAAGTCTTTTAGGGATTATTGAATACAGTCTCCATTGCATTACATATTATACGCAAAGCCCGGAAAGGAGAAGGGTCCAAAAGAGGACCGAATATGTTAGCATTATTATTCAAGTAAAGAGGCTCCTACAATCTGCACTACGGACAAAATTGTGAAATTTTGGAAGCCATAAAGAATGAAATGTGAGAAACTGTTTCTATTCTTAATATTTTTTTATTTACTTAAAATATTTGTGCTTTTCATGGGTCATTTTCACTCTATATTACAGCTATTATGTTAGACATTTGCAAGATAATCAAATTTTAAAGAATAGTTTGGTTGAACAGCATTATGTTGTTTATAAATTTTTCTTTTTAAGTAATTCCTCCAACTGCTTTTTGAGAGATGTTGTTCTGTATGAAATTCAAAGGGGTAACACCTTAAAATGTTTATTAATTTATTAATGTAAATTAATAAACATTTTGGACACATAGAATCAATTTCCATTTCATAATTGAGGAAAAATCATTTCAGAAATTACTTTTTTTCAGAAAGAATGCTACACTTACAGACTTGGCAATTTTTTTAATAGAATGACGATGAAAAAATATATAAAACTGATGTGTCTTGTATCTAAGATTTCAGTTCATGTGTTGTCTGATAATAATAATGACTTTCAGCGGTTTTGGGGGTCTTTCATAAATTTTTAATGAGTATAAATGTGCGAATTAAAAAGGAGGTATTAACTTCGAAATCCAAGTTTTCGCCGCGCGTAGCCCGCACGTATCGCACCAAATTTAAAAAGCAATAGTGGTTGTAAAGACTATAGAAGTAGACTTTGTTGATTAGATCGCCCGTTTGGCATTAGAGAAGTATTTGAGCCGATTTTATGTTCACATGTTTAAATATTTTATTCAACTTTAAAAACAGTTGAAATTAATAAAATCTAATTATTCACTAAGGAAAAAATACGATAAATAGTCATATCAAACTCTTAACCAAGTGAAAAACCGAATGGATCTATAATAGCATAATATTTGTTCCTCAAATTTAGGAAAATGGCACTGGCGCAGAAATAGCAATAATTATACATTGCTATAAAAAGAACTGAATTTTATCCTTAATAAATCGATTGTCATTTAAATCAGAATTATATTATTTTATTTAATATTAAAAAAATGTATTTTTTTAATCTAATATTTAGTATGCAAAAAGAAATACAATTTGGAAACTTTATTACCATATTTATAGTTTATTCATTAATATTAAATATTACTAAATCTGATAATAGATCAACTGTATGCTATCATGAGTAAAAGTTGTCAAAATAACAAAAAATACTCAATTTGTATAAATTAAAAATTTTCTATAGATATTCTGTGTATTTTACTCAATATCAAAAGGTTCTTTTGTTTTCTTTTCTTTTCTATCATCTGAAACATTTATACTTCGTACTGGATATTTGATATATACATATTTCTCAGTCAAATTTCGAAAGTAGATTTAATCATCATCGAATTATGTGTAATCGTATCAAGGTAAAATTCAATTTATTTTTATCGTTGATATTTTAAGTTATATTCAAGTTTATTTTTATTTCCATACAAATATAAGATTTTCTTCAGCACTAAGAAAGTGCAAAAGGAGCGTAAAGTGTTGAACGGCAACAGCCCTGAGAAAATGAAATGTTCTGTATTTAAATGTTATGATTGCTTATCTTGATAGAGGCCGTTTTCCAGCTTTTGTAATATCTTACGGAATCATATCTTACAAACTGAATCGCTTTGAATATTGCGGTTTATGAATATTTGAAGAAAGATTTAAAGTTATATCCTTAAAAAAAAGAAAAGATAGGTTTTTTAGTTAAAGGAAAATTGATAATTGTATCAACTTACTTGATTATATATATATATATATATATATATATATATATATATATATATATATATATATATATATATATATATAAAACTAAGGGATATTTACTTAGAGGCTTTTTTTTTTTTTTTTTTCACTAGACTTTCGAATTGTAAAACTATTTCTGAAAACCTCAATGTCCCTTTTCTGCTTTCTTAATCAGAATTAGATTCAATTTCAAGAAATTGAGAAATTATTTCTAGCAAGATTTATAAAACGGTTCTTAAAAATAAATATGATTTTGAAAATTAAAATAATTTTAGATTTTTCGTAATTACTTGCTAACTCAAGAGATGAAATTCCTAATTAGTTTCAAATATCCATTAAAAATGTAATGCAAAAATCCTCATTTTGTCTCCAAATATATTTACCGAGTATTGTTAAAACATTCATATTAAACTGAATCATTTTATACAAGCTTAACGTCACCTTCATTATCGCAATTCATCTACCAATCGTATAGTGTGAGGAACTTCTTTGTAGAGCCTAGACCAAGTTTACGATCCTCAAACAGTTCTTTTCTCCTGTTCCAATCTATAATTCTGTTTGCAGTTGATTTCCTTACTCCTAACTCTCAGGTGTGTTAGGGTCTTCTGGACCACCTTCCGTTAACCTAGTCTCGTATGGTAAATTGGCGAGACAATTTTTCTCGATTCTGAAAACGTTCCCAAACCTCCTTAGATAGTGTTTCCGTTTGATTAACTCCCAATTTACGAAGTACGAATCGATTTATCACAGGTTACACTTCAACTGGAATGCTATCAATATATTTTTAAAAATCTAGTAGGTATTATAAAAATATATATAGGCTTTTCATGTAATTTATATCCTAAAAGAGCATCATTTTTGAGTTCAACCTTGAAGAACAGAACAATATACATAGTTGTTTAAATTTATTGGTTAGTTAGTTAGTTAGTTATTTGGATGTCAAGACGTAAAACCTATTGGTCATCAACGCCTTTTATTTTTATTTATTCCTATTTATTTTTCCAAATTATGTTATATTATCTTCAATATAAATAAGAAAGAAAAAAACCAATATTAATAATAAATAGATTAAAACATATTATATGTTTATCAATAAACCTTCTTTGGATAGAAAGTTGACTATCTTGGTAGCTGTTTCCTCCTTATTACCCAGAGATATTGATATATTCAAAGGAATACCAAATTCCTTTAACTTTCTGATGTAGAAAGGACAGTCCTCTAAAATGTGCGATATTGTCAATATGTTGCCACATTTTTGACATCTGGGAGGAGCCTAAATTTGTTGGTTCCCTTGAAAATTTGGCATTATAATCAATAGTGATATTACACGTGATTTTAAAATCCATAATAATACAAATAAGATAACTGAATACAGGCTTAAGATGCCATCCCATCTTAAGCCTGTATTCAGTTATCTTAGGCTTAAGATGGGATGACGTTAACTTGCAATTCTAATTATTGGCACGTACTGTAAGACGTGAAAATAAAACTAGATTTAACTTACTTTTAGCAATACAACAGTTTGTTCTCCCTCCTTTTTTCCTAGCATTGTTACTAAAGTCGGTCCTGTAAGTTCTGATTACTTAGATTTTAAATTCCTTTAAAAGCATCGTACTTAGTGCCAGGATTAGCCTAGTGCCACATTAATGCTGGGAAATTCCATCTTGTGCAGGTTTTCACTGCGAAAAGAAAGAACAACTTGATTCTAAGGGTTCACCCATTTTATTATTATTTTTTTTTTTCGACCTAAGACTTCTATTGCCCACATTTTTATCAAGTTATGTATTAAAAGTTATTACTTTTTAACTTTCGCATTATATATTAAAATTTATACCGTATCCCATGTTTGATTTATAATGGAGTCAGAATTTTCTTTATGCCTCTTGTTAAAGAGGAATTATTCTAATATGCCTATGATATGAGATGATTTGGAAATTTTATGAGGTAGTAACTTATAGCGAGAGCCATTTTATTAGTTTAAGAGTACACACTTCTTCTAAAAAATATTTTACAATTTTAAAATCTTAGCTCATCGAATATCATATGTTGTACATCTACACCTGAAATACTATCAGCATTTTTGAACATCACTGTTCAACAAATGTTTTAGATGTTTACTGTTGAAAAATAATAAATATTAAAGAACAGTTAACCAACGGTTACAAATAATATAGAAGGTGACGTGGTTAGCAACCACCTTCAAACTCCCTGCTCTCCAACTCAATTAAGGGTAACCACTTTACTGAGGAGGGTGCCTGGGCTACAGTTGATTCACGACTGACATACAGAATTTTCAAGATCATGCCATATGAAGTTACCAGATACCTAACCAACTATGTCTCAAATTTACACTTTTTTTGCATATTAGTTATACTAACTAAATACATTACACATTTTTTACTTTCCTTTACCTATATACGAAGTATATAGTAAGGGGAAGTATTGCGATCGTGAAAATTTTCAAATTCGAGTTTTCAACGGAAATACATGTTTTAAGGTCCCCTGAGTCCAAATGACCAAGTCTCGCAAAATGGTCTGTGTGTCTGTGTGTATGTGATCAGTCTAGCTCAAAAACGGAAAGCTGTGCGATACTGAAATTACATATTTAAGCTTAGCACATGCATGTGATGTTACAGCAACATTTTCGTCAAAATCGATTAACCGGAAGTGCCACTTTATATAATCGATTTTACACATTTTTACAATTTTTTCGAAAACGGTTCTAACGATTTTGATTAAACTTGCCTAAATTATTCTTCATAAAGACCTTTAACTTTTCATATATATATGGTATATCATCGAGGAATTGCAGAGAAAAAAGTTATGATGAAAAGAATATTTTATTTACGCATAACTTCAAAAGCGTGCAATTTATGGTAAATCGTCTATAGACTTGCATGAAAGATACTTAAATTATCTAAAAAACAATAAAAGAATCATCAAAATCGGACCAGTATTTGCAAAAATACAGCGCATCGGACTAACCGGAAATGGTAACTATATCATGGATATTACAATTGTTTACAATTTTCTCGAAAACGGCTCTAACGATTTTTATTAAACTTGCCTAAATTATTCTTCATAAAGACCTTTAACTTTTCATACATAAGGTATATCACCGAGGAATTGCAGGGAAAAAAGTTATGATGAAAAGAATATTTTATTAACGCATAACTTCAAAAGCGTGCAATTTATGGTAAATCGTCTATAGACTTGTATGAAAGATACTTAAATTATCTAAAAAACAATAAAAGAATCATCAAAATCGGACCAGTATTAGCAAAGATACAGCGCATCAGACTAACCGGAAAGAGCTAATATATTATGGATATTACACTTTTTTACGATTTCCTCGAAAACGGCTCTAACGATTTTGATGAAACTTGCCTAAATTATTCTTCATAAAGACTTTAACTTTTCATTTATGTAGTAAATCACCGAAAAATTGCAGAGAAAACATTTATGATGGAAAGAATACTTTATTTGCTTATAGCTTAAAAGGTATGCATTCTAATGTAAATTATGTGTAGAATTGTATGAAAGGTAATTAAATTATCTAAAAAATAATAAAAGAATCATAAAAATCGGACCAATATTAGCAAATACAGTGTATTTTATGAGGACTACAAGACCCTAGATGGATAGCCAAGTGCATCTGAAAGGAGACGGATGCGACCGATCCTCCTCCCACCAATCCGCCAATCTGTTGTAAACAATATGCTCTGTAATAAAGTAATTTAAGAATAGAAAAGCGGAAAATTTACTTAATAATTTCTACTTTCACATTATTTAGTGGAAAGAAAATGTTTCCATAGAACCTAAACCAGAAACTTTTAAAATATATTTGCAACTTGACAAAGTTTAAATATATAGGTAGTGTATAGGATTGTTGTACTAAAATTGTTTAAAATTTTTTTTTATTGTACTTAAGTGGGAGAAGATATGTATGCTGCTGAGCTTATTAGAAGCAGTGTTTATGTGAACTCTTTAAAATTGTATTAAAAAGATGATTATTATAGGACGGTAAGGAAAAGTTGTGTGATGCGCGCACCGCACCAGATTTTTTTTCTTATTTTTTACTTGAGTAGTTTTTTAAATATAAAGTTTTGAAAATTGCAGAAATAGCCTAATTTTACAATGTTTTAGATCAGAAAAATGTGAGACTAGCACGAAATGAGCCAGCTTAATTGAATACCAACGATGAATGAATTTCAATTGGTTTTTCCACTGCTTAATTTTGAAATTCAATATTTCATTTTACGAAAATTAAATGATTATATATAACATATAATATATCAACGTACAAATATATCAAAATTATACTGTTTTGAGGAAGGAGGTTTTTTTTTTTGTTGTCTGTTAGTGAGCGTGTGTTTTCAAACTGCTTGAAACTCGTCCCGTACCCTTTCTCATTTTTATTTTATATTCAATCCCACCAGCTTCGTAAAGCTAGAAAAGTATGCATGTCATGGTAAATTTTGTATATAGTCGCCCTGTGCCTGAAGGTTTGGGTGTTCGGGTGGACAACACCGGCAGATCTGCGATTGATCTGCTGCTCACAAGACAGCCACACCGTTTTGTCTCCTGCATTGCTCTGGATATCATATCATCTGACCATAGACCTGTGCTGTCCTGTATAGATAGCTACTGTAGCGGCTTACGCCGCACAGTGGGGTATTTAACCCGAAAAGCTGGCCAAAACTATTTATCGTTCCTTTTGTGTCTCACATTAATGATAATGGTATTTTTAATAAATATGATAGTATTTATTAGCTAAAAATAATAGAAGACAGAATACAAAGTATGTTATGTCCTCATTACATGTGTGTATTATGTCAATGACTAAATAGGTTATTGTTATGTTAGGAAATATTTATTTTTGTCATAAATATTAGATATGATGAAATAACAATTAATTCATTATGATCAAAATAAGATATGTTATAAAAAAAAATAATTTAATAAAAAATTAAAAACCTTAAAATAAAATTTAATAAAGAATAAAAATCCTTACAATCCCATTCTTCCTAAGGGACGGAATATAATTGAATATCTATTGCAAGGAGCGGTAACGAGTAGTGTGAGGCAATCGACTACTACACCAAGGTTAAATATTCATGGGCGTAAACTTTACTAACAACTTGCTAATGCGCTTAAGTAGATATTGAGGTATATTCTGTCCCTTAGAACGAATGAGATTGTAAGATATAAAATTTATTTCTGTAGTCGGGATTTTTATTTTTTATTTTAAGGTTTTTAATTTTTTAAGTATTAATAATTTATTAACGTATGATTATGAAGTTGCAAATGTCAAAACGAGTAATTTGACCCATCAAACTTGAAAATCGGTGTCCAGGGTATAACAAAAAAATGTATAGATGTCCCATACCCGGAGCATTAACTATTAAACGTAATTATTTTTTAAATTTATCTCGACAATTGCTATTATTTGCTTTAAAAAAATATATAGGCTCTGGCTTGTTTACGGAAAACCACCTTTTCTTAATTTGGGATTTTATGTGGGAAAATTTAATTTTAAATGCCTTTCTTTTGTCAGCAGAATAATTTTCACTTGTAATAATGTTTTTTCCCATTAATTAAAGCTTTTGTCCAATATTTTTGGCTGGAAATAGCTTCATTTTGTCATATATTTGATTTTTTGTAATAATTGCGATGCCTAAAGGGCCTGAAATAAAATAAAAAATATTTTATAGAAAATTAAAAATGATAACTGATTTTTATTATTTGCCACTAATATTTAATAAATAATCAGAAAAAGGTTATAGGCGGTTTTCGGCGGCTACTGTTTTTCAATATTAAAACTGCATTAATTACTCTTTCATGTCAAATAAAAGTGAGTACCGGGAAACGCTCGGAAGTATAACGAAAAGATCTTTGTTTTGAGAAAAAGAGAAAAAAACATGTCTTTTTTATAATGATATTAAAAATAGCTTTTCCACCATTATAATACGCTGATATTTTTAAAATTGGTCATAAATTATAGTGCATACCATGATGAGGATCATCCATAATAGAAATAAATAATTGGGAATTCTGAGACAGAAGGAGCGAGCTTTAATTTCTAGCAACTTCAACAGACTGACTAGGCGCTGGTAACGTTGCCATCAAAACATAATTTTGCTTGTCCTTTCCCGCAATCCCTGGCCGTCCGACAAGACTGGTTCACTTTTCATTCAATACTCCAAAGATCTGTCTATTCAAATGCAATAAGAGTAAAAGTAAAAAAAAAAAATTGACTTTTGGCCAGCTTTTCAGGTCAAATACCCCACTGTGCGCCGATGACATCGCTATGCACAGTAGCTCAATGAATGCAGAGAGAGCTCTATGGCAGGCGGAGAATGCCTGTAAGGAAATAACCACGAAGCTCGAAAGACAAAATATTACAGTAAATCGCACGAAGACCGACTGTGGTATTTTCTCTTTTCAGACGAATAAGCGCCCTCAAACTAAGGTATAATAATTAAGGCATAATCTATAAGGTAGCGGGTAGCGAGAACCGGCTAGTAAGCAGTATAGTATACCTGGGTATCATCCTAGACAGATACTTGACATTATCTCGTCACTACTATAAGAAAATCAGGTCGGCAAGGACCAAGTCTTATAGACTGAACCACCAGCTAACATCACCGAATTTATCACTCTGCCTCAAATTAATGATCTACAAAGCATTAACGCTCCTTTATGGAGCATCGATGCTGACAAACATATTGCCTACAACAGCAAAGAGGCTCTAACAGTTTCAGAATGGCGTGCAAAGGTGTATACTTCACTTCACTACAGAGAGCAAAAAAAAGACTTACTACATACCACATTCGAACTCCCGACTTTGACCGACTTCATCTCACGGAGGCATATTCAATTCTTTGATAGTCTCAAATATCGTACTATTCCAGACATAAACACCAACAGAACAGCCACAGCGCTGGAAAAATATGTTCAAAGCTTCAGACTAGACTGAGAAAAATTAACTGACTTGGCTGATTCAAAACAATTAGTCAGCCCCGTCCCTAGGGAGTGATAGTGTCCCGTACCCTGTAAAAGAAATATACCTGAAGAGTGAGTATTGATCTAAACGCTTCGAAAACAGAGGGGAAAACATTGTTGAAGGAGGCTATATAATGTATTGTAGATATTGATTTTTATTATAAGAAAGACACTCTTCTACAGGAAATTTCGATTATGGTTTATCTAGAGAGCAAAGCCGTATGGGTCAGCAAAATTGAAATACTGTAACGTACTACTTTTTGGTTAGATATCTAATTTGTTGAGCTAGCCCAGTGGAGGGGGGAGCGGGTTCAACCAGACTCGCCTAAATAAATGTAAAATATTCTTAAAATTTTATTTAGTAATAATTCACCAATTAAAAACATTTAGTTTAACTTTGTACAATTTAATAAATACAGAATTTCAATGCTGTAATATTTACACAATCTGCAAATAAGTCAATATATGAGAAAATTCCTTTAAAATAAGCTACAACAAATAACCATAACTAAACTCACTCGTATCATTTACTCCTGAAATAGTCCTCTTTCACTGTTCAGCTGAAATTAATTCTCATAGTCTTGATCAGTTTTCAGTTCTTTAATATCCCACCCCAATGGGTTCAATGTACAGAGTAAGGATGCACAAAACTAGGCCAACAGTTAAGCCAACGTATTCACGCAATTTGTTAACCCTTTTTTTTTTTCAAAACTTTTCACTGTAACCTCCCCATTTCTCTCACATATGTTTTATATATTGTCTACCGTGACAATACTGAACAGCTTGATAGGAATGATTTATATGATTGGAAAGTTATTTGATGTGGATACCGACTATAAAATGCGGGATGTGTTTCTATCTGAAAAAGTTAGTCGAGCGAATTCGGTCTCCGGTATATTTTTCCAGCAACGCCGCACCCGGCCTATTTCCCAAGTGGGACTAATAGAATCCAAACACTAGCGTGGTGGTCTTATGGTGAAACTATATTGAAACTGAGGGACTAGATTGAGTCTTGCTTACAAGGCTAAGGCAGGTGGGTTTAATGAAGCTTCTATTTTTTTAATTAATCTACAATTTATTAATAATAATTACATACATTTTTGTAATAATTAATAATAATTAAATACAATCATATTGTCTTAATAATTGGGTGCTAATTTATTTCACGGTCGAGCAATATTTTTTAAATATCCTATTATCCTTTTCTGTAACTTTCTTATCGCTTCCGCTTTGCTTATTAACATTATTTCTAAAATATTATTAATTAGCTTATTAATAACTGTGATTTATTTTAATGAGTGTTTTATTTGAGATTTTCTTTTTATTTGTGTTTTTTATATTCTTATTTGGACGAAAAATGATAACAATTTGGGAATTGCCGTCTATGGAAGAAGATGCAGTGAAATATCTTTAAAAATTTTAAATGATTCCATCCACGAAAATGCGCGATAATAGACATGATATTCAGATTTGCTCCAATCTCGACTAATGAAAATGTAGCATAAGATATGGTTAGAAGCAGATTATAATAAGAAAAGGAACATGGTTTGGTAGGAACTAAATCACATTTAATACCACACAGATTTATATTTCTGTTAATAAACAAGTGATAAGAAAGTAACAGGCTAGGTAATATAGCAAATGTGAAATACGTAGGTACCAAATAATTGTAAACTGTATAGAACGTTAACAATTGTAGAAATAATGTTTTTTTCATGCACTTACATTAATGGTATTTTTCAATTCCTAATATTTTCAAAAATTATAATATTGATAGCATTGAATTAGGGAGCGAAGTAGCTCAGTGGTAATGCACTGTGTTACCATGCTCCCGATCCCAGGTTCGAGACCGGCTTTGGCAGATAATTATTTATTCTTTAATTAGACCTGGATCGATCCTGTAGGATCGGGAGACCCTCCATCACCCAGCCTCTATAAAGTGGTTACCCTTAACAGGGGGGGAAACCTAGCGATCGAGCGTGAATCGGCTCCTCGGCTCGGCCAAATCACTTCCTTGCACAACCGTTGGCTTAGAAACTATACAGTCCATACCAAGTACTAAACTCCAGACTCTTCATGGATTGTAATTGTACAGGTTTTTTTTTTTTAGCACTGAATTAGGTAACATAATTAGCAATGTTATTAACTATTATACTCCCTTACAAGTTAAAAATAAAACATTACATATATTCTAAATCAGTTGTTGACATTGTCCTAAAATTTATACATCTCAATTCTTGGTAAAAAACTTCATTAGCAACCATAAGGCTTTTTAATAAACTCAATACTCTCTTGTCTCAGTCCTAGAAAACTTTTTTTTTTCTATTTTCTAGTTGCATAGTACCGACATACACCCATACGTCTATACATATAAACACTATTATTTGATTACCAGTCTTACATCATAATTCATTATTTTAACGGCTCATTGATAAAATTTAAACTGATATTGATAAAACTTGAAACTTCTATTCTTGTGATATTTAAGTGATAATCATAATACAGGAATTGGACTAAAAATGATATTTCAAGCTGTGCATATTGCACAGAAAGTGAAGAACTACGAACAATTTTTATTCAGAAAGAAATTATAAAAAATCGAAAACTTTGAAGTATTTGCTTTAAATAAATTATGTAAACATAATCATAAAGCCTTATGGCAGGTATTTTTTAAAATTATAAATCAATGTAATTTTTTTGTCATTCTATTTGTTTTTATATTGCTTAACAGCAATAAAAATGTAAAATTTACCATATACTTCACTAAGGTTAGTTTGGAGACGTGAGATTGATCTAGTCAGCATTACGTTTTTATTTTTGCAAATGGCATGGAATGCAGCAACAGACAAATTATGCCGTAAGGGTTGTATTCAATAAAATGTTATTTTAATTGTTAAAAGTTTATACCCCTAATATTTTTGTTTACAAGATTCAACAGGTTCAAATTGAATCGACTAATCAGTTACAGATATATAAATAGTCACAGAGAAATATGAATAAAAAATAATTGTTTTGAGGAAATAGAATTAAAGTTTTGAGCTCTCATGATAAATATTATACGAAAACTTAGCTAACTTACATAACAGACAACTGCTTCGGCCTGTAACGGTTAGCATATTTGATATTACCCCACAGAACAATTTTATCTTAAAGTTTCTCTTAGCCCTTTCTGAGATACAGAAAAGTTTCTCAAATGCTATGACAGCAAAAAAGATGCTTTTCAAAGTGTAGCAAAGAGAGTGGCTATTTTTAGTCTCTTATTTCAATGAAACCACGAGTAGAACTATAACCATGAATTTATACTGTTTCGGAATTTACTAATTGGTTTTTATAAGAGCTTAATACTTTGGACATCTTCAAAACATCTATTTTTGCTTGTATTTTTATTAAGTATTATACGTCTATAAAAACTTTGAAATGAATATAAAATTTTCCAGTATTGTGATTAGTAAATAGAGTTTTTTATCTAGTGCTCGTGGGTTAATATTTCTGATTATTTGCAAAGATCTTGATGTTTTGGACAAATATAAAATATCTATTTTTTATTGTATTTTCGTAAAGCATTTTTCGTCTATATATCTATGAAATGAGTATAAAATCTTCCAGTAATTTGATGAATAAATAGAGTTTTTTATCTAGTGCTCGTGGGTTAATATTTCTGATTATTTGCAAAGATCTTGATGTTTTGGACATCTATAAAATATCTATTTTTGATTGTATTTTCGTAAAGCATTTTTCGTCTATATATCCTAATGAAATGAGTATAAAATCTTCCAGTAATTTGATGAATAAATAGAGTTTTTCATCTAGTGCTTGCCGGTTATCTTTCTGATTTTCTGCAAAGTGGTGCGATTATTAATTTACTTAAATAAAGGTTAAATATAATATTTAATTTAAGAAATTTGTTCCAATAAGCAGATTTGTTGGATATTTTACCAATAAAATGGTCCAATATCAATAGTTACAATAGAGTAGGGTAGCTTGATGCTGAGGTATTTGGAAGAACTTTTATTTCATATGAATAACTATAAAAAAAAAGTTGATAATTTTAATAGTTTTTCGATATTCTTCCAAATACCGTTTTTAATTTAAATTTTTGAAAAATATTTGAGGTCTACATTTTATTAATATATGTAGCAATACTTTGGGATAGGGAATAGATAGGTTTATGGTGAAGTAAAAATAAACGAATATTATTAAAATCATCATGAAGAATTGTAATAACATTATTCAAAAAATAAAAAAATAATTTGAAGAGGAATTAACTTTTTTTAATTAATTCTTTCACTGAATTAAGCATTATATTATTTTTCCTCGTATTCTTGATGTTGAAATATATCTATAATTAAGTCGGTGATTTTTTTTCCATAGCTATTTTTTTTTATCGGTAGTCATGAAGTAAATATATGTTATATTATTATCATCAAATAAATTATCATTACTTATCATCCTTGTACTGATTTTACTGATCTTCAGCAATTTTTTAGTAACCAATATTCTGAGATATACTTAGGTGTTTTGGCTCACCATTATTTAGTGCTTTGTTTAAATAGCTAATTGGGGACCTACAATATAAGACTCGTCAATGTATGGGGTATCACGGGAAAAGATGCAAGTTCTAGGACGAGCTGTAAAAGTTAAATAGCTCAAATAAATTTTAAATAGCTAATCGACAGAAGGACCCTTAATGCTGTAGAAAGGAGCGAATTAGATGTCTTTATAAGACTCTTTTACTTATCCTATTTCAACAAGTATAATATATTAGGATATCATCAGATAATGATGTGATTCATAGAAAATTTTTATTTCACCTTTCTTGTTCCTTCCTATAAACTTTTGTATTCCATCATCACTATCCAAGAATAAAACTTCATTAGTTGCTATTTAGCTAAGCAATTAAATTAGTTCTTGTTTAAAATGAGTGGAAAGTGAATGGTATAATACAATCATCCAGCAATTTTACAAGACCATGTTATTGTAATTATGTTTTTGGTGTTATAAAACAATCAATGAGTCTGTTTGTACGCTATTGTCATTTTCTATTAATTTATGGTTGCTGGTTCGCAGTAGGTGCGTGCAGGCCAATATTTAGAGTTATATTTCTATCATACCGGTGATAATTTTAGTCGGTTTCGATTCGATAATTTGAGATGTATTGATTTTTTTTATCAAAGCTTCAATTTTATTTGTTAATAATTGTAAATTATGTCTTGTTTGCCTGGAAATTTGAGCAATAATTACAAAAGCCTACAAAAAAACTTTTTTTTAAAACTTTTTTAACTTTGATAGTTGATCTTTATAGATTTTTATATGCTACATCTAAATCTGGCCTTAGTTGTTTTGTATCACCCATATTTTTCCGTAGGTTTCAGGCTCATTAAACATCCTAACTTTTTAAACTTCTAAAACATGTTAGCTACAATAGAAACATATTCTGGTTCTTTTTCATTTCCCAAGAACTTTGTAATGACTTGCTTCAATGATACCCACGCTTCTTTCTCATTTAAGGTCATTGTGGATTCAAAGTTAACATCAAACATAATTTTTCTAATGTCACGTCCGACAAAGACGCCTTCTTTTAGTTTAGCTTCTGAAAGGCGTGGAAATTTTTGGTAGAGATCCTTGAAACATGGCCCATCTCTATGCAAAGCCTTTACAAATTGTTTCATGAGGCCTAACTTTATATGTAGGTCTTCCTTTTTCAAGAAGACTGAAAGCTGTTCAATTCTTTAAAAATCGCTTGATTTAATAAATTTAACTATAAAATGTGATGATATTGTGGCTGATACAGCTTTTTTAATATCATATTTGGATTCAGCACCCTAAAAACTATAGTAATAAGGGTAACTATTGGGACCGGTCACTCCCTTATCTAAAGGGGCGTGGCCTCGCATTGTTGACATTGAGGTTACGTCCCCACCACATTCCCTTATACGTTCATTCCCATATACGTTCACTTCTTTCTTGTAAATAATTACCGTAAAATACATAATTTTTACGTAATTTCAATTATTACTGCTTTAAATAGATCACAGCTGACGATTTCCGCTCGCTACGCTCGCTCAAGAGATAAACAAACCCCAAAAGTTCCTTTTCAGTTGAGGTCGGGTCCTTATCGTAATTTAAATATTACTGCTTTAAATAGATCACAGCTGACGATTTCCGCTCGCTACGCTAGCTCAAGAGATGAACAAACCCCAAACGTTTCTTTTCAGTTGAGGTCGGGTCCATACCGTAATTTAAATTATTACTTAAACTTCCCCAGATCACCGGAAGTCGACAGCACTAACAATTTCAAATATGTAATTAAGGTATTAATAATTTTAATGATTGCAATGAATACGCGGTTTTCAAAAACCAGGACAAAGGTGGCGATGGAAGAATGGTGGCGGCAACTGGTGACGGGTGGAGCTATAACCTTACTGAGGCCACGCCCCTGTTGATAAGGGAGTGACAGGTCCTAATAACTACCGAAATAAGGTATTTTCAGTACAAAATTTTTTTCATCGTTGGCCTGCCTTATTTAACTATTTTTCAGAATATTTTTTATTTAAATAAAACATTGATGGTTCCGGTAGGCCATCTAAGAGCAGCAATCTATCTCGGGGAAATAATCTTTTTCGAAAATAAACAGACGAAGGAAATAGATTCGAGAGTAACTAGAGCTGGCAGAAAATTCTGGAGCCTGAAATGCGCTTTCAAAGGTCATCTAGCTGCGAAATTCAAGACTATAACATAAAACTCTTGCATGATACCAGTTCCCATTTAATTATGCTAGACATAATCACTCGCCAATGCACTAGAGAAAAAGATTAATGCTAAAGAAGTAGGAAAAGGAGTATACAAGGTACATATCATAATGATCGATTGATTTCAAACAAATTACAAAGGAAGAACTGCCGAATGGATTCCCCTGGGGAGGAAAAGGCCAACAACGTAGACGATAGGCTGATGAATTGAGGAAAAATACCAGTCGTGCTCTTTGGATGATGAGATATACCCAAGATATTGCGGAAAACTAAGTGCCAACAACTCCCTCTCGGGTTCGGCTTGTCTTCGTTTGAGGAACGGTCAGTATGTAAACATAATCTGTAAATATTGATTTTAATATAAACAGAGAAATTATTTTTAATTACATATGATAACGATTTACGATTATGTTTATTACCAATATTAATAATATATATCAATAAACCAAGCTATTTACAGCCTTTGCGATGCATTGATTTTTTTTGTCAAAGCTTCAATTTTATTTGTTTATACTTTTAAATTCTGTCATGGTTGCCTGGAAATTTGTGCCAAAAAAGATTAAGTAAAAGTATTAAGCCACCTGATATTATTAAAAAAACATGTGAAACCATAAAATAATAAAATTAGGTAGCAAACCGATAAACGAACAATTGTAAATAAAAAAGAATTAAAATTTACTCACTCTTGTGAGAAATATCCTTTTAGAAAAGTTTGTCAAATATCAAAATATAGTTTATTTAAGCACCAATGATTTTTTAAGCATGGACTTTTTTTACTTATCATTACATTATCAATACCCATTTACTCAAATTTAATATTTAATTAAACAAGAAGATAAGTATCTATAATTTACGATTGCAGTGTATGGAGTTCTGTCCTAGAACTCGTTAGGATTTATCCACTGTTTTCGTGAGTCCGAAAAGCCGCATAATCGCAGTTGAACGCCGCTGTACCTCGATGACTTTATCAATAAGCTTTTAAACCCAGAAACAGCTGAGCTCGTTTGCAATGCTCACTTGATTATCTAAACTTTGTTTATAGCGACCGCCCTGGCTATAATTCGGTTTGACCGTTGCTGTTTAACTCCATTATTACCAGTACATTTAGTCCTCTTTGTACCCTGATAATCAAGATGGCCGTGGGCAGGTGGAACTTTATTATCTGCTAATAGTGTTTCAGTTAAACTAGACCATCGCTCATTGATCTAGTCGTGCCTCACACAACTGTTATAGGATTACAGAATCGTGCTCATCAAAAATCCAGTCACGTAGAATTGCATCTTTTTCCTGGTAAAATTTAATTTGTTTTGATGTAATTCATAATTAGTTGATAAACTTAAAATTATACATTGCAAATGTATTTCAGAACAATAAAAAGTGCCTCATTGCATATTAGAGTTTAATTAGGGATTGACAAATTATTTGCCACTTTTATAATTTTGTTTTTATTGAAAACTAGTTTCGAATTTTATACATTCATCTTCAGTTCTAAAAACACATAAAATTCAAAAATAAGCAATTCAAAATACAGTTTGGTATTATTATACATATTAAATTAAATGTAATATAAATTAGTATTATAAAACATTTATGAATTATGACTTTAATTAAGACAAGAAATCAAATACATGCTGGTACTCACCAAGGTTTAAGTAGATTATATCAAATAGAAAAGTTTGTATTGGTTTGTTCTAGCACTGAACTAGCAATGGAAGAAAGGTGGGGTGTTTATAGGTAAACGGTTTAGGGGTAGTGGTTTCTCCAATGATTCCGGTGAGTAATTCTTTTTTCTGTTATAGATGGGAATAAATTTAAGATGGGGCTATGGGAGATATTTATTTGGTCATTTAAGCGAAAATCTGGATTGGATTTGAAGGATTTTAATATAATATAAGTATTTAATATTAATATTTTAATATAAGTGCTTCATATATATTTAATTTGAGACTGTTTTCAACGTGATGAATTAATTTAACTCCTGAGTCTTGGATGATTTTTTTCATTTAAATGAATTGCAAAGTTGGAATTCTCTGTCTTATTATTATATACAAGTATATGTTCCTTTAATCTCTGATTTAGTGATCTTCCAGTTTCTGCAATGTATTTGGTTGCACAATCATTACAATACGAACTAAATTGAACAAACCAATACAAACTTCCCTGTTTGATATAATATACTTAAATCTTGGTGAGTACCAACAAGTATTTGATTCTTGTCTTAATTAAATTCATAATTCATAAATGTTTTATAATAATAATTTATAATATATTTTATTTAATATGTGTAATAATACCAAACTGTATTTTGAATTTCTTATTTTTGTGTGTTTTTAGATCTGAAGATGAATGTTTAACATTTGAAACTAGTTTTCAATAAAAACAAAATTATAGAAGTGGCAAATAATTTATCTATTTCTTTTACACCCTCTAACTCCACGTTCATTCTTACCCATCAATCTTAAACAACCCCACATCTATCTGCCACTTTTTAAATCCTTCTTCCTACACATTCCTACACTATGACTCTGTTTTTATAACTCTCCCAAAAAACTACTTTCAATTCATCACTCTCCCAATCCCTAATTAGATGATCCTTCTATACCATCCTGCGAGTGTCAACAGATTAATGTTTGCCGGCATTATGCTTTTTGAAGCTCATCAACGTGTGAGGACTAGATATGGACTATTCGCTCATAAACTGATCCAAAAGTCCTAACTCCCCCTATTGAGTGAGTGATCAAAGATTCGGAAAAAAGAATGGTTAAAGGTATTTTTATTGAGATGGGTAGCAGTTTTCAGGATGAATCATAACCTTCTCTTTTCTCGGTTATCGCTCATTTTTAAGTCAATTTTCCTTATACCTCGTTTTAGTGAGAATGGAATCAGAAACTGATTACCACAAAAAAAAAAAAAAAAAAAAAAAAAAAAAAAAAAAAAAAAAAAAAAAAAAAAAAAAAAAAAAAAAAAAAAAAAAAAAAAACCATGAGTGGAAAGTCAGTTTGATCTGATTCGTAAAAAGATTATTTGCATCTCTAATTAGAGTATCACTTAATATTTAATTCAACTGGCAACCCTATTTACGTGCCAATTTGAATTTTTAACATTTCCAACACATAACCGCTGAATAGGTACCTACCTTGAGCGGGATTAAAAAAATCCAAGCTGTCCTAACGAACTTAGAATAATAAATAATGAATAAGTCAAAATGAATTTTAAAAACTAAGTCTAGGATGTTTAATTCATGTTAAAAAATCTCCAACTCTCCATAATATCCTTTATTGCCACACATTTTAAGAAAATAGACAAATGCTTATAGCCATTTATGCCTGAGTCCTCTGTTTTTTAAAATTTTATGGACGTTCTGACCTTTAACGCACATACATAATTATTATTCGCTTTGATACTTATAGATTATTTCATAGGTTGTTTCATTTACAAAGTTTGAGATATACTATAGAGCTACACCAAAAATAGAGATACTGTATGGCAAAGCAACGCTCCGAAATGTAATGTTGTACCCATTCTCAACCTTCAGCCCAAAGTATCTTTAGAACCATTAATCTACTAATTGAACTGAAGTAGTATGTTGCACCTGTATGATCTGTTGCCATAAGCTATCATTATTTTTATTTTAGCATAGTTACGCTAAAAAAGAGGGTTTATATATAAACGGAATAAACAAGTATTATTTTTCTTCCAATTTTAGCTAACAAAAGTCATTTTCCAATATATGGCTACAGCTTTTGAATGTTTCTTTAGTTTCTTTTGTTGTACAATATACGAGTATATATGTGGAAATATGGGAGGTTTAATAAAAACGATAAAAAATCGGTAATACAAAACTTGATTAAAAGTAAACATATAGCACAAGGCTTACACAAACAAGTATGCTGCATTCTTGTGGGGAAAATTAAATTGGTTATTCTTGCGAGGGCCACAATAACTTGGAAGATTGAGGACTGGAGGTGAAGCATCCCTAACATGGCAGCTGGTGTATTATGTTATCTTCAAATGCGAGGGTTATCAAGGCAATGAGAGGTTCTCAGAACCTCAGAGCACTGGAGTTTTGAATACAAGATGGCAGATATAAGCAATCCCGTGGTTCCTATACAACCACTGAGTTGAGTAATTTATATATATATATATATATATATATATATATATATATATATATATATATATATATATATATATATTATAATATATAGATTGAGATAGATTAGAGGAATAAGTTTTTTCCTCAAGTTAATAAGATAGATTAAGGGATTAAGTTTACCCGAGAAGCATGAAATTTATTTTTAATCCTGCAACTTTTTACCCCTCATAGAAAATATTTTCTTAATGAGCCCAAACTTTAATGTAAATTAATTGGAAGCGCTAATAGAATTTCAATGAACAAAAAAAAATCTAATATTTTAATTAGTTATGCATTTAGGACAAATTTATTTGTAAGTAGAAAATTCAAAATATTTCTCATGTAAATCCCGGCGAAGAATTTGGAAATTCAAATTCTTAGAAAAATGATTCTGCGGTCATAAACGGTCTGACGGCAACTCCGAAAGCGGATTAGTTAACCAATTCCGGCAACTTCTAAATTAATTTATATATCAAAATCAAACCCGCAGGTTTACGCAGCTAAAGCTTATTGAATAACACTCAAATACTTACCTTTTAAAAGGTGAATAAAATCAGTCATTTCTTGATGTATAAAGGTGTGTGGCTCAACTATTTTTTCACATTTATACGGCACGTTAAATACATTCTCAATTTTATGAATTAGAAAAACAATTACTTTATTAATTGATTTAAAATGTTATTGCTAATTAATGATTAATTACAATATATATAATATTATAGATATGTTATAGATATTATGTTTATTTATGTTATAGATATTATATTAATAGATATTATCAATTACATTAGATATCATTTGTACCATATATGCACATTAATTAAACAATAAAAAAATTTGCCATAGGAAGCAAACAAGATAACAGCTAAAACAGAGTTGACAAAATTGGCTGGACAAGTCAAACATATGTTTTTACTTCCTTGTACGCAGTAAAGGAAGTATTGTAATGGCGAAAATTTTCGGTTTTTCCGATTTCAACGGAAATATCCATTTTGACCATCCCTGAATCCATTTTGACTAGTTTCGTCGTGACGTCTGTACGTACGTTCTTACGTATCTCGCAAAACTCAAAAACGGTTAGGCGTAGAAAGTTAAAATTTTGTATTTGGAATTATTATATAATTTTGTTTTGAACCATCCTTTTTGACCACTGCATAATTACCAGAAGTGATACTTTACTTGAAGGTCATTACCGATTTTCATAAACAATTATATTAAAATATACGGCAAAACTTCTCAAATTTGGTATTTTAGACTTGCATACTAATATAAATAACATAATAAATTTTGGTCAACATTGGCAAAGCGGAAGTGATACTTTACTTAAAGGTCATATTAGACTTTCATCAAAAATGGCATTAAAATATAATATAAAACATCTTAAATTTTATATAATCAATATAATATTGATATAATTATATCAATATTAGTAACATAACAGATTTTGTTTGAAATCGAAGATCTGAAAGTTTCTTATAACTTGAAGGTCATAAGAAACTTGCATCAAAAGGTATATCGACATTTATTACAGAGACCATATGGTTCGGTGATAAAGGTTATTATTAACGCGATTTTTTGAATTTGAAAAACAATTTCATTACTTGTTTTAAGTATTAAAATTGAGTGTGAAATACTTTTTTTCCTCCCCAGTTGTGATCTGAACAAGCCTGCAGTAGGAGAGTAAGATATAAGTTAAGCGGTTTCTTCCGCTTAAAATGTTGAAACCGTTGATTTCCAATGCTTTATCTAGTGACATACACAGTTCTAATGTTGCCAAGGAACACGAAGAAATCTCTTGGGAATTTATTTCCAACTGAAAGAAAACGACATATACTAACGGAATAAAAACTTAAGAACGAGAGCTCGTGGTTGTGTGTCTGTGTGTATCAATAGATGGGCGTCGCGACGGCGAGGGTCATTTATGAGGTACTGCTATGTTCGGAAACTAATAACCAAATTCATGGTTACTTTTTGAGCCACCGATTTATAGTTTTATAGGAATACAAGGAAGCCATGGGGTGTCCAGATCAGATATTTTTTTGTTTTTTTTCCTATCCCTTGGTAAAATATCTGATGTCTCCACTCATATGACTTTTCTTAAATACTTTCGGGTGATAAAAGGATTGTAATCTGTATATATTCTTTATTGTTTTCTGTAATTATCAATGAGCTGTCAATAATTTCGGAGGGAGAGAGAAAAAAAAAAAGACTTTTATTACTGCTTTGGGTGATAGTCCAAAATAATTAGCTATTTCTTTGCTAATTTCAATCCGATTAATATTTTATTTTTAGTTTTATAGACATTTGACATCTGACTTTCAAATGACTATTCAGACTGTTCCGGGAGATATGTAGTTATCAAGATTTGTAAAAAAACTAAACAATGGTGAACCGGTTTCCAAAGGAACATGTTTAATACTTTATTAAACATTCTTTGCTAATATTGGAACGATTTCGATGGCCTTCATTTTTGTATTGTAGGGAATTGAATTAGATAATCTTGGCACAGACGGAGCAATGGCCGGAAATGCTTTTTTCCGACTCAGGGGACTCTGAAACGCATAGATCCGTTGAAAACTGCTCATCGAAATTTAGATCCGATTGCAATACTTTCCTTAACTAGTAGCGTTAGTAAAGTAAAAATTAATATTTTAGAAATTTATACATGAAAAGATATTATGAATAATAAAACTAGGAGTGCTATCCCGTAACTGAGGAGATCACCTTGACCATAAGGGGTTCCTGACTACTTAAGATAAACGTTATAGAGTCAACATTCCTACTTTCTGCACTATTTTCGAGGAGGTACTGATGGGTGGGTCTAATGTATCTGATACATCCTGTTGATAAGTGGCCATCAACTTGTTCTTTCCTGCTAGCATTCAGAGGGACAATGATCCCTTAAACTTTCTTATGTGGGGATTCTAATGCAATAATTAGACCATGTACTGTATAATTATAATATAATGTATTAATTATCATTCTTGTACTGCTGGTTTTCTAGTTTTTTTCTTACAGGATTTGAATTCAAATATTTTTTTATATTTAGTGGGAAGTTATTGTTCATCTCATCCTTCAGAAATGCTTCCTCATGTTTTTACTCTGCTGTAAAATTTGAGTGATAACAAGAGATATCGATTTAAAAATTGCATTGGTTTAGGTTATTCCTCTATACTCGTCTAGAATTGGGTGTAAACATTAGATCACAAAAATCTCCTATTTAAAATCTTAGGACCGTAAAGCAAAATTAAGAAAAAAAAATCTTGTAATCTTTTTGTGTTTCAAAGTAATTTTTGAAGTTTTGAATTTTGGTTTTGTGGATCCACCTGTGCTTAGTGAAATGGGGTCAGAGTAAATGTGAGCTTTTACATCTAAAATTCATGAAATTAGTCTATGATAAGCATTCTTTATAGTTATTTTTTACTATTTTTTAGTAAATTATAAGTTTTCTGCTTTACAATAGCCTTTGATTGTTATGTGTCGGAAGCGATGTCTTATGACAACACTGAAAAAATATTGATCACTACTCCAGCAATCGTCCCCATTCGTTTCCGAGATTTTCTCTAGGAGCATTTCCTTTTAAGTAACTTGCTTTCATCTTTTTGCCTGTTCTCTTCTCGATTCCATCCCTTTCACGGTCCCGAGGACATCAAATGGGAGTCCATTGAGGGCGGACACATCGATTCCTGGAACCCCAGGCGGTGGTTGACCGATGAGTCTCTCGTAAACACTCCCTGCCACCAAAGGACTTGGGAAACAGGATTCTATTATATTGCCTGAGAAGATTATATTAAAAATTGTATTACTTTAGAAAGGCCACTGAATTTTTAGCATCCGAAGAAAGAAGATTGAATAATTTATTATATTCTTACCATTCTTAATACACTAGATATGGAATAAAAATAAAACAATTATATTTAGAAAAAATATAATAATGAATCGAAAGCTAAAAAGAAAACAAAATATATATATATTTAATACGATGTAAAATATATATGTTTATTATATCACGTCATTAATAATATAACTATTGTTACATTGTATGTATGAAGATAACTGTTGAACAATATAATATGTCAACAGTCCTGACAAAAGAGAAAAATATGTTGATATGGTTATCTTTCTCTCCAAGGAAGGCTCTTTTAAAAATTTCTTATCGATGGTCTCACCTAATAACCTCGTAACTGACTTTTTGCCGTAATCTATTTTTTTAAAAACAATTTGAATGCAAACCTCTTATCTCGATATCTCTGTGGCTTGAAACTTAGCGGAAATCCTCTAAACAAGTTTAAAATCGATTTCCGTAAAGTTTTAAGCATCTGACCAAACCAGATAAGAAGTTTTCATTCAAATTTTGGTAAACGAATTAAAACATAAAAGTCATTTAGGAGGTTATAAAGTGAGGCCATTGTTTTAATATAATATAATGATAATAATAATATATTATAATAATATATAATAATAATATATTATAATAATATAATATATATATATATATATATATATATATATATATATATATTTTATCTATATCACAGTTGCTTATGATCTCAAAGTTTATGGAAGCAGCTCGTTTATACTCATATTTCTTAACCCTGTTAACTTCCTCACGTAGTTTTTAATGAGTTTCAACTTGCTGAAACTTTTTTCTTCAGAAGAAACAGAAACTGGGATGGTAAGAAATATTCATAAGGCTGTAGTAAGGTCGGCATAAATATCTTCCAGTTTATTTTTATAAATTAAACTTAATGTGGATGATGCAGTGGCATCTTCCAAGTAGGCCGGGAGCTGTGGCCAAAAAATGTATTTCATTTCAAGAAAATTTTGTATCTTGTAGGCTGAAAGAAGAAAGATACAATATTTTCTTGAAATCAGATGCTGACATGGACTGGAAATATGAACATTGACGCTGTAAATCGGTTGCTATCAAATTTTAAAGGTCAACGAAATCGTTACTAGGTCTCAATTATCATTTCTCACATTTCGTATGTTTTTTATCTCTTTTATCGTTATTTTCGTCACTTTTTCAGGTTTTATGTTGAGAGTAATTACAAATATTTGGTATGAATCTCTTAGGAAATTTTATCTTATTTTTGCGTTTTTTGAAATTTTACATATTTGTACGGTCCCGTATCTCTATAGCTGTTCCGAATTTTAAAATATATTTCATTTAAAACATGCAGATAATTTAACGTTCTTTAAAATTGGTTATAACAAAGTTTTATCTAAAATTCATTTGAAGCGGGTTACTGAGAAGAATCTGAAAAAATTCCACTTTTTTAAAATTGTTATTTCAATAGTTCTTGGCATTTGTTGAGAGTAATCATAAATATTTTGTATGCATCTTAAAGGAAATTTAATCCTCTTCGCTGGCCTACACAATTTGATAGCAACCCATGGTTCGAAGACGCTTATATTTCCAGTCTATGATGAGAGTACTTTCGGCATACACAATAAAAAAAATTCTTGGCCTCAATTCCTGGTTTAAATCATCTTTCTATTTCCGACATATGGTGTATAAAACATTTAATTTCAAAATTAAATTCTTTCTCGTTAAGATTTTTTTACATTGCTATCTGCCAATTTGGCTTCTAAGTCGACTACTATTTATCAATTTGGATACCACTTTTGTAATAAACGGAAAAACAAATTAAAACGTTCAAATGTAAAAAATAAATATTTCTTTACGGTTAAAATTGGTTCTGTAACGTTTTTTATGTTAGGAACCTGAATCTGATACTAGAAAAAAATAAATAAGAATTTGCTATAACTATAAATTTCTATATTTGGCTAACCTTGTTGGGATCGTTGCTTGTGCAGTTCTAATTATATATTGAAAAGAAGAAAAAGAGGGGTTGGTTGATGCGTGACATTTTCGCGAAGGGTCTTTGTTATGGTTACAGTTATATCATAATTAGTAACACTATATTTTTGGGATAGCTATTTGAAAAAAAAAAATTTTTTTGACACGAATTTATATTTGGGATTAGTCACTTCCCACAAAAAAAGATGAAATGTGAAAATCTTCAATAAATAACAACACTTCCCCTGTAAATCAAGTCATAAAAATAAATCGGGTGGATGGAGCTCGAAGAGAATAACTGAAGAACTGGCCTTTTGAGACGTCTAAACAAAGCTCAGCAATGTCTAACAATTGTCTCTTTGTCTCGTGTCTTCCATTTCAAATGGGGAATTTTGAATAGTATCGCTTTTTGATTGCACTTGTCTTGCATGTATTTAGATCTAAGACAATTATTATTATTAGAATTGAGAGGATAGAATTGGAAGATTCTAAACAGAATGCCGTACGACAGTAAGTTTGAGCTTTATTCTTTTGTATTAATTAAACTTCTGCATAAAAAAATATTAAACAAAATATATGAATAAAATATCACTCAAAATCCGGATCAAGTGCCCTCTTTCCTCTCTCCCCATCTCCTCCCCCCGCTAGATCCGCATACCAAGGAGGTTCGGTTATCAGACTTAAAATTTTGGATTAAAAAGATTACAGTTTTTGTCAGTGAGTAATCTGTGAGGCATAAGTCCATATGGGCTTCAGTTCGTATGTGTATGCATTTAGTTTCTGTCTAATTTTTAGTTTTGACAATTTGGAAAAAAAGTGAGAACAGTAATTTCAGTAGTTTGTTTAGTCTTTCTTTTCATTTTGACGTATGGGCTCCAGTTCATCCTTCGGTCAGATATTAGTCCAAAGTAATGAATGTACTGGGTTCGTCTGAGGAATTTGGTGATCGCTGATATAAACTGTGAGACTGACTGAAACTGTCTCGTGTAAAAGTGTGAAAGTTATATGTTGCGATTTGTCATGATATAACCGCATTTTCTTACTGAATAATATTTTTTTTAATATAATAAGTGATTTTGTAAAGTTAGTGAGGTCAGGCTGGTGTATATATAATGTACAGTAATGCATATATAATGTACAGTATAATGTACAGAGCCAATATTGATTCTTGTTGTACTCCTGCCAAGAATGGTTGAACTGAGAAGTGTTTGATCCTTGGCGAATACAAAAACTGTTAAAAACCTAATTTTCCTGATTTAATTTTAATACTGTATTTGCACTATTCTGGCCATATATTGCAAGTAGAAGTATCTTTAATAAAGTAGATAGGTAATAAAACAAGTAACATTTCAAACATAAAGATTGACAAAAATCCACAGAAAGTAATACTGTGCTTATTGCATTCTTATTTAACTTTGAAAATGTTACAGTTTTCCTTTTAGTATGCTTATAGATGGTACAATATTCAGATTAATCTCTGATAGCTAAGGAAATATCTACGCCACAGTACACTAGAAATCTCATCATGCATAGTGTGCAATAACACCTTACAACAAACATTTCCTTTTTACATAAATCAGTTCTTGTTAAGGAATAATACTATCTCGAACAGTAATAATTCCTTTAATGAATTATTAACATTCTTTCCACTCTTCTTCTGCAGATACAGATTGATGGAGATTCTCATAATTACACTCAAATATATAACTAGAAACTTGGTTATAAAAGAATTTGATAATTATGATATAATTTTTAATAAGGATTAGATATGATTTATTATTTAATAATAGCAGCTGTTAATGTGATTAAAGGTTTCATGATTCACGAATAAGGTACGTTAAAGGCATTAATAGCTTTTTTTTTCTGAAGACAACAAACGGTATCCCTATAACCATTCATTACAAATTTTCTGTAACAAGATGTATTCAGTAAAGAATATGATATGAGCAAGGATTTCTCTCCCAACATTTCCTCTTCTGAAAATTAAGCCGCTAAACTCTTAATGTCTTAAACCAACGCCGAACTTTAGCGAGTTCTCACATGGCTGACTATGAAGTTGAGAAGTAATTTATTCCCAACCGTTCTAAAAATGTCCCATAAAGTGAATTTAAAATTTTCGTCGACGGACAGTAGAGTGTAAAAGTAGAGGTTCCTGTGACCTTAAAACTTTTCCACTCGGTTCGTTAACAAGTTTCACATCGGTTAATTATTCGCCCTAATGTTGCGGAGGGCCACAAAAACCCATTACCAAGTTTCTACAGAGAATGGCTAGTAATCCTTCACTTCTCCAACCAGTCTAAGCATCACCGCGATAAGTCACCTTGAATTATTCTTGAGAAAACCGTTGGGGTTACCGAATTTGTATCTAATTTACCAACTGTTACTATACAGCCAATAAATAACACTAAACTCATCTATAAGTAAAGCTATGAAGGTAAAATGTTGAAATTATCTTCATAGAATAGTCAAAACATAAAATTAATATTTTTCTACTTGGATTTCAGGAAAGTCAATATAGACATCTCTGCAGATATAAATGAAATTTCCGAAAATCGGACAGTGACGTATGCAGACGATACAGTAATAGTAACAAGAAATCAAAATCGTGTAACTTTTGGAAAATTCTACTTAACCAAAACAAATCCCAACACATTACTTTCACTCTTCGACAAGAAACCTGCCCTCCAATATACCTTGACAACGTTCGAATTCCACAGAAATATTAAGTACAATACCTTGGCCTGACATTTGACAAATAAATGACATTGGGCCTGGTTTAATTCCTGGTTTAATTGCTGAAATAAAATCTAGAAAGCTTCTTTAGCTCTGTAAAGAAAATGAAATTTATCACTGTATTGTTATGTCTGTGACGGTTATCATGAAAGAGGGAATGAAGAGTAGGTATGTAAAGGTCGATAACTATAACTATGACTGGTTGTTGTAAGTTTGTATGCAGAGTTTTGTTGTTCACGCTCCATGGAGTTTCTGTTATCAGTCTTAAAATTTTGGATTGAGCAGATTGTAATTTTTGTGAGTCTTATTTGCTGAACTGTAAATCTGTGAGACCTACGTCCATATGGGTTTAAGTTGGTATGTATTAAGTTTCTGTCTAATTTTTAGTTTTGACGATTTCGAAAAAAGAGAGAGCAGTAATTTCAGCCGTTTGTCTTCTTTTCATTTTGACGCGTGGACTCCAGATCATCCTTCGGTCGAATATTAGTCCAATGTAAAGTACCATGTCCATCTGAGGAATTCGGTGGTCGCCGATATAAACTGGTGAATTCGGATCTCTTCGAAGAGTGAAAGTTATATGTTCCGATTTGCCATGATTTAACCATATTTTCCTAAGTGAGTACTAATTATGTTAGTGTAAGTAATGTTTAAAACTTAATTTTCCTGATTTAATTTGAATACTGTATTTGCACTATTCTAGCCATATATTGCAAGTAGAAGTACCTTTAATAAGGTAGGTGGGTAATAAAACATGTAACATTTCAAACATAAAGATTGACTAAAATCCACAGCAAGTAATACTATGCTTATTGCTTTCCTGTTTGACTTTAAAAAAGTAACAGTTTTCCTTTTAGACAACTATGCTTATAGATAGTACAATATAGTACATAAGTGGTTAACAATTTTGTAAATGTAGTAAGTGATTTTATAAAATCAGAGAGACCAGTATGGGGTTAAATTTTAATTACAATTTATCTTTACCATATTTATGTGAGACCACTAAGACTTCAGCCCCTTTAAATTTAAACACACATTAAATAGCCCCGCATAACACACAAGGTATACAATAACTGTATTTAGTTGCGCCGAAGCCAACTCAAATGACTTGGTGAATATGAAAAGAAGAAGATATCATCATTAGAATTTTTATTTTATGAAATATTGTGTTTACAAGGAATCTCACATTTAATAATTTCTCTAAAAATATGTTTGCAACATTATTTTACTAGTTAATTAATTATCAACAATCAATGAAGTTTTAATCCTTTTACTGCTCAATTTGTTTTCATAATTAATTAACTAGTGTTGAAAACAAGTGTTAAAAACAATAACATTATAAAAATAATAATAGAAACATAAATCAGAGCAACAATTTTATTATTATTATTCATATTTCACATATTTATCAATTTGTCATTGTAGCAATAAAAACCAGAAAAACGCGATATGTAGTGTGTTCAATTTTGTCACGCCTTCAATAACCTATGACTCTCCCTATGTCTTCCATTTTGTTGGTAATTTACGAATGTATACGGAGGCTTCAATGGCCGAACGCCTCTGAGAGAGGTTCCCAAAGTGGTTGGATCTGAAAGATATGGTTTCAAGCCCACCTGGATAAGTCAATTAATATTTCATTGTATTAACCTTGGCACTTCCATTCTGGCTATAAAAAGATGGTAACCGTATAGCTGTCTAGGATTGACAAAAAGGATAAATAACTTTAAAAAAAAGAAAGGTTTTAAAGAAGTACTCAACGAGAGATGGTTGATAACTGACTTTATTCAACAAGTAATCCTACTTATATACTCTTAGGGAGTTGTTTATATTATTAATAGGATTAAGTTCTATTCTTAACTAGATCTGGCTCTTATATCATAAGACAATATGATAAATCATATTTGTTCTCTAAATATTTAAAGAGATTTTATTGTTAGCCAACCCTTTAATAACTAAACCTCAGAATGAAACACCTGTGCTACTACTGATTGCTTACATGGAACACCTGTGGAAAATGCCAGTCCTCTGGCTTCGTGAAAAGTTTACAAACCAGGAGTGAGTCAGTCATCCAGATTTTTTATTTTTATTTAAAGAAATTTATTAATTACATTTAATATTTAAACCTTATAAAATAATTTTCGTTTATCATAATTATTGCGATTAATTATTATTCTTTAAAGTAATTCAAACGAAAATTCGTTTGTATCAAATTTCTTATAGATGTAAGTACCTTTTATAGTTATTACTACCTACGTCAAAGGAATTTTGATAATCAACCATTTTTTTAGACGTTTTTTCTGTAATCTTCGGTCTACCGTGAATTCAACATATAAATTTTTAAAAAACATTTTCTATCTACCGTCGCTATTAATATTGAAGTCAACGCCTTTAACTATTGAAACGTTTCCGATCAAACTTTTAAGTATATCTGTTAGTTTAGTTTCGAAGAGAAAGGGAGATCGGCTGAATGAAACCATCTCTGAGCAGAGATAAAGGTCGTGAAGTTTAATATTAATAGTTTAATCTTATTTATAAGTTAATTTCTATTTATATTATTTATGTCATAATTATTATTATTGTGAGATTTAAAATTAATAAATTAAATCAGTATTTCCTCTTTTGATTTTTTTCGATATTGAAAATAAACAACAATTAAAAGTCGCAGGTAATTGTGGAAGATAAACGTTTTTATTTTAGTGTGATTTTTGGATTCTTAACTAAAACTGAGTAACTTCCACTTTTTATTTTGTGAATCATTTTCCAGAAGCTTCCTACCCAAAATCAATTGTAATTAATTTTTTTTTTCTAGATTAGAAAAAAAAATTCAAATGTTTTAAGTATTGTCACCGAAATCGATTAAAATATAAATGCATCACCACGAATTATTAAAATAAAACAAATAATTCATTGAATACTGCAGTTTATGGGTAGTCGAAGAAGCACACATGTATAACTGACCAAGGTGGAATACATTTTTTATATTTTATTTGTGATTTTTTTTTCTCATTTACAAAAGATAATATAATAATTTGTTGTTTGAGTTAATAATTTGAATAAAAGAAAATTTTCACTACAAACTGTAAAGAATATTGTGGTGATTATTCATTAAGGATAATGAGTTTTACGTAATTAAAGTTTAAAAATATGAGAAATACTAATCGACTAAAAACACATTGATTGACAGATGATCTCATCAAAAAATGCCATAGGAAAAAATCACAGTATATTGTAAACTCTTACAGATATATCCAATACTATTATATTATTTATTACATTTTTGAATGTCATCTATATTGATATATTCTTCTCCCTTTCCAGCAGCAAATTGTGAATGCTGGCCAAGAACCTCACGATCTCCTTTGGTGGCAGAGGTGAGTACGTTGATATTAAATTTTACTCGAATTTCAAGAAAATTCTGGAAGGTTTTGGTTGGACCGTAGACTGTTTTGCGAGAAAGGAGGCATATATTAAGTAAGTCTTGGGAACGGAGCAGAATATTAAAGCCTCCAAGTTTAATAACTACCCAAATGCGTGGAAGGAATTACGTTGAAAACAGATCTGGTTAATGTATAGCCATGATAACGCCGCAATTATTAAAATATTATAATTAACGTATAACATTTTTTTTTTATTTGATGCAATGATTATTATTGAGTACATATTTAGACATTAGATACGAATGTAACATTTTTTTGCCCGTGGATTTAAATATGAGGCTAAAAATAATAATAATAATCAGAAAAACTGTCCAAATTAAAACTTTAGAATAGCAATGATACAATCGCTTCATGTAATATTCTATTATGAAAAAAATAAATGGAGGGAGTTGTTGTTGACCGTATATTTATATTTAAAGGGAGAAGTTGATCGGGGGTGCGGTCAAAGAAATAGACTTAATAAGTGTGGTCTTATATAATTGTGCCTACGTTTCGGCCTAAATTTTAGGCCATCTTCAGGGCAGCGAGGCGTGTGGTCTAGCGCCAACTGACAAAATAAACATTTATTTATATTTGTGTGCGTGTGTATGTGTGAATTTGTGTGTGCTTCGGACACAGCCATATTCTTCAATAATGAAATAAATTTGCATTACAATAATAATAAAATAGAAGATTGTTGGGATGCGGCAATAAAAGCACATTAAGGTATATGTATATCGATGTTTCGGCAGTCTCTCGCTTGTCGTAGATTAAAGTCTGATGAAGGCCAACAACTGACGTTAAAACATCGGCACACATTAAACAGGTTGCTTTCCTTAGCACTCCTCCCAACCATATTCACTTTGATTACATCTACATTCTATATCTCCAATTTTTAATTACTATTAATGGCATTATTGAGGTAATTCTATTGAAGTACTTATCATAATTATTGAAAATTGATTACATAATATAAATTCATTGAGAAATAATCAATTTTGTTAAAAAAATAAATAAATAAAAATATATTCTTTTATCCGAATTAATTAGGAAGATTATAATAATATTCTGTAAATGAACAACGATCATCTTCCCCTAACTTATTTATAATTTGTTTTTTTATAATATATTAACGATTCGGGGATTTGCCACCTTCCTTAAAACATATTTCTAACATTTTCCAATAATATTTCTATCATGACCTATACAATATTATTCAAATCATTTTGTCAGATATTTTGCCATTAGCTCAACTTGCCATAAAATATGTAACTGGATAGTCTGAAAACAGAAATATCATTCAAAGCATTTTAGAAATATGTTCTGAGGATGAGTACAAATTCCAGAAATGTTAAAAATATTATAAACACTATATAAAAAAGAACTTATTGGAAGATAATCGTTACTCATTACTCGTTACTCATTCAATAAAAATATATTTGGACTTAATTTTTGGTCAGCCATTTCGATCAAGATACTTTTGGTATGTTTTAGTTTCTGTTTTCCCAAAAGAACTTAGGACACCCTAAAGCATTGTACTTTGGAATATGTTTTCATTTGGCTTATATTTCTTGTTGTATTTTATATAATAAATTGATACATCATAATAAATGCGTATTTATAAAATCTTTACTTGTGTATGATTAAGATCATTTCCTAATATATCATGTGAATATACTTTTTTCAGTTCGAAGATATATTTAAATGTAAAAAGTAAAATTACATATACATAGGGATTCAGAAATGTATATAAACATTTTAACAATATCTAACAGCCTTATAAGCAATAAAATATTACTTATAAACAATACGATCTATTTTATAAAATACTTTGATTATTTATTTTATTTATTTGGGAAGTGAGAAATTGGACAGTCTATAGGAATTGAATGTATGGCCTTTAGGAGTAGGAAAAGAGAATTTAATATGGGCCAAGGAGCTGGGTTATTGGTGAGGGTGGAAGAATAATAAATAGACTTTCCCTCAGTTTTATATCCTTCCTTTAATATTCAATTGTTATATTTACGTGTCTTATATTCAAGTGTTTTCTTAGTCTATTCATTGCTCTTAGAAAATAAGAAAATCGTATGTATATTATTTTATCGTATAACTATTACTTTTTATCAAGTAGAAGTTTGGAGGGGGATTTGAATGATATATGAATTAATGTATTAAAATTAATATATATATATTTTTGACACTAAGGTGGTTTTTGTCTTACAATTGTGTGTGTGCGTATGTGTGTACGCGCGCATACATATACTTCTACTTGATAAAAAGTAATAGTTATACGATAAAATAATATACATACGATTTTCTTATTTTCTAAGAGCAATGAATAGACTAAGAAAACACTTAAATACAAGACACGTAAATAAAAATATATAAATAAGTAAGATAAAATATATAAATATAAAAGAGCAAAAACTCAACAATAGAGATAAATTAATTACTATAAAAAATTGGAAGATTCCAAACACAAAGCCTCAATTCTCTAAAATACCGGCAACCATCTAACCAGTCAACGTTTCAATTCAGTCAATTCAGGCATCATCAGGACATACACCAAAAATCACATCTATGAAGATCAAACACAACACATCTCAGAATAACCGTCCAGAGACGCATCAAACAGAGACAACACATCACTCCAAGACATCCAATCACAAACTGTATGGATTATATATGGATGTCTTGGAGTGATGTGCTGTCTCTGTTTGATGGTTCTTTCTGGACGGTTGATGCGAGATGTGCTGTATTTTATGTTGTCCTGATGATGTCTGAATTGGCGAAACGTTCCAGGAAGCCTCAAGTGCTTTATATATTTATGCGCATTATATATATATATATATATATATATATATATATATATATATATATATATATATATATATATATATATATATATATAAACAATTTATACTTCAGTATGTTTAAATTAATGTATCTTAAATTAATTAAATTATACCATATTTAACTCATTATAATGATGATATTTCAATACGTTATTTATATACCCCCCTCCCCCTCTCTACAAATTTACATTTCTGGCGTACAAATTAATTATTTTAGCATCTCTTATATTTAATATAACTAACTCGAAACTAAACATGTTCTTTCAATTAGAAATAAATATATATCTTTAATAACGTTGAAGCACGAATAAAGTACTAATAATATTATTTATATTTCTTTTCAATTTCAATATTTACGATCAATGTTCTTTGTGGTATGGAAATGTTTACATATTACATAGTACAGAAATATTTACATTTCAATATAAAGAGATTTTTATTTCTACTGTTTATATTAATTATTTTAACTTTTTTTAAATGTTATTACAATCCTCATAATTATTCCAAAAAAAATCATTATTACTTATCATGGTTAAAAGATTTAATACCTTATATTTTCTTATCGTTTAAATACTATTTTTTTAAATAATATTTGTATTGCAACATCCTTACTAGTAGAAGTTGAAATAATTTACTAAGAAATTGAGTGATCCATCAGATCTTGCTGATCTATCATTTTTCCATTGTTGTATTATTTTTGTCTTACGTTCGACAATGATATTGGCAATAAACCCACTCTTCAAGAATAAAAACTTTAAGTTTTTAATCAATGTTTAACCCGACAAGACATGGCACATAAACAAAAACACCTTTATTCGAGACAACATTAAGTAAACCAAAAGAATTACACAAATAGTTTTCACAAACATGGTTTGTTATTGAGCAATGTAAACAATAAATCAATGAGACTTGAAATTCTGACAAGGTATGAGTTCTGATTGACTTTACAAGAAGTAAAAAGAGATGGGATAATTTATTCGATTACAGTTTGATGAGCCAGTTATAAAACTTGACGAATATTGGGTTTAATGGAGTTTTTCATAAACTTTCTGATTCGGACTTTTGTCCGGTTTTAAAGCTCAAACTACTATGTAAAGTTGGCAACATTCATAAATGTTTTTATTGCAGTAAAAAAAAAAATCAACGAAATAGATAAAGCACTTGCATTTTTTTAATGTATTAAATTAATTATTTTAAGTTTTAGTGTTTCCTTAATTAATACTAAATGAGTTGAAAGTAAATATCAAAAAGTATCAGAATTTCAGTTCCAAACGAAAATAAATTTTGCGATTCATGATAGACGTGAGAAGTGATGGTTCAGAAATAGCTCGATGACGAACTTCGGCTTACACGTTCCAGAACTGGTAATACCCACGCACCTCTGTCACTGTCCGTCGCGCGGAACCTAATCCAAGCTTTGTCTCATGACGTAATGTGTTTTCAGCATGTCACAAGAACAACAGGCTCATACATGATTCCAGCATAATATAATATACAATATCTTAGATAAATCATACAGAGTAACGATTATATAACGAATGAGAGACATCGTGTGACAAAATAAAGAAGTAAAATAAAATAGTAATAAAAAAAGAACGAAAAAAAACAGTGGCTCGACAACGTTAAAACAAAATCTTTTTGATTTTGTTATCACCATAATAATACTAGGTCATTACAAAAGTATTTGTGCATTCATTCATTTCTGACATTAAAGTCTACATTTCAATCCTTATTCGATTCCGATGTAAAACAATCGTTGTTTATTTTGAGTAATCTTTTATTTAATTATATATAACAACTGTCTTTGCTTTCCATTCCGTTTTATAAATTTCACCGAAAATGTCGGAGGAAAAAACGTCATTCGTCTGAATTCTGAGGTACTACTGGAAAAAAGGACTAAGTGCTAAGGCGACAGCAAAGAAAATTTGTGCGGTGGAAGTGTGGAAGGTGAACATGCGGTGCATCGTAACAGGGCAGCATTTTGGTTCAAACGCTTCAATTCTGGGTACAACCTTCAAGATGAGCCTGGATCTTTGGTGGAGCGAGGGTGTTTTGCACTTCGAGTTGGTTCCAAATGGAATAAAGCGATATTTCAGAAACAAAACGTTCCTGCCCATCGTTCAAGCTTAGTAAAAGAAAAATTCTCAGAAATAGAGGATGCTAAAATGTTGCCCCGATCTTCTTACAACCCTGTTGTTGCACAGTCTGATTATGGTCAATGTCATATTTTTTGAAAGGTTGGCACTTCGGAAATAGCGAGGATGACAAATCAGGTTGTGAGGAGTCTTGCGTCTCAAAATCCAAGGACTGGTTTCGCCATCAAATTCAACTTCTGAATTAAAGTAATTGACAATGATGGCCTATATAGTTCGTAGTCTCAGACACCCTTTGCAAAAGATGACGATAGGTACACCATTGAGGCGATTCTTGAATGACAACTAATTGTAATTGGAAGACAGGTGGTGAGTCGTTTTCACCTTACTAAGTTCATTTATATCAATTTATTTTGTAATGTATTCTACTGATATTAGCAGTTTAAATCTTTTTTAATTATTATTATAATTAATAATTTGACGAAACATTAAATTATTTATTTCATATTGTTAATAAGACAACAATTACAGTTAAACACATGATTAATTAAAATGCATATAAACTGAAGTCAGTTCCAAGACTTCTTTCATTTCTCCATTACTAGACAGAATTACTAGTTTAGTAGTTTACTACTTAATAGACTAAGACCGTATATATAACATGGGCCGAAAATGTTATGTTGGCTAAGGAGAAGCCAAGAGTAATTTAGTCTATCCTTGAGGATACAAGAGGAGATACATAGAATTAGACATAAACTTCAGTCCTTCAGAATAGAGCGCTCTTGTCTAGAAAGTTTCGAACTGCTGCGTTGTAATGGAATCGCTCACACAGATGAGATGTGAAACATTTTATTACATCTTGATTTTTTTATTATTTTGCACTTGTTTTGATGTTCGACTTATATAAAATAATAAAATATATATATATATATATATATAATATGAATAATAATATCTATTAATTAAATATTATAATTAATTATGTATGAAAGTTACTCAACTCAATTAGTCTATTGTCAATTTTGCTGGATTTTAATCCAGTATGATTTTTGATATATTTAAGATCTCTTTATATAATTTAATGAAACTAACTCAAAATAAAGGTTTTTTTTATTTATTATCAACCCTGAGTTACTAAAGCAAAAATCTTCGTGAAAGAAATGAAGAGGTGAATAATTTGCATTTTTCTTTTTTTTTTTCTTTTTTTTTATTCTAGCCCTGTAGAAATTTTATTGAATATACAAATACAAATATATACAAATGCAAATATATATAAGCAAATGTTTCGAGTCCTTTTTTTGCCTCTTGGCATTTTAAGGTTTGACTGACTTGGCTCGCTGTATGCGACAGTACTTCATGTGGCTTTATGCCTTTATTATTTCTTGAAGTGTGGAGGGAACACTTTGCTGGTAAGAAAAAGGATGATGGGTTCAGACTGCAGAGTTCAGACCTCTTCCCTCGGCGAGCACGTCAACCAAGGGGACATTGCCTTGCCACCTCCCAGGCCTGGGTGGTGGAGCTACCTCTCTAAAGAGGGGGTTAGCACAGGCCTTAAGCCCATCAAAGAACTTGATGTGCCTTCGGCCGAAGTACTCAGGCAATGAGGGTAGCTGGAGCTCCTCGCGGATGGTGGTGTTTTTGGCCCTTTGGAGGGAAGTGCCACGGACGATCCGCCGTAGAACGGAGTTCTGGTAGCTCTGCAGTCCTTTCAGAGATGTTTTATAGAGATGCCTCAGCAGTGGTGCACCATGGAGCATCGTCGGTCGGATGATAGCTTTGTATATCTGTAGCTTCAGCCGAAGTGAGAGCTGCGGTGATGTTAGCAGGTGATAGAGCCTATGCGTCTTCAGTCGGGCCAACTTGATCCTCTCTCTGACCTGACTGGAAAAGGTGAAGTGCCTATCCAGAGTGACGCCCAGGTAGAGGATGGAGCTAGAGACAGGCCGTTCTTCCTCGTCCACTTTGAAGATCTTGGGAAGAGGTTTCTTCCCCCTCTTAAACGACATCACGATTGCATCCGTTTTCAACGGATTCACCCTGATGCCGTTTAGCCTGAAGTCTTCAACTATGGCCGCTGAAGCCAGCTGTGCCTTTTTGAGGGCTGCACCGCCGTAGTAGCTAGAGACGTAGATACCGATGTCGTCGGTAAATGCAGCTACTTCTGCTCCTGGACGCTTGACTGAGACCACTGGCGCCGTGAAGACGACGAACAGGATTGGTCCCAGTACAGACCCTTGAGGTACTCCGCAGGTGGTATTGTGTGAAGTCAAGAGGCTCCCACCGACTCGTACGACGAAAGATCTTCCGCTAAGGTAGCATCCAATCAGTCGGCATAGAGAGGTGTGAAACCTAAACTCCCCCAGACGGCGAAGTAAGAGTGTGTGGGACACACAGTCAAAGGCCTGCGTGCAATCCAGTGAGATGAACGCCGTAGCTCTATTCTTCAGAAGCTACTCGATGGTGTGGGCCTGAAGCTTCGCCAGATGGTGTTCGCAGGAGACATCTCGAGGAAATCCATTCTGCTCCGGTGGGATGACGTTCTCCTCCCTACAGTTGGTGGTGAATCAGCCGCTCGAAGATCTTGCTCAAGTGAGATAGGAGGTTGATCGGCCGATAGTGCTCCGGTGAGTTTCCAGACTTCCTCGGCTTGAGTAACGGCACTACGGTTGCCTGTTTCCAGACCTTAGGAAAGTATGAGAGGAGGCATGAGTTGAAAAAGTTCAACAGAAAGGCTTTACCCCTCCTCGAAAGCATGTTCATCAGCACATACGGGATATCATCCTGTCCCGAGGCCTTGTTCCCTTTAGTACGGCGTAGTATCGACTCAAGCTGGATGAGGTGAAGAAGATTTATTTTTAAGACATATATAAAAAATGATTTTAAATTAAGTTTTTCGGGTATATCTCCTCTTCAGGAGTAAGAGAGTACTGAAAAAAACTCGTTAAATTATTCACCATGGAATAAGATATAACAGATATTACCTGTAATTTGAGTTACTGTAATTTGACTATCAATAACCTGTAAACTGCAAAAAAGTTATGTCCATGACTCATAATTTTAAAGTACTGTAGAAAAATAAACACGCAATCAATTATGATGAAACTACAAAAAATGATATCCCTTTTGATGCTCAACAAAATGAGACTTGTTTCTTTGCAAAACTATAATCAAGTTTTTTAAAACTGATTTATAAATAATAAAATTCGAACATGTATTTTAAAACTATAAATGCTTTTAGGACAGTTTCACTACAGTCAAAAAATCAGGAGTAGTCAATATTTTGATAATTTAAAAAATAATTTGAGACTTTTGAAATTTTCAGCATGTTTTATGGATAATTAAAATTTCACAACTTAAACAAAAGCTAATATTTCAACGAATTTTGCATCAAATTTATCGCAATAAATAGTATTAGAATAGCTATAAAAATACAGAAATTAAAAAAAAAAGAAGTTTGTTCTTGTTGGGAGCCAAGATACAAAGAGTTTATGATTTTAAAAATTACAGGTAAGTTTACAAATATTTTTGCTCGAAAATTTAAATTCGAATGTTATACCTCTAGTATAAACAGTTTCGCGGGTATAAAATCAGGAATAATGTTATCTTAGACGATGGACACCTATAATTATCCTGCTTTCCACCAATACTCCTTATCGAACCACGAGACTGTCATAATCTAATTTTTTCATCTCAAGATAAATATATAAATATATATATATATATATATATATATATATATATATATATATATATATATATATACTACTATATATATATAACTACTTTCTTAAGCTGTTTTTATTGTACTATATGCTTTTTATTTTTATCGATACCCAGCTATATGCAGAGGAATATAGGAACTGATCGTGCTAATGAGTTCATTTGGACGTTTCTAGATGGATAGAGCGATCACGATACCGCTAATTGAAAAACAAAAAATGGACAGAGGTTGAGTAGGCTTACTAAGACGGCAAATAATCCAGAGGTTCTGTAAAGCCAAATTAAAGCATATAATAAAACCCCTAAATTTTTCTATTTAAAGCAGGCTTCGCCCTTATATTTATTTGGGTCCCATGACATTATGGGATTAAGGATAATGAGATGACTGATGCAGCAGAACGAAAAGATCTAAATTCAGGAATCTCCACAATCAAGGTATCAGCAGAAACAACTTAAGAAGAACCGATAAAAAATTATACATAATAAAAGGCGACTGGGCACAAAAGAAAAACACCCCTTCTAATATGGTAGAGCTTAAGGCAAGTTGCAGGTAATGGAGGGAACGAGCATTTGTAAATCAAGATGAGATGATATAATATCTTGTTGCCTTCGAATGGGACATTGCTGAGTTCTCTGACTTATCTTCAGTGAGGTCTCAACCATCCAACTTGTGTATTCCTTAGTGTCTAGAGCTTACCCGTCTTAGACCAAAATTTCACTAGGCATCATCGCTTTTAATAATAATTCTGAAGATAATGAAGAAGCATCCAACATTGTTATATCATTTCTGAAATCTGCAGAAATTTATAATCATGTGTAACCTGAAATTACGAAATGCCCAAAGAACGTAGAGATAATAAATAAAAAAAGAAATTTTAACTTAAGAATAATAATATATTTACAATGTAAATAAACATTAAATTTGTTTGCAAAAAAACAAAAACGCAGTAGCAAACATTAATAAAGTGTAATGAATATATAAATAACAGTAAAATAACAGGAAATATTTTATTTCATTTATACTTCCAAATACAACGAATTATTTTAACTTCTCTTCAAAGTTAATTTATATCTAAATGTGAAAAACTGTTTTATTTCCTGATATGTATACTTAAGTGTACATCGAACCCTGATGCAAATCACATTGAAATAAATTATTGCTGAGCGTATAAAAAAGTGCCAAAATCGATACTAAGGGCGCGAATCATGATTTCTCGCTGCTACTTGTACAATCACAAGCTCCGGTCAGTTCCGATGGTAGGGCTCAAAGATACATAAAATTTCAGTAAAGTCGACTGCCAATGATAAATAATGAAATAATTAGTTTTCTTTATGTACATATAGGAATCAAAGAGCATAAATATTTTAATAATTCATTTATAAATTAAAACTCTCCTGACATTAAATAATATGAATTACTGTTGGGGCTTAAGCCTAATTAATAGACTGAAAGGTATTTTCTTGAAGAAGAACAAGAGGGGTAATAGGTGAAATAATTACGAAGGCTTATGCTCAGCACTTGTATTGAAGAAAAGAAACAGGCTTGCACTGATATGAAATAAACGTTAAGCTTAAACAATAATAATCTATACAATTAACCTTGTGTAATTAAATTATGAAATTCAAACATTCTGATTCAATCATAGTGGTCCCTAATCTTAATAGTCAGTCATACATCAAAGCCTAACGGCGAGTGAATTTAGTGCTTTCTCTACTTATTAACATACAAATGAGATTTATCTAAGATTTATAATTAAGAGAAATACATATAGCCTCAATAATAATGTTATCCCACACTATAGCTTCCCAGATGACTTTAATTATGATTAACAGAAATTAATTAATCTAAATAGATAAGTTAATTATTTACCGATAAAGGGGACGCGCAGTGGATGGAGCCAACGGTTTGTTCTGGGCATTGGTAAAAAGTAAAAATTCAAATTTAAACCATCTTTTAGATTTCCAACTTGCAGGTTTCGACAGTAGAACGGGATTATTTCAAAATTAAATAGTGTATTAAAGAATTAATTTTTCATGTATTAATAAAAAGTACAAGAATCGTCATTTGGCGTGCAGTAAGGTACTCCGAGGTGTCTGACCCAAGGAGTAACTGAGCTACGTGTTATTCATATCTATATTTATAGGAATTATAATATTATTTGGTTTTCACACCTTCATATTCTTGGTTTCTCTCTAGAACAACGGTCATTACTTCATTTAAATACATTTTGTAGTTGTGAGAGGTTCTATAATTTTAAAGAAGAGATTTTTTCAAACAACGTGTTTTGTGTTCGAATGTTTAACGGGCTTCCACCATTTTTTGGTAAGTATTTGTTTCCTTATTACTAGTTAGCCATAAGCATAATCATTGATTTTATCTATAAATACGCTTACAATTACAATTCTGAGGTTTGTTTCTGGCCGGGATGGTCCATTTACCTGGAACTATTTTCAAGAAAGGGGTAACAGGGCCATCCTATTGGGGTTACTGGACACTCTGGACCCAATATAATATGTAAATATATAACAATTAAAAATAAACTACTAAGCAGCGTAATATGTTTTTTGTTCTTTTGCAATCTAGTTTCACCAAGACTGAAGGTTTCTTGTTCTGTACAATATATTTCTTGAAGTAAAAATTTTTCTTTTAAAAATGTTACAATTAAGCACGCTCCCTCAAATACCAAAAATTAATTTATGTTTATTAAACTTACACGTATATAGTTAAATAAATCATTGTAATTATAATGTTTAAGGAATACAGTTAAAAAAATAATTGTAATTACAAAAGTTGATTTAGTTTCTTTGAGTTTTTGTAATAATACGGTAAGAAACAGATTTATTATAATATAGATATAAATATATTACTTTTTCTTAGTTTATCAAACGCCTCTATTAGGGTCCTGATACAACGTCCGGAATGTGTACTTCAATTGATCATACCATTATTTTTTCTAAATCAATTAAATGTACAATTATCCAATGTACATTTACCCCGGATATTTGCTGCAGTGCTCTTTTAGGATTATGGTCTGGGGTGGTCCAGTTACTGCTAATTCACGGGGCAAGTGGGCCAATAGAACAAGGTAAATTATATATCCATATAAAAATATATAATGTTAAAAACAATCCTTAAATGGTATATATTATGTTGGTCTATTTATTACCAAATAATCACGAAATATTTTTCAATCTAAAATTGCTTGTTATCTTTATAAAACTGAGTTACCCCGGAGCAACTTACAAAAAAAAATGTTTAATCGAGAGAGCGAGGGGGCTAAGGAATATCCCCATTTCGAGGAATGACGCGGCCCCAGAACAAAGCATTCATTCACATCGTTCATTCACCGTCGCTGTCTCCTCACCACCAACTTACGAGCTCTCAACTCCACCTCAGATCATCCCATTTCACTGCCGTAACTATGCAAGCTACTTGAGGAACGTAGTGTTTAGGAAATAGTACGCCAAATGGATATTCTTTTACTATATATATATATATATATATATATATATATATATATATATATATATATATATATATATATATATATATGAATAATTGAAAAACAATTATTTCTTTAATAAATAATTTATTTTGAAATCATACTTTTTCAATGCAGGAACCTATAATAATAATATAAATATCTGCATCATAAAATACGAAAGCAAAATTATCAGTTAGCTTTACAAACAGTAAGTTATATTGTTTATAACAACAGTAATAAATTAACAGCATAAATTTGAACTGTCAATTGAAATAAAAGGCACTCCTATCTCAATTATACATTCAACGTTAAATAAAAACAATAAAACATCAGTCTATTGCTCGATTCGATTTCATTTTTTTATATTAATATTTCACTTTCTATAAGTGAAGTATCTAATAATTTATTAGATATAAATCAAACCAGCATTAACTTAAATAGGATAAGTAGAAGAACTTTATAAAGACATCTAATTCGCCCTTTTCTACAGCATCAAGGGTCCTTCTGTCGAGTGAGCTATTAAACATTAACAGCTCGTCCTACAACTTGTCTCTTCTCTCTTGATACTTCATACATCGAGAGGACTTCTTTTGTAAATCCCTCTTTAAGGACTCAAATATAGATGAAGTGTGCTTAAAAGATCAAACATCGAAATGAACTTTTGGCGAACATACTTAATCAATGTTAGACGTTCGTTTGACACCACAAACGTTGTTGTGGTACGAAAAGGAATAAAAAAAAAGAAAAAAAAGAAAACGAAGATATGAGAATCAAGTAGATAGAACTCAATTTTTTTTTTCAAATCTTCAGAACTGAAACTGTAATTGACACTTAATACATGCAGAATCATAATTAGTTCCGTATGGACATAATCCTTACAGATATATTTGAACTTACATAACACCAGTCTCAAGTATAATTACAGCTTGTTTTTTCAACCATCAGCCCAGAGTCGGCTGTCTTCGCCGATATAATTAATAAGCTTTAATGCTCCATTTATAGATAGATTAATAATCGTTATATATCGCTCATTTTCTGCAAAAACGTTATAACTCGAAATTCAAGATTGCCCAGGTAGTGCGTTATAAGTATTTAAGGTTTACATATTGTAATAATTTCAGTGAAATTATATACAAAATAAAAACATTGGTCTTGAAAGTACAAAAAACACATCATTTCAATTGTTCTTTCGGTTTACTCAAAAATCATGATAATACTTTAAATATAAGTTTAAGTTATGATGCAGTAGCCAACGGTACGATGATTAAACTAGTGAAATCTTTATGGTAAAGTAGTTAAATTTTATTTACGCGAATAATAAAATCTCTTATAACATACATAAAGTTTCATTATTACCATTTCTATCATCATGGAAAGTCATAATTATAAAAACCAAATAGCTACAAACTATACCTAAGCGGAGGATCAGTTTATATACGAGTATTTGCGCTCATTTCAAATAAAGTTGATTTCAGGATAATCTATTGTATTTATTAGTGTTATATTTATCTATTATTAGTACAGAATAATTTGTTTCTATAACAGTTTAATTATCAATCATATGGGTTATACTCGTTATGTATATATATATAATAATATACTGACAATATCGAGAAAACTACTATAAAATGCAAATTATTTAATAGTCTCTAGCTCCATCCTCTATCTGGGCGTCACTCTGGATAGGCACTTCACCTTTTCCAGTCAGGTCAGGGAGATGATCAAGTTGGCCCGGCTGAAGACGCATAGGCTCTATCACCTGCTAACATCACCGCAGCTCTCACTTCGGCTGAAGCTACAGATCTACAAAGCCATCATCCGACCGACGATGCTCCATGGTGCACCACTGCTGAGGCATCTCTATAAAACATCCCTGAAAGGCCTGCAGAGCTACCAGAACTCCGTTCTATGGCGGATCGTCCGTGGCACTTCCCTCCAAAGGGCCAAAACCACCATTTACGAGGAGTTCCAGCTACCTTCAGTGCCTGAGTACATCGGCCGAAGGCACATCAAGTTATTTGATGGGCTTAAGGCCTGTGCTAACCCCCTCTTTAGTGAGGTAGCTCCAACCAGGCCTGGGAGGTAGCAAGGCAATGTCCCCTTGGTTGACGTGCTCGCCGACGGAAGGGGTCTGGACTCTGCAGTCTGAACCCATCATCATCATCCTTTTCCAGCAAAGTGTTCCCTCCACACTTCAAGAAATAATAAAGGCATAAAGCCACATGAAGTACCGTCGCATACAGCGAGCCAAAAAAGAGGCAAAAAAAGGACTTGAAACATTTGCGTATATATATTTGTATTTGTATATATTTGTATTTGTATATATTTGTATTTGTATATTCAATAAAATTTCTGGAGGGCTAGAATAAAAAAAAAGAAAAATACAAATTATTCACCTCTTCATTTCTTTCACGAAGAGTTTTGCTTTCGTAACTCAGGTTTGATAATAAATAAAAAAAAAACTGTATTTTAAGTTAGTTTCATTAAATTAAATAAAGAGATCTTAAATATATCAAAAATCATACTGGATTAAAATCCAGCAAAGTTGACAATAGACTAATTGAGTTGAGTAAATTTCATACATAATTAATTATAATATTTAATTAATACATATTATTATTTATTTCATATATATATATATATATATATATATATATATATATATATATATATATATATACATACACATATACATCATTATTATTATTATTATCATTATTATATTTATATATTGTAATTATTATTACAATCATATATATAATTGACTGAATTGTATAATAGCAAAGTCAATAAATCTCTCATAACATTAATTTTTACTTTTTGTAGCGGATTTTACGTGGTACAGCAAATTGCAGCAGTAACAGGACAAGTAAGCACTAAGCCACAAAGTACAAAATATAAGAACATATAAGAGAAAAACACAAGATGAAAGAAGAGACCCACAAAAAAAACTTTTGTTCCCATTACAGAGTTAGAATCAGGGTAGCCTTCGGCTCGTGTAAAGTTAATATGAGACTTTGTCGAGCAACTTCTGACCAGGATATTCCCAACAGGCCACCGCGGAGTCTTCCGCAGCTGATTACACTTTTTGTACGGAAGTTATTTTAATGTAATGGAAAAAAATATTGCTGAATATCATCTGGCTATAACTCTAATTCCTTTTGGCAGAAAGAAAGTTTTATTGGTTCGAGGTATAAAAGCGGGAATTCTTTGATGATTTGATAAGCGCTCTGATAACATCTCCACGGGTGTTGTCTTATATGTGAGTTTTATTTTAAATAAAATATTTATTATTTTATCAGGATAATTTTTTAGAAAAGAGCTATATTTAGCTTATTAAATATATAATATATATATATATATATATATATATATATATATATATATATATATATATATACACTGTCATCACTAGCTATATATATTCCTAATTTAGCTTATTAGGTTCGGTTCGAAACGGTATGAGTTCAATTCCCACCTGGATTAGTAAATATTTATTTTTTAGCGGCCTCGTGAAATGAGTCTTGCATACCCACTGTGATAAAATAATCAATATCAACCAAAAATAACATTACAAAAAAGCTCCTGGTCATGATCTCATCACATCCAATATTCTAAAACAGCTCCCTCGAAAAGCTATCCTAATTATCACCTATATATATATATATATATATATATATATATATATATATATATATATATATATATATATCAATTCCTCTTCCCATCATATTACCTTTTAAACCGTTGCTATCATATTGACCTTCAAATTGACAGAACCTTCAAAGTAAATCACAACTGTGATTCTTCTCTCTTTTCTTAGTCCACTGGTGTTCCTCAGGGTAGTATCCTAGGTCCTATACTCTACACTGTTAATACAGCTGATATCCCAACCTATCCCAGCACTGTCATCACTGCTAGATAACACACCAGATAACACACATTCGCTGATGACGCATGTGTGTTATCTGTGAATAATGACCGTGGTATCTGCAGTCGCCGTTGAAGAATGTGTCAGAACTGGAGAATTAAAATAAATCTCTATAAATCCTAGATCACTTTTACCCTTCGTCGAAAATCCACTACTCTCTGTCCTACTGTATCGTTTAATAATGTTCCACTTATCCCTTTTGAACAGATCCGCTACCTAAATCTCCATCTTGATAAACGCTTAACATGGGGTCCTCATACAAGACTGAAACGACAAGAAACTGCTCGTAGATACCGTGTACAACAACACTTACTTGACAAACGCTATAAACTTCCGATTTACTATAAAAAGCTCATATACATAGCCATTATCAGGGCATATGAGATTGAGGTTTAGGGCTCCACGAAACCATCAAATTCTTCCCATGTCCAATCCTTACAATCCAAAATCCTTCGAAGAATCCTTAATGTTCCATATTATGTTAGAAATAAAATTATCCATAAAGACTTCAATATTCCCTTAGTTACAGTCTTGGCCCGAAACAGATATAATTTCTTTTATTACAGACTCCTTACCAACACTAACCCATTAATGCGTAACCTTTCATCCCAAGCTATTCCTGATAATCCTCCGAGGCGTCTGAAAAGAAGATGGCCGCGGGATCTCCTATCATAGAAGTCATCGATATGCTTCTCAGGCCACTATCAAGTTTTATGTCCCTATTATCACATTTATTTATTGCATATTTTTATACAGTAGTAAATTCCTGTAAATAAAAAAATCACTGAGTTCTCTTATATTTACGTAAATATGTCTACTATTTCAGCCATCTTTTTTACTTTCCTCACCACATAGGCAAGGAAGGTTTTGTTATCACTCTAATTTTCTATGTGCAATTTTCTCTGGATCTAAACGTTTCTGAACACCCCGAATAAAATAAAAACCCATTTTTGGCCATTGGTTTGTCAAGCAAAACTGTGTTTTCAGTTATTTGAAAGATAATTAAATTTCCTACAGAAAGTTCCTCCAAAAATCATCGAAATCGGAGCATTATTAACGAGTGGTGTGAGTTAATGTACAAGATATTTCAACTCAAGCTAGCCTCGTACCAAAGCCATTACCTTTATTATAGTTCCAAGAAAATATCATGCTGCTAACCGGGAGGTGATTTGGTTCGTATTAGGGATGAGCAATAAAGTTGAGAGTTTGCTTAATCTGAATCCGATAGGGAGCGGACGGATCTATCGCGCGTTGTATCGGAGCTGTATGGCGTGGTGCTTGGCTCCAGGCCTCCCATTACCTCCACAAATATCCTACCCAATAAATCGTCCCCACTCCCCTCAAAAGGTATTATCCTTATTACCTCAGACCCGAGAATAAATCCAAGTCTTTGATTTATTTCTTTATGGAAATATATTAAATAATATTATTTTTCAAGTCATCAACGATCGTTTAAATTTTTGGAAAATTTCAAAATGATTTTACATATTAACAGCATAAAATAAAAGAAATGAAGTTTATGAAATTCTCATCGTGTGCTCCTTCTCAATGGAGCTATCTTTAGATGTCAAATCATATAGGATTATATATTATTCAGATTTTCAATTTATGTGGCTTATTAGCGGAACCTAAAGCTTTAATTTTTGTTTGAAGCCGACGTTTCTCGTCAAATCATTTATTATGCCAAAAGAGCTCAAATAAAAACTACCAGCTCAATCATAATTGATGTATGTTGTGATATGTTAAGGTAGAGATTAGTTACTAAATCAAGGAATGATAATTTATTCATTTATTTTTTTTTTACTAAGCAATTTTAAAATAATTTATATAATATGATTTATAAAAAATATATACATATATGCATATATATGTATGTATATATATTTATATATATATATATATATATATATATATATATATATATATATATATATATATATATATACATATTATATCAATAATAATAATAAAATAAATAAATAATAGGATGTATTTTTTCATCGACCCGACCACACCGTTCCACAAGGCTATTGAGATGTTTTGCGTTGGTCCCATTTCATCTGATTTATTAATGCATTATGGACACTGCTGAAAGATTTGGACTATTGTTAGGATACAATTGAAATGCTGACATATTGGTAGTATGTCTTTGGTAATTAGGTGGAGGTTAGTCAATCTTGAATGCCAAATCTTGAGCTGGGTAAGGACCACTTTCCGTTGCAGGTACTGTGACTTGGGAAGTTCCAAGATTTTACTTTATCCTATATAAGTTTGATTTGCCCCACTTGACTTGCCATTTCTTGCACCCGAGGCTGCTTTACAAACTCCGTAAATTCCTACCTCCTTCATACTTTCCCATAATTCGTTCCTACCTCACTGACAGATCATTCAAAGTAAATCACAATAATGCCTATGCATTCTTCTTTTCTCAGTCTGCTGGGGTCCCTTAAGGGGCAATATTCTCGGCCCCATCCTCTACACAGTTTATACAGCTGTCATCCCAACCGATCCTTACTTTGTCCTCATTATGGATGCTGTTGACACATGTGTGCTATCAGTCATGATCCATTTACTGCATCCAAAACTCTTCAATCACATATTACAGACCTTGAAGAATGGTGTTGAAATTGGAGGTTTAAAATAAATTCCATCAAATCCACTTTTATCAACGTCGTAAACGTATGACTTCCTGCCCTTGGAGTATCCTCTAATATTATCTCACTTATCTCTGTTGAACAAATCGGCTTCTTAGGACTTCATCTTGACGAGCATCTAACTTGGAAACCTAATACAAGATTGAAACGACAAGAAACTGTCGTAAGTGTCAACACTTACCAGACAAACTCTCTAAGCTTTCTGCTAATTACAAAAGACTCATTTACATGACTATAATAAGGCTTATTTGGACTTACGGAGCTTTAGGGCTCCACTAAACCATTGAATTTCTCTCATATCCAATCCTTACAATCCATAATCCTTCGTAAAATGGACAATGCTCCTAAATTTATAACGGATAAAATGATGCATAATATTCCAGTTTGCCGATTATATCTATTCTTCCATTACAAACTCTATTCCCACACAAGCCCACTAGTTTCAAGCCTTGTTTTCTCCTCGATTCCCGATAATCCTCTGAGGCATCTAAAAAGAAGATGGCCTCGGGACCTTCTAGGTTAGAATTGTTATTGGAGTGTTAGCAGTGATAGTGTCTGAAAAGTCATTTTATCATGGTTCACATTTAGTTGTTGTATTTTCTTGTTAATACAGTTTGTAAATTTCAATAAAGTAATTTAACAAACAATTTTTTTATATTATTATGTAAAACTAATGTAATCTACATCGTTTTATTTTTAAATTAACTTTTGTGAAACAGTTTGTATTTTTTCTATGAATAAAAATCTTTACGAACGAAAACTAATATCATAAGAAGACGTAGTGCTAGGCCCAACTGGAAAACTGGAAGTGATACGCAGTGAAATATACTCGAGGAACACCTGGAAAAGAGTATTTAAATAAAAACTTTACTTAAATATTTTCATTTTGCCATTTTAAGACTTTATCACTGTAAAAATAAATTGAGATTCCAGGTATACATTTAACCATAATAATTATACATAATTAGGAATGCTGATCTAAAGTTAAAAAAAATATATAAAAAAGTTTCCTAAATTTTATCTTCATTTTAAATTGAAATTCCCATACTTGAAATAGCCTATTGTGAATCGGGTTACGGTATTGAACATCAGTTCGGCTTTTTTACATTACATTCAACAACACATCCATTACACAGAGTTATTGATTACATCGCTTGAGCATTAGATCACTATATGCAACTGGTGTGTTTTTGAATGTCATCAGGCATTTGGCAAATTCTGGCACCAGGGTCTTCTCTTTGAATTCAAGACCATATTACAGTTCACCTACTATCTCATCCTTCAAACTTTCCTCTTTCATAATTTTTTCTCAGTCTGGGCTTAGATCGAAAATTCGTCCAGTATTGGCGGGAGTACCCCAAGGTTTGACTTGTAATGTATTGGATTATATATACTTACTACATACCTGTTAGCAATGCGATATTGATTTCTACTAGCACTGACGCATTACAAAACATCAAAATCACTAGCAACATCATATAACATTTAACCATCGAAGAAACGTCTGCCCTCCAGTTTACAGCCAAAACAACCAAACATTGTATAATGTCTTGGACTTACCTTCGTCAGAAGGATGAAATGGGGCCCACATGTTAAAATGAAACAGAAAACCCTAAACAAACGACTCAAACTACATTACTTATTTTTACCCAAATCTTCAAACCTGAAACCGAGACAAAAGCTAATTAAATACTCATACCTCCTTAAACATTTATAATCATACTCCTCACTGATTGACATGCGGCATAGCCGAAGTTTTAAGACTCATAACAAATGTACTAAGGTACTTGACTAACAAAACCCTACATAATTATTTAAATCTACCAACTGTCGATCAACACATAGTCACTCTTTACCAACGAACATACCAACAGACTAAGAGATAAGATATCAAATCTTGCTTATACATTATATTATAATGGAATCTGGCACTGAATTTTCTAGCCTGTTTTGCCTTTGGAGAGGATCTACTGCTGAACGAAACTTAGACATTCTAAATCGTATTGCAATTTTGAACATTTATTTATTATTAAAGGAAAAAAACATTTCATTATTGAGCAATTTTTGGTGAAAATAAAAGGGCCTGAGCTAAATGGGTATATTATATTATCATATGATATTATAAATATATGGTTACGGTTGACTTGAGGAAACTAAAAAGGTGCTGAATGAGAGATCTCCTTTCTTAACTAACCAAGCTAACTAAATCACGCCATGGATGAACTACTCTCCATGTCTGATATTTCATTATGCTGATTGTCAACTAACTGTTAAGATGTACAAATTAATATTTGAAGAAAAAAAAACGCTGCAAATTATTGCAGAATAGTTTATTATTTACAAATAGTAATATTTCAAAAAAATCTGGTCTGTCTATTCACAGGACTTTCCATATAGCTTTGTTTTACAGATTAGATAATTAGATTTTCTTTCAAATGACGGTTTCGGGAAAGGAACATGTGCAGAATACTTTATAAAAGATATCAACCAAGTTCAGCAAATAAATAAAGCAGTAGGCACCTATAGAGGATAAATTTGAAGCTCGTCCTAAGATGATCGGTATGAGAGTGCCGAACTGGGAGTGTTACGAAGAAACTATGCCAATGCAAGTCGGCTGAGATGGTTAGGACATGTAATCAGAGGGTAAAATGGTAGAGGAAAATACTGGATGTGTGCTTCAGTGGAAAAAGGAAAGACCAAGAAGATAAGGGAAGTGCAGAAATAATCCAAGGAAGGATGAAGTAGAGAGATGCGAGGAAGTCAGAAACCCAGAATCGATGTCAGGAGACCTAGGACCACGATGACCTGCAACCACGAAGAATTAGTCTACGAAGTTCATTACACTATCTCTCAGCTAATTACTGGTCCGATTCAAGTGATTTTTTTTTTTTTTGCTTTTGTAGGGAATTTCATCACCCTTCGATAAATCATAACAAAAACCTCAAAAAAAAAATTGACGGACGGATTAATTTTTATGCGATATTTGGGCTCCACTATCTTGCAACGTAAAACCTCAGATTTTGTGGGGGATTAAAAAAAATTTTCCTTGGCTGATTATAATGGTCTATTATTGAAAATAATAATCCAAAAGTGTTTATATAGATTTTTTGTTTTTTACATATTTCTTTTTATGCCTGAGTTTGGTGATTCCAAAACACCTTACATTTCCCCTCTATCTTTATAAATGGCCGAAATCTCTATTCTGCCGCCATTTTGAAACAAACAGACGGATGGTAATGTCGAGTTACGAGGATTACTTGACGGACGGATTTATTTTTATTCGATATTTGGATTCTGGGTATCTTGAAATGAACAGATTTATATGAAAACATGTGATAAAAATCTCGTAGAATTGTACCTCTGTTTTTGATAATTATGCACATATGAATCTTTATACCGACCTCTTCCGCCTGGTACTAACTTCACTAATGGAAGTCAAACCCTTTTCTCTAATAAGGTCTACGGGTGCAAAAACTTCAAAGAGAAGTTTTATCAGGAGATGGGAAATGCCACTAGGGAAATATGGAAGCTTAACTTATTGTGGATAAACATAATTTGTACTGAAACTTTCAGTCATCAACGCATTAAGTCTAAAAGCCTGCTTTGGAAATCTTGCATATACATTTTAATGGAATCTGGCAATAAATTTTCTAGTCTTTTTTGCCTTTGGAGAGGATCTACTGCTGAAGGAAACATATAAGTTCTAAATCGTATTGCTATTTTGAATACTTATTCATTATTAAAGGAAAAAAACATTCCATTATTGTGTAATTTTTGGTAAAAAAGAATAAAAAGTGTTTGAACTAAATGCTTATATTCTAATAATTTAATTATTCTGCCTGTAAGTGATTTACTCATTAGCTTTCAGAAGGCAAACATATAATACTTGCCCAAATAAATAAATCAAATGCTAATACTTATGTCAAACAAAAACCATTTTTTATCATTTTTATAAGTAAAGAACCTCTATAATTTAAAAAAAAAAAGATTAAAATATATTACGTCATATGTCCCTTTAAGTTCAAATTAATAATATTATGTATATCTCAACTAATTGCTCAGAGTGTCTGGTTTAAAAAAAAAATCTGGCCTTTTATGGAAAAAAAAATTTCACACGTCAATTTTTATATTGATTGTCTCTAGCGCCACCCAATTATAACATCAAAAATAACTTTTTATGTGATTTTAATAGTGATTAATAGAGAAAAATGTAAAATCGGATGGAGGAGAAAAAAGGATTGCAATGAACATTGATATAAATCTGCAGAATGATTTGGAAAAATTAGCTTTATATATTTATGCTTATTTTTCGAAGGTTATAATATTACTTCATATATGCTCACTAATGGAATTATAAACTTTTGACTTCATAATATTTTTATTATATAATCATTATTCAACTTTCAACTGACTTAGTTATTAATCAGTTATTAGATATTAATGAATATAATCAGGAGCAGACAAAAAATATGGACAGTGTCGCAAAAATAAAGAAATGACTTATAAAAATATTTTTTCTTAAAAATTGGATATATAAACCATGAAGTTTTTAAAAATAATAAGGCATTGAAAATCGATGATTTTAAATATGGTGTAGTCTTCAGTCTTCAGTCTGAGCGATTTGCATTTCCTGTAGATGGACTGACAGTCCGAAACGTTGAATAATGATTATGTAATAGAGATATTTTGAAGTAAGAAGATTTATAATTCCAGAAGTGAACATATATAAAAAAAAAATTAATCTCTGTTGTTGATTAAGGAATATTAATAATTTATGGTAACAGTAAATTAAGTATATTATCAATATGGAATGTGAATTCAAAACGTCAAAAAAAAATATGAAAATTTGGATACCTTATTTATTTATATAATTAAGAATATCCTGTAATAGATAGAAATACCCAATTACAGATGGTAAACAGTTACACAAATAGCAACAGTAAAATGTAGTTAATTTACAGTTAAGTATTACTGTAAAACAAATTACTTAAAATATTAATGTTAGTGAGATAAAGAAAAACATATTATTAATTGATAACAAAATATAACATAAAAAAAATTATAAAGGAAACAAAATAAAATAATATAATAACAGGTCATAGCTCCGACATTATCTATAAACAAATTTGAATTATTTATGCATTAATACAATAAACTACAAGTAGTTTTCCTCTAGTTTAATATCCTCTCGGCCCTGACCAAAAAGCTGAAAAAATGTCTTTTAGCCATTTATTTGCATTACCACCAGGCTTCGTAAAGATTTTTTAAAGAACTTATGATTTATTTATTTAAGTCCCCATTTTTTCAGGGGTGCCATTCGAAATGACGTGATAATGCCGCTATTTTTTAACGGACCACCTCCTCGAAAAAAAAACTTTAGTGCTTACTTATAATCCTCCTCTTCTTCTCAATTTTTCCTCCCGAGGCTTTTAGATGAACTCTTATACCTGGGCATCCGAGGAACTGAAAAATAGGCTGGATAATATATTTTAGGTATTCTATGGGAGAATCGAGACTGATTAATGGTACCCCTTCGAGGCCATCGCTTTATCTCCACTCTTAACAGGAGATCCATTATTATTATGTATACTTGCAGTGACAAGGTTCTACATGAGAATGAGAAAATTTTAAATTATTCACCGGCAGTCTTCATAATTTATTAGGCACTTGGTGGCTGAATCGATTAACACCCAATTCTAAAATACATAACGTGTAAATAAAAATTAAAAGAAGAAAATATATATGTATACTTAAAATTGTAATTATTTTTAAGATCAATATAATTCTTCTATTCATCATATTCTTATACCGTACCAGTTGTGGTATTAATTATGACAATCATACGATATGACGAAGCAATGAAAATTAAATAAACTTATAAAAATGAATATTAACACATACAATTTAACATAATTTATAGTCACCATATTCTTATACCGTACGAGTAGATATTCTGAAGCCAGATAAGAAACCGGAAATTCTTAAATAGACAGCATCTCATTAATCTAAAGTTACAGATTATTAATTTTAGGTTAATTATTTATAATGATTACTTCAAACTTTGATTACTTCTTATGTTTGGATTTTATCAAAACAATTTATTAAGAGACACTGACCTCTTGCATACATAACAGCGTGGATCAAAACAAATATTAATCGGACAGTTTTTTTTTTTTTTTTCATAAAAATAATTTATGTAAAATTATTTCATAACATATTAAGTTGTGACTTACTCATGGGAGTCCATATAGCCCGGTGTTAACCACGTAGTTTTATTTTTTTTTATTTTTTTTTTTTTACCCAATGGATCATTTGATATTTATTTTAAATAATACACTATTATAGTTGATGTACAATAAAATAACATCCGGTAAATATAACTCAAGTAGCATCACTGCGACTGAAATGAACATGAAAAATTAACATAAAATATCTGATGTGGACACCGCATGACTTCCTTGTCCTATTAAACTATAAATCGGTGGCTCAAAAACTGATCCTGAATTTGGTTAGTAGTTTCCAAAGATTTCAATATCTTAAAAACCACCGTAAATGTCGTTTTCTTTAAGTAGGCAACAAGTTCCCAAGAGATTTCTTCGCATATCCGTGACAGCATTAGAACTGTCTACGTCACTAGATGATGCATTGGAAATCAATAGTTTCGACATTTTAAGCGGGAGAACCTGTTGGAGACTCTTCTCTTGCTACAGACTTGTTCAGCTCACAAATGGGTAGGAAAAAAAGGATTTTACACTCAATTTTAACATTAAAACAATTAGAAATAAAATTGTTTAATTAGAGTGGAAAAAAGTTCGCGTTTGTAATCTTTATCACGGAACCATATGATCTCTGTATTTAATTTTAATATAATTTTTGGTGAAAGTTTATATGACCTTCAAGTAAAGTAGCTTCCGGTTTGGCAATTTAAACCAAAATCTAGTAAGTTATTGAAATAAATGTGTAAATCATAAATACTAAATTGGAGAAGTTTGGCATTATATATTAATGTAATTTTGTATGGAAATCAATTATGACCTTCAAGTAAAGTACCACTTCCGGTGATCATGTAGTGACCATAAAGGGAGGTTCAGTACTAGATTCTACAAAAATCCTAAATACAAAATTTTAACTTTCTACAGCAAACCGTTTTCGAGTTATGCGAGATATGCACGTACAGACGTCACGACGAAACTAGTCAAAATGGATATTTCCGTTGGAATCTGAAAACAGAAAATTTTCGCGATTACGATACTTCCTTTACTGCGTTCAAGGAAGTAACAAAAGGAAATGATGACTAACGAATTATTAAAATTTTAATAATCACTAAACCAACGTACAATGGTTTAGTTTGTATACCGCGCTCAAAACCACATTGTTGATGTACTGTTATTTTATTTTTTCCATACCCCTTTTTTACTTTCTTGTATGAAGTAAAGGAAGTATTGTAATCTCGAAAATTTTCGGTTTTCAGATTTCGACGGAAATATCCATTTTGACCATCACTGAATCCATTTTGACTAGTTTCGTCGTGGCGTCTGTACGTATGTACGTTCGTATCTCGCATAACTCAAAAACAGTTAGCCGTAGAAAGTTGAAATTTTGTATTTAGGATTTTCCTAAAACTAGTTGTGAACCTTTCTTTTTGGTCACTGCTTGATCACCGGAAGTGGTACTTTACTTGAAGGTCATATTAGACTTTCATCAAAAATTATATTAAAATATAATGTAAAACATCTCAAATTTGATAAATAGGACTTTTATATCGATATAAATTTACTAGATTTTGGTTAAGATTCGTGAGCCGAAAAGGGTACTTTACTTGAAGGTCATAATAAGCTTACATCAAAAATTATATTTAAATTAAAAGAGAAATCATATGTTTCGGTAACAAAGGCTACAAACGCAATTTGTTTTCCAATATAATTAAACATTTGTATTACTTGTTTTAAGTGTTAAAATTGAGTTTTCCTCCCCATTTGTGAGATCAACAAGTCTGCAGCATGAGAATAAGATATTAGTTATGTGGATTTTTCCGCTTAAAATGTCGAAACTGTCGATTTCTAATTCAAAATCCAGTGATATTGACAGTTTTATTGTTGTCACGGAACATGAAAAAATATCTTGGAAACTAGCTACCTACTGAAGCAAAACGACATATACTAACGGAATGAGATCTCCAGTAACAAGAGTGTGTGTCAATAGATAATGTCGCGACGCCGAGTGCCGTTTTTGAGACACTGCAATCTTCCGAACTTAGTAACCAAATTGAGGATCACTTTTTGCGCCACCGATTTATAGTTTAATAGGCGTACAAGGAAATCATGTGTTGTCCACACCAGATATTTTTTATTCAGTTCTGAAAGATTATTCAGCAATTCTCTTCGTTTCGAATAGAACTTTTACTGCTAATGTACTGTAAGGTGTGCATTGATTTTAAGTAATCTTTGTGAATTTTATGTTCTAAAATATCCAAGGTGATGGTGATGTATATATACACCCCAATTGTTCATATAATTTATTTTGGGATAAATCACAATTTGATAACCAGTTGTAATTTTGACAAATTAATTATATCTAAAGGAGCTAGGCCAAAGATCAAACCCAAAAACATAAATAAAGGGCATACTGATTTATTAAATTTATCACTTAATCCAATGTTTTCGTTTTGGTCTTAGTCTATATTTGAGCCTCGAAGAAACAGTTGTCATTTTTAGTCTACGAAATTTCTGAGCATAAACTTTTTTTTAAATTTTTCGTAAGGTTTTCACACTTTTTTCTTCATTTATATTACTACAACAGTTTCCATTACAAATTTGTGATACTTAAAATGTATCTTATGCTGCAAAAGAGTTCCATCCACCCCTTCCTATACCCCCAGAATATCAACCGCGGTGTATTGTAATATGGATGCTTTGAAAAACAAAAAATAAGTAAAAATGACAGTATATTTGCAAATTTGCAGAAAAAAGGATAATTTTCAGGTAATGAAGAATCATCGTAACGTAAATAAGGAGATATGGAAAAATAAATTAACTATATATTAAAAATAAGGTTTTGAGTGCGATAGAACGTACAAGGCCCGCCTGTGCGTTGCATAACATCCTATGGATTGACCAAGATGTAGACTGGAGGATTTTTTAGGCCTGGCCTTGAAAATTTCGGTATAGATGGGGGTCAGGGAGGAGGGGAAGTATGTAGAAAATTATTATTGGTGTTATCGGTATTGAACAATTCTTACAAGTTTTTATTTTTATTATCATTACTTAAAATTTAATTAGGGATTGATAAATTATTTGCCACTTCTATAAATTTGTTTATTAAAAACTAATTTCGAATGTTATATTCATTCATCCTCAGTTCTAAAAACACACAAAATATTCAAAAATAAGCAATTCAAAATATAGTTGGTATATTAAATTATATAAATCAGTATTATGAAAGATTTATGAATTATGAATTTAATTAATACAAGAAATCAAATACATGTTGGTACTCACCAAGGTTTAAATGGATTATATCAAACAGAAAAGTTAGTACTGGTTTCTTCTCGCATTGTACTGGCAATGAACGAGAGATGAACGGTTTAAGGGTCAGGGTTTTCCCAGTAAGGCCGGTGAGCAATTGGTTTTTCTGTTATAGATGGGAATAAATTTAAGATTGGACTATTGGAGATATTTATTTGGTCATTTAAGCAAAAATCTGGATTGGGTTTGAAGGATTTTATTATTTCAAGTGCTTCATATATATTTAATTTGAGACTGTTTTCAACGTGATGTATTAATTTAACTCCTGAGTATTTGATGAATTTATGATTATTTTCATTTAAATGAATTGCAAAGTTGGAATATGAAATGAATATATATATAATAAATAATGAATAAATATAATTCATATAACATGTATTTGATTTCTTGTCTTAATTAAATTCATAATTCATAAATCTTTTATAATACTGATTTACATAATTTAATATGTATAATAATACCAACTATATTTTGAATTGCTTATTTTTGAATTTTTTGTGTGTTTTTAGAACTGAGGATGAATGTATAATATTCGAAACTAGTTTTCAATAAAACAAATTTATAGAAGTGGCAAATAATTTATCAATCACTAATTAGATTGATCCTTCTATACCACCATGCGGATTTCAACTGACTTAATATTTATTCTCCTATAACAATGCTCATTGAACACATTAATATAAGTTATTGAAAATAGAGTTAATTTATAATGAAAACAGGAGCAGACTGACTTAGGAATGTTGACAAAACGGGTTTAGCGCTAGAGAGTTTGTTCCGGTGAAGGCAGTTCCGCCATTCAAATGCTCGACTTCAGAATTGATTGCTGATAATTAGGAATGTTTGTGATCAATTCTTACTTCTTAGCCTGGCAACTGATTTCGAAAACTCGCATCAGTACATACATAAGAATAATAAAATATTAACTTAAATTAACATTAATTTTAATTTAACATTTTTATACAAAACGATATAAACATAAACATTAACATTAGCATTATAAGCATTAATATTTTAATAATAATTTAATTTAAATCTTATTAATAAACAATAAAAGCCCGATCTTTCTTACGATATATTCTCACCTATTTTTTCTTCCTTCTCTATCCATTTACATTCCTTTTATCTAGTTTGTCCTAACATTTTATTTAATCCCTGCTCTTCTAATTTTTATTTCTCCCCTGATATTCATTTAGTTATTATTCTGTCTCTCCATATTTACTTTCCTCCCAGCTTCACTCCAGATCGGTATTTATCATAATATGTATTTGTTATATATGTCTGAGGTATACTATTTGTTTACATGTATCTACATTCTCTTTTTTATGTTTATATATATATATATATATATATATATATATATATATATTTTATTCTTGATCTAACTATTTACCCACCGCAGATAGTTATCCTTTGTTTTTTTTCTCTTATTTTTCTCCAGTATTTTATTTCTACCTATGAATTATATTTTAATGCTGTGCAAAAACTTTTCTACTTTTTACATTTATATTTAACCTGTACAATAGAAATCATCTACTTTACAGGTTAATCATCTACCTTAGAGTCACTTTATTTTGTCACATATTTGTATCCTAATTTATTTTTATTCTTATTTTTAATTTTTAAAAGCATACTGTTAATGTTTTCATCCTTGTTATTATACCTCATGTTTCATACAATCATATTTATACTCTTAAGATTGTCAGTTATTCAGGGCTTAGAAGAAAACATTTATCAGTATTAATTATCCATTCCTTTTTATATGCATGTAAGTTCTATTTTCGTATTTATCTTTTAGAAGAATTCACCAGTTTAAATCAAGCAACTGAAATTTTTATTAAACAAAAACAACATTAATAATAATAATAACAACAAGAAGTTTAAAAAGATAATGAACTACAAATAAAACAATAATAATACCTGAAATAAACTGAATTTTAAGACTCTTCTTTCCTACACTACCTATTACAATTTTTGAATAGCCTACCAAGCAAATCATATGTTAAAACAAAAACATTAATCTAACACATGACAGTTTATCTAACACCTGACAGTGTTACTTACATGGATTTGATTTATTACGGTGCTGTATACTTTTATCACTGATAACAGTATACAGTAAGTACTTACTTGTGATGAGAAACGTTTATATAGTTCGATTAATGTTTGTTTTCATCAATGAATAAAACATTGGTTTGAAGGAATGTAAAAACATGGCTTCAAAGTTCAATTTGCTATCTTTGTTAATAATGGTCCGATTTCTATAACTCTTGTTATATTTTCTAGAGAATTAAATTACCTTTCAAATGATTATATACAAGTCTCCCCAAAATAAATACTTTTTGAGTTACGCGCAAATAAAAGAGGGTTTTCGTCTTTTGCGTAGCCATTTTCGCACAGAATCGTTCAATTATTTGTCCTCATTAGTGGTGAAGGTAATCTTTAAAATTATGTCTCAATCATTGGTTTTGATAAAACATTAAAGAATATATGGCGTGCCTAAAAAAAAAAATAACTTTGAGAAATGTTATATGAATATATATAATTTATCTTTTTATATCTTATAGTTTTGCGGTTTTAAATGCTTTTTGATAAATGGTCCATATTAATCAAATATATAAAATAAAACATACTCTTTATTATCTCCTTTCTTTTGTTTTCTTGTGAATATTTTTTTTATATATTTAATATATATTTTTTAATTGAACGTTATATTTGGAAGTTCTATATTGTCCTTCAAATAATATATTCTTTTTAGTATGCCACGATGCATTACCTTTAAAAACTTTCATTTCTAAACATCCGATAATTTATTAAATACATTCTATAAGATTTTATTATCTCTCTTAATTTACCGTGTTCGATGAGGCCAATATTTATTTTATTACAGGTTGTGCCTTCCCTACCCCCAAAAAATGAATAACTGTTAGTGATTTTATAGCAAGTATAACACTGAACAAAAGCTATCATGAACATGAAAGCAAAAAAAAATACATGAAAGAAAAAAAAAACACGTGAAAATACGTTTTTCAACGCATTTTGATAAACGGTGAAAAAAGACTCCTTATCAAAAAAAAAAAAAAAAAGGATCAAACCTAAATTTGGCATCTCGATAGATGATACATATGATTTTTTAAATCAAGTTCTGCGTCGCTGTTAAGCGCCGTTTTACCTTTCAGAAGAAATTTGGTTCCGCGTGTGTGGGTTTATACAATTTTTTTTTTCAAAAACAAGCTAAATCCAATTTTGCTAAAAAAAAAGAAAAAAAAGCTGGTTAGAATTCGACATTCTCCAGTCATTTTTAAAATCATATCAACTCCAACAATACACCAAAGATCATGCCATTTATCTATCGAGCTGCTGTGGGTCTACTGCGACTCCAAATCTCATTTCCATGGAGTTAGTTTCGATCCGTATTTGATGCATTATATCACTTCTTCATCAATTGCCAAAAAGTGTCGAAAAAAGTAATTTTGTCATGTTTTTTTATTTTTTTAATGGGACTTCCGTGCCAAGCTCCACCAACACGGCCAGGACATTGACCCCTTATGCCCCAGTTGCGGCGTACCGGAGACTGCCGAGCACGTTGTCATTGCCTGCACCGCCTATGAGACATTGAGAGCCAGCTGAAGAGAGAAACAGGGCTCTATTTTCTGAGCGAAAGAGAGTTCCCTCAACTTGTAACTACAGAAAACTACCCGTACTGCAAAGCCTTTGTGTACGTGTAGAAGATTGGCCCAGTCACCAAAAAGTCAGTGGCCAAATCACCAACAGTTATCCATTTTTTGGGGGTAGGGAAGGCACAACCCGTTGGTCCAGTCCACTTCAATCTGGGGAGAAGAGGACCTGTTTCTGGGAGGGCGCCGGCAGATGAAAGCGACGTCGCAGAGTCCTAATTCACCGAAGAAAGACTATTTCATATAAACTGAGAGTCCACGTTTATATGTTTCCAATGCGGTGCGTATATGCTTTGGGTACTTCTGTTATACACCGCCACTGCCAAACCCATATAGCCGAAAGGCTCGGTAGGGATAAATAAAGTTTTTTTTTCTTTCACGTTTTTGGGTTGAAAACTGGTAAAAACTTCATTTACTGACCCATGTTCATAGGAACATTTCTGTTCAGCGTTATATCTGCCGTAAAACCCCCGAGGTTTTTTCTTTATTTAGATGATACTCTGTATTTACGACAATGATGAGAGTAACAGAGGAAGATTTTGTTAGATAAGTTGTTTGGATTTCGGAAAATAAAATACAGTACATGTTCACTCGTGTAAATTATTTTTGTTTGTTTATTTAAAATGATTTTATAATGCTGTAGGATGTTTCGTTACTTCAAAATTCATAGCACTTCACATTCTCCTCTATATTTTAGAAATGAATTGCATCATGCTGAAAGAGAGTTTGCCACTATGTCAATTATTACCATGAAGCTATTCAGATGAATCGTTGACTTGAGCAACCCCATAAGTCACTTTTTGGGGTATATTTAATATTTGGCGAATTTCTATTCAGTTGAGATCGACACGTTTTTTGGGAGTAAAACCCTGTAAATACGACTTATGTTGGCTGTTTCAGAATTGTTTAATTGTGAAATACCGTAAGTCAGTGAACCCAACTTAGATATTTTCATATGGCCCACACGTAAAACGGATGAAGAATCAGATTCTAATCCATGTAGTCTGAATGTACATTTATAAATAATTTTATCATAAATCAATACCCCTTTTCCTACTTATTGGTAATTAATATTTTCCTTATTTCCATTGATTTATTTGAGAAAGTTTGTAAATCAAGTAAATTTAAATACCATAATGAATCTGATTATCGTAATTGGTAAAATAATACGCTCAGTCAGCCAAATTTTAATTAGCAGCTATTATTGGGTTGCCGAGAACCATTAGGCATTGGCCTGGAATGTTATTTGTCGCAGTCCGAAAATTTGGTTTGTATGACTTATGGGGTTTCTCAAATGAACAATTCAACTATAGTTAAACTATGTTTCATACTCATTGACTATATAGAAAAATCCGAAGAGAAAGAGAAAAGTAGTCGAGGAACGGTAGAACAAAATCCGACTGCTGAATAAGCAAGCATTCAGCCGACACGCTAACAAACAATATATGTTATAACATACAAGTTATTTGATGACTTATAATGTAACTTTTAGAAGCCCAGAAACTGCCCACGCTTTCACCGTGAGTGTATAAATACAAACAATGTAAACTACTTAAGGTACTCGTTAGATAAACTTTTATATTAATTTTTTCCATTTACTCCTTCGTAATTTGTTATGAAATCCGAAAATATCACTATGAAGAAAATCCTGATTTATTCATTAAATTATATTTATAAAAAATTTAGATTCTCTCACAAATTCATATTACAAGAACCTAACGAGAATATTTCTTTCTTACTAAATTTAAAGAATTAAACTCAAAAGTCATTGAATTAGTGATGAACTGTTTGACAAATGAGTACTACCTAAACATCAATTTTAAATCCTCTGGCTATCCTCTAAAATCATCAATTTTAAAGAGTTACTGAATCCATATTGCTCAGGAAACTGCAGTGAACATAGGCATAATGTGTTTGCTAGATGCATTTTTGGATTATGATACATATGACTCTAAATACAAACAAAGTATAGGATCACATAAAAATATCTAATATCTCACATCTGAAAAAAGTTTTAACTACAGAAATCTAATTCTCGAACACAAAATCAAGCACAAGGAATCATACTAATATAACACCAATCAGAACTAATCTTTATAATTTTCTACATTAACATGTTCCATCGAGTTATTGTTAATATTTGGCAGGTGGAAAAAATTAATTATGAAGGAAATAAAATTCACTAAATCACCAGTTTTATGATTAAGCAAAAAATAAATCAAAACTAATAATCTCATATATTATTTTGGTTTTAGTAGAAATATCATAATGATTATGACTTCGATTAAACCCTTTAAAAAACCAAACATTCCAATACAAAAATTATCAAAATTCATATAATAAAATAATAAAGGCAACATACTAATGCTATTAGTGGATGCATTTGATTGAAGTTTGTGTATTACAGAAGCTTAGTTCGGATAGCTGTTAAATGTTCTATTTATCCTGTCATACCATTTTGTAGAGCCAACATCAATTTTAAGCTGTTCCAATATACAGTTGAATTAATAATTACACCGACGATATGTCGTGATCCAGAATGAAACATTGACACTACACTCAATGTGTTTGAAGAGCTTCTACTTCTCATCATTAAACATATAAGGACCAATAATAGTTGATTTGTAAATAGAGAATCTGCTTGTCAAATTTCAAGTTTCGTGTACATTAAACAATATTTTAATTTTGTTTTATCATTCTGCTACCATAACATCTCGGCAATGTTTGTTGTTTTTTTTTTTTAATTTACGATGCTATGAATTAAATATGAATCTAAGAATACCTAAACATTAATAAATATTTTTAACCCCTCTTACAGTAATACCGTAAGAAGGCCATGTGTTTATCCATGTTGAGGATTTTAAAATAAAACGATGTAATCCTCAGTTTTAAAAAGTTAAATTTTTTCATCATCCAACTCTGAAAGGTTAGATCTGATATGAATAAAAGTTTTAGGTGCGATACCAACTGTTCTTCAATGTCCGCCGGCTTTCTATAAGGCACATGATATGGGCTGAGGGTGCCTGTAGGTAGGAATGGACCGACTCGAAGATGGCTTTCGTGAAAAATGCTATGTAGCTGTCAATATCATCTTTACTGGGCAGTATGACATGGAAGACCGCGACTTGGCACGAATGCCTTTAAGCAGCACACGGTGATTTCCGCAAATTTTGGAAACTTACCAAATCTGCGACTAAGTCAATTCAACTGTCCGACTGCACGACAGGAACTCATACCGAACAAGCCGAGCTACTTGCGGAGAAATGTCGGCATGACATAGAAATGCGGAAAGCATACACGTCTTCAATTCCAGTTGTAGCAAGCAAGAACAATTGCACGTTTATATGCCCCAAGAAGCTTAAGGCCATCCTGTAAAGAGTCCATGGGAACCGGGTCTCTGGCTATGAAGGAGTAGAAACAATCCTCTCAAAGCAGCTCTCTCAAAAAGGACTCGTTCACCTTACGAACTTATGAAATTCGTGTTCGAGGTTGAGATTCCCGGATAAATGGAAGTATGCAATATTGTCTCCAGTCCTAAAGCCGAACAAGACCGGAGAACAGGAACACCACTACAGACCCATTAGTCTGTTGCCGCATCTTGCAAAGGTCTACGAGAAAATAATCCTTAATTTTTTCAGAGACTTTTGTGAGGAACATACTGTCATCCCGTATGAATAGACAGGATTTCAACCCTATCTCAGCACCGAGCACTACCTGGTAAAGTTGTAAACTGAAGTCAACTTCAATTTCAACAAGAATAAATCAACAGGAATGATCTCTATAGACTGTACAAATGCATTTGATTCTGTGTCTCACAGCATTTCATACCGCAAATAGATTACGAATGCTCAGAACAGCTTTACAGCGTCATTGCCTCTTTCCTCAAAACCAGAAGTTTCTCTGTACAGGTTGGTGATGAGCATTCCCTCACTATTCGCTCACATGCGGCGTACCACTAGGAGCAGTTCTCTCGCCAGTCCTTTTCTTGATTTACACTGTTGATGCAGTAGGCAAGAATCACAGAAAAGCAATGGTCGCGGCTTATGCAGACGACGTTCCTATCTATAGCAGCAGTCTTAACACGGCGCGAGCACTATGACAGGCCGGAAACACGTCTCTAGAGATTGCTCTACACCTGGGTAATCTCAATATCCAGGTAAATCCGGCAAAAATAGACTGCGTGGTGTTCGCGCCCCAACAGGACAAGACATTGAGGATGCCAAAGATTCTCCGAGTCTCCGAACTCAACCATCTCTACCTCCAACTCCTTTAGTATACCTGGATATTAGACTGGATAGGCACTTCAAACTTTCAACCAACATCTAACAGAAAACACGAAAGGTAAGGAGAAAATCCTACCGTCTATATCATCTTCTTACGGTGCCTGTTCTATCCCTCCGATTAAAGTGACTATTTACTAGTGTATTATACGACAAGCACTTCAGTATGGTGATCCGCTGTTTACCCCATCTTCTTACTGATAGTACACGGCGTCATCTACAGCACATCCAAGACACGATATTAAGGAAGATGGTCCGAACGACGTCGCTGAAGAAGGAAAAGCCACCATCCCTCCTCACCCTTCTAGAACTTCCAACAGTCCCGGAATTCATCAAGCGGAGACATATTAAATTCTTGGACTAACTAAAGTGCCATACCAATCAGCTGTTCCATGCATTAACACCAGGACAACCCCACTGAGTAGCAGTGGCAGAACAGTGATCATGGAATCAACTAATGAATTTAGTTTAAGTTTAGTGTTACATTAATTTGTCTCAAAACATTGGTGAACCCCATCACCTTTATTATTTATTGAAAAAAAAAATCTCATAGTATTTATCTCAACTTCATAAAGTCTTTAGAATGTAACACTGTAACAGTAAAAAAGAAAATAATGAAAAAGAAGATGCGAATCTACGATTAGCTATTATAAATGCTTAAAAACGGCTAAATAAAAAATAAGTTTGAGGTCTTTTACTAATGATTATGAGCAGCTTCAATCATAATGGAATAAAATGATAAAATTATATTAATTAAGAAATGATAAAAAGAAAACTAAATGTATTTTCTATAGAACAAGTAATAAATAAACTGCGAACAAACGAAAATCTACGTTTGATGCCGTCTAAATGTTCATTTGGATTCAATTCATTAATCATAGACCTTGAGAAATATAATGATGCATCAGAGGAATAACAAGCATTTGAATATTTAAAAAATAAAATAAAATTATAAAATATTATAAAATAAGTATTCAAAAGAATAGAAAAAAAATGACTTTGAATATGAAGTTTCATCTACTTCAAATTTAGGATTCTACGATAGGTGCGACAAGATTACAAAAAAATACAGTAATTTGGCTTCCAGTGGAGTAACTAAGGATGAATGCACTCCAATGCAAATGCTTTACTTGCGCCTCTCTCCCACCCCCTCCTTCAGAAAAAAATACTATCTTTATCTCTACCCTCTAGGTACTATTTTACCTCGAAAAATTTATCAAAATCACTCCAAAACATACTAACCAAACTTACTAAGACCATAATTACGGTCTCCTTAAATAAGTAAAAAATTCTTTCAAAACAATTTTTTTTTTTTCATTTAGTGCAAATGTTTTTTATTCTAGCCGTTTACACGTTGCATCCCCATCTTTCCCCACAGGCTATGCGCCCCAATGCTTCTTATCGATTTCATTGACGTTATTTATGCCACTGTTAACTTCTTATGGGTGTTATAAATTAAAATGATCAATAATTTAACGATGCTTTATTTTAGTTTACTAAGATTGTGAGTAGTGTTACCGCATACTCTCTACCCTCTTGTCACATTTTGTTAATATGTGCGTCACTGAATTTCTTAGTTGTTATTTTACTTGTCTTGATATTTTCGGTGAACTAGTTGAACTTGGGCGAATGAAACTATATTAGGAGGAAGAAATTGGTCGTTGGGATTGAAATGGCTACGATTGTGAAGACTCCTCGCCTACATTTGCGACGAGTTAGAGAGGTCATAAAAGTGGTAATTCCGTTGGTACGGCTAGTCGTCCGGTAAAAAGAGGTCCATTTACAGAAGTTCAATAGCTCCCTTTAGTGCTTCAAAAGTTAGGGCATGCTAAAGTGGGGCGAGCAAATAACTATTTCTCATTAATTGTATTTCTCTGATCATTAATTTAATTTTGAAAATACATGTGAGATAACTAACGTGAATTAAGAGGTTATCAAGCAATTTAAAAAACAATAGAAGAATTTCGAATAAGCTTACATGATTACTAACATTTTTGACTAATGATGTTGTTGCTAATAAAAAAATAAATTAATTCTAAGAATTTATGATATGTAAAAAAGTAATTAACCAAGTTATTAGAAGGTTGTTGGCAACAAACCTTTTCTTTATCTAACTTTCTTATTTTTATGATTTTTTTTATTTTTTATTTTATTGCATCCTAGAATATAGGTTGCATTGATTATTTTTGTCAGACACTGTTCACTTTTTTTTTGGTAACATTGTATTTCTTAGGAATTTGTTGCTATTATTTCCATGAGGTTACCACTGCTTACCATGAACGAAGTTTAGTCATGAAATCTAACTTTATTATTACAAATTTTCAAATATTGATAAATTAAAAAGGGATTTATCAATACAACTGAAAATGAACCACTTCACACTACCACTAACGTTTCGGAATTACTTTTTAAATAGATTACCATTGAATATATAATGCCTTTACCAACTGGGAAATCTGATATGACGCCATAAGGTAGCCGAATTGTGCAACGGACATATTGCCGTTTCGATTCAGTAAAGTACAGACAAAATATTCTCAAAAATGTGTACTTTTTGCTTTCAGGAAAACGTCAGGAACTGAGCAATATTGTGATGTAAAAATTACAAACATTTCACGCATTTAGCTTTGGTTAGATTGTTCTATAAATTTACTGGTACCGATACCGATAGCTGTGGGGAATTCCGGCAAGTCCTTTTTACCAAACACTGACGGCTATCTTTAGGTCCCCGCCCAGAACTGATCAGAGTGTCAAAATTCATTTCTCGGGACCACAGCGAAATGAATATTGACAGATCCAGCTGCGAATCGAACCCACAACGTTCCGAACCGACCACTGTGGGAACCTCACCCCAACGTGCTCGGCTATTATGCCTTCACACTCTAAATTTCGTTTTTTCAAGAAATTTTAGACGCTAGAAATTTATATGAGATTATAAACTTGTTTACGTACTCAAATTATTTTATTTCCTCTTTAACAATGTTGCGGAACTACATTTGCTTTTTTATCCTTTGAAATTATAGAGTTAAGTATAAATTTATCGATACCACTAGTCCAGAATGAAAAAAGGATAATTAGTCATTTTTTTAAAAAAATTAAAAAATTTGTTAAAATAAATTATAAATTATTATAATTGTCGAGCTGTTGACATACAGTAATAGTTTTTACTTAAAATAAGATAAATGTCTTTAAAATAACTCATATTTATCATTCTATCTATACCTAAAAACTACTTAAAAATGTTTTTCTATCTAAACGTTTTCGGTAGTGGATGGCAATATAAGGCTAATATGATTGTTTTTGTTTTTCACCTATTTAAAAAAAAAAAAATATGCTTTATTTTTAACCCATTTAACTACATTTTGCATTCGTACGTAGGTATATAGACAACAATAAACAAAGAAAAACCTATGCACACACGTATATATTGCTTATTGAAACTCCAAGATTCCATGTCAAAACACTAACAAGGAGCCCCTACACAAAGCCCCTTCAAACCCCTTATTGACAAGATCGGATTTAATTTTATTCTCCCATCTAACCCTCGGTCTCCCCTTCATATTAAAGGCTGGCATCCTGTGCCCACATGAGCTGCGGTGCCAGTGCGCTTCCTTCAATATCTGGCAAGAATACATCATTTTTTTTACTAAAATTAATTGTCTTGTTTAATTAAATATTGAAATCACAATTCAAATTAAATAAATAGATTTAATTAAGTATTTAATTAAGTATCTACTTATTCCATGCATTATTAAATTCGCCCTCTGTTATAATATCTTCATACACGTCTGTGCTATTATGGTGTTTCAGAATGTTTGTTCCAGAGTCTGAAAACGTTCAGAACCCCAATCTTATACTCGTTCTCTTTGTTTTAGCATTCATAGCCCTTTCGGTGGTTCTTTCTTCTAGTAGAATACTACCCTTTTATGCAAATTTCAATTACCATTACTTTATCATGCATGCTGAACACTAGGGGATTTCATTCTCTCATTTCTATTACGATTACAAATACCCGCACATAACTCAGCCAAATTTTTTGTTACATAATAATCATTATTATCATTTGTTTATTGGTTTTCGGAGAACGCTCTATACAAATAAAGCTGTCCAATACAATAAATAACTCGCCATAACTCGCAATTTAATTTTTATCATTTTGATGAAAGTATTAACATAAAATCCATATAAGCTTCTTCAAAAAAGTTAGCTGCAGTTGATATAACCGATATTCTTTAGAAATAGATTTTTCGATTTTATTAAGTTAATGGGAGAGCCTAATAATGCAATTTTCAAAATAATGCAATTTTTATTCAAGAGTTAAACCTTACTCACAAAAAATGAATAAAGTAAAGAATTTAATAAATGAGGTCAACCAAATTACGGATAAACAATACATTAAAAATAATTAAACAACATACACTATATTTGTTCTATTTTGTAGTTTCCAAACCATACAGTATTACTGGCTTTACCACAGCATTGTAGTGCTTTTTTTTTGCATTGATAGACAAGTTATTTTTTTTGTAGATGTTTTTAGAGATGAAATTTCTCCAGTTTCAGTCTTTTATTTTCTATTGTAGGTTTATCGGATCCATTGTTGCTGATAATCTCTCCAAGGTATTTGAACTGTTTTCTTTGTATAATTTTTCTTGGTCGTCATTATTTCTGTTTTCTGGAAGGAGATCTGGACTTCAGCTTTCTCTGCTATTTCCTTTAGTCATTGATTTGTATTACAGCTTCTTCTTCAGTCTCCTATAAGAGGGCCAGGTCGTCTGCAAAGGCCAAGGATTTGGGATTGACCAAGAGTGTCTTATCAAGTCTACTATCTTGCCAGAATGTCTTCATTATCTTATCCAAAACCACATTAAACAGCATCGGTGAAAATCCATCACCTTGTCTTAGTCCTGTCCTCACATGAAATGGTTTGCTGATCTCTCTCTGAAATTTTATTTTTGATACAGTGTTTGCGAGTGTTAATTTGATCAGGTTTAATGTTTTTTGATCACCTCCATATTCTCCCAGTACCTCGACTAGTGTTTCTATGTCTAATTTTTGAAATCAACAAAAGATATGAAGATGTCTTCAGCTCGTGTGGTGTAATGGCTTGATAATCATTTTCAAGCTCAATATTTGTTCTGGACAAGAGCGCTCTCTCCTGAAGCCTCCTTGGTATTCTCCCTGTTTTTAATCAAGTTGAGGTTCAAGCCTATTTAATATTATTTTAGAGAAGATTTTGTAAGTAACAGGTAGGAGTGATATACCTAGATAGTTGTTTACATCTGTTTTTCGTCCTTTTTTATGCAATGGGTGTATGAATGCCAAGAGCCAATCCTCTGGTATCTTTTCCTCTTTCCAAATTTCTTGAAATAGTTTTGTTGTTTTTAGCGATAAAAATATCATCAAGTATCACCTTCCAGAGTTCAGCTATTATTCCATCTTCCTCAGATGCTTTGTTGTTTTTCAATAAATTTATTGCCTCACTTACTTCTGCTTCATCCGGTCGTTTTTTGGTGTCTCAATTTTTAGTTTCAGTTTTTCCCGAGGTGTTTCGCAGTTGAGGAGTTCTTCAAAATAATTGGCAAGGATCTCACAGTTGTCTTGGTTATTAAGAGCCAAAGTTCTATCCGTTCTCTTGAAATTGAGGCTGGGTGCTATATAACCATTTATTTTGTTCTTGAAGCATCTGTAGAATAATCTGGTGTTAATTTTCTTCCATTTCTACAATTTGATCTCCATACTATTTTTATTTTCCTCAAAATTTTATGTGTCTTCTTTCTTATTACTTTCAACTTTTCCAGATTTTCTGGCGTCTTGTTCTGGCTCCACAGTTTCCATGTCTCAAATATTTCTCTTATTGTATCTTCACACTCCTTGTTCCACCAAGGATGTTTATTACGATGTTGCAGAGGTGCGACATTTTGCCATGTAAAAAGGGTAAAGCAGGGTACCACTACTGCATGATACATCCTTTCTTGGCCCAGCTGAGCATTGAAATCTCCCATAAGGATGATGATATTGTTTTTTGGGATCCTAAGCAATTCATTTTCCAATTTATCCCAAAATTCTTCTACTTTATCAGGGTTAGTTCTCTTATGCTGATTAATAAATGCCTGGGTATTTATTATTGTGTACTTTTTATTGGCAGATTTCATTGTCAAGAGTGAAAGTCTGGAGTTTGTATTCTTAAAGTCTATTATGGCGTTCAAGAATTTTTTATTCACAATAAATGCTGTTCCGAGGTGCGGGAAATTTTTCATAATCTTAGTCCTAGGTTTCCCCTTGAAGATTCTGAAGCCATCCGATTCAAACGTTTCCTCGTCTGTAAACCTTGTTTCTTGGAGCGCCAATATAGAAATGTTTAGTCTACGCAGTTCTGTTGTTAACTGCTTTAGCTTTCCAGCTTGGGTGAGAGGGTTGTTGTACGTTTCGAAGTAATATATATGTACTTTTCTTTTTGATGGTGAGGTTTGTGTGCATTAGCTTCAAACTGTCAGGCATGTTAAAAAGGCATTCTGGAATCCGATCGCCTGACTTTGTCTTCAGGGTAATCACATTCATAAGAAGCCAAATCCATGATATCAAAATTATCTTGGTGATTGGACATCGTCCAACGTTGTACAACTAAGGTTGTTAGCTCTACAGGATTTCGTTTCAGTTCATTTAATCCTACCCTTCTTCAGATTAAGCTATCCAGCCGCACCTATGTGGAGGCGCGCAAACTCAGGATTGGATTGAAGGGGTCTTTCCTGAGAATGTCGAAACAACGGCGGCCAATCAAATAAATATTAATAACAGTATTATAAATATTAAAGAGAGGAACAAACATATAAAGACCATAATCACTGATTTTTCCAACAATTTTAGCAATAAATAGACAAAGAAATAACGAATATTAATCAAATAATAATTAACACAACAATGATTAAAAAGAGTTAACAAAATGTTTCAACATAAATTATGTACCAGGTTTTCTCATAATTCTCATAAACATTTTCTGAATATGAACACCGTGTATGTATAATAACAATACATAAAAATCCATACATTTATAACTCATTTGAATGATAAAATAAATAAATTTGATAAATGAAATATAATATATAAAATGTGAGAATTGTGACCGATTCTACATAGGTGAAATTTTAAAAATCTGACAACTATAATATCCCAATATAAAATAGGCAATAAAATTATTTCAGTAATCCTAAAAATATCAATGTTACAGAGCTGCCTCAACATAGTATTTCCTTGTATTATTACTAATAAAGCCAGAATATTATGAAAAGAAAAAATACTACAAATAGAAGAATAAAATATACGATATATAACCAAAGATATTAAAAGAGCAGTTTTACAAAATATGAATATCTACTATGCAGATATCATTAATAAATTGAAAATATTATAATATACTATAAATAACAGAATACATACAGGTTTAAATTACAATTGAAAGTTGAAAAGAATGGCACAGATGTAAAAATGACAAATAGTATAGAGCAAATCTTAACATTAGGAAAACAAGTTTAATAGTTGAGGGGAGGAATTATATAAGTATATGATTAAGTAAAACGTCTAAAGGGTTCTGTGACAATGAATGTGTTAACAGTCATTTTTAAGCTCGTTTATTTTTTAGTTTTTTAAAAAATGACAAAATATGATGAATGATGATTTTAGGGAATTGAGGAATTCGTATACAACATGAAAAAATAAGGCAAAATAATATTCTATGTAGATAAATGTTTGCAGGCTGTTTTCTTTAAATTATTTATTTTAAGACTTTTGTAATGTTTTTAATTTTCTGTAATTTAGATAGGTTTCCTGATAATAGGGGAATACACCGAAACGTTGATAAGATGTGAACAGGAATAAAGAAATTAATAAAAGGAAGATCCATAATGTGTCTAATATAAACACATAAATATTTTCAGAAAAAACAAAAATGTAATTTAGTGCAATTTATTTTTTCAACCTTTTCTACTTATCTTTTTCTAACGATCCCAAAATTTGATCTAAAAACACTTCATTGATGGTTCTGGGATAAAGATATTTTTTTTAGTACTACATAAAAAGATTTATAAGGGTGAATTTTTATCAAATCATGTTTGTATTTTGATATTGAAAATGCGTAATAAGATTAAAAACTTTTGTATTTTTTCTATCTTATTAGATGAATTTATTTTATTTCCTCATTGTTTTATTTTTAATAATGAACATTTATATATATATATATATACATATATATATATATATATATATATATATATATATATATATATATATATACACACAAAATGAAGAATGCCGAAACAATACCATAAAACCCAATAGATAATAAATTTAAAAAAAATATACTTAAATATACAAAATATAATATAAATTTATATGTATATAAAAAAAAATATATTTATAATTATATATTTTTTTAATGTATTACATATCAGGTTTTATGGCCAGAAATAGTTATTATCTTTTGGTTTTCATATTTTTTATTCTCAAGGAACTTAGTTCCAGAATATTTTTTTTCTATTCTATTCTATTCTATTCTACGTATACTCGAGGAGACCAAATATGGCGAGTAAGATTCTTACATGGTTAGATGAGTTTAATTTCCATGCCCTTAGACATTGCATGTGTACACACTTATTACTATTTTACATGAGCAAACATGTTATGAGCAGATAAATATTACAATTTTTCATTAATTTAATATTAGTACCGTGGATTAAATTATGAATACAGTAAGAAAGAAAATTAAAAATGATTATTATAGTGAATTAAATGCCATGATAAGATATAGAATAGTAAGTAAGGAAGACATGAGTAGGTTTGGGAAACAGACAAGGACGCTTTGGAAACTATGCCTTCAATAAAACCATCTATATTTTGTAAACATCGACGTTTGATTTATGATATTTTTAAACATCGATGTATCGATGTTTTCAATTTTTTCATGCAATCATTGTAACGCCACTATTACGGCGTTATATCTTACTGAATATACGATTCTTTTTTTATAAAAACAATGAACGAAAAATCGAACATTGAGACATGTAAGGTTGATAAAATGATGGTAGAGGTAATGAGGAAATGGTCACCGGCCCCGCCATTAATTACGTATCCTCGCCCCCACTAATTATATATTTCATTAATCATTGCTCCCGCGGTCGGGGCTTTTATTGGGTCGGCCCGCTGTGCCGATGTCGCCCCGGGGCCTTTCAGAAGGGCTCCATCTTTTTTATGCTTTCTCAAGTGTCCCTTGAATCTTTTTTGCCATTACGAAAAAGTTTATTAAGTTGGGATATCGGAGTCCTGAGTTCGAACCTTAGGAGATAACGGGAATAATATATAAAGTGCTGCAATTATTAATAACAGTTTTAAAAGAATAATTAATAAAATTGTTGCGTTTCAAACTTATAGATTTATAATTATTGGATGATTTTACATCGACACAAGGAATTATTGAATCGAAATATTAAATTATTGGTAGTTTTAAAAAGGAATCAATGCAACTTCCACCAATAAAATCAGAAAGTAAATATACATTTTTTCCAAATAAATAGATTATTGCTTCATAAATAAATAATATTATAACCTAATTATAAGAATGAGAGATAAAATACGTTTTACTTTTTTTTTTTTAGCAATTCGTTAAAACCAAAATCTTTATATTCATTCATCGTACTAAATACATCTTTGAAGGTATTGTCTCAAAAACTGTTTTTGAATTAAGATGGTGCGTTCATTTGTAATTTCGGCGTTTTAATTCATTAGTATGATGTAATAGTGTACTAAAAATTCTCATTTTATTTCGAAGAGCGAATAAAAATAACCAATAAGCACAGAGGAATAAATAGTAAACAAGGACTTCCATTTTTTGATTTATCTGTTTATAATTCTCATTTAATTTCCATTTTTGACGTTTCGAGGTTTAATCCCCCATCATAAGATCTACAATGTTTCTGCAATTCATTGTAAATTTTTAATAATACTATGTTAATACATTATTTATTTTCTTATCCTCTGTAACAAAATTAAAAGTAATTTCTAATACAATCGATTTGCCTTAAATTAGTATGTATTTAAAATCCGTAAATTCTAAATTAAGAAAATTATGTTAAAAATAGACAAATCTTAAAAGCAATCAACATAACCAAAAAGAATATTTTCGGATTTTTTTTACTAAACTAAAAATTTACCAAATAAACAGATATAATATAAAATATTAGGACCTATAATTAAAAAAACAGAATCAGATTAGAGCAAATAATTAGAGAGAGAGATGGTTCAGAAAAGTAAAAATTAAACAAATTAAAGAAATAAATATGTAGGAGTTATACCTATATCTATAATAAACATCTATCTATTTCCAAATAACTTATAACAAAAATATAACTTATAACTAAATAACTTTTATAATTTAATTCATATTGACGATATTGTGAGACAGTTGTTATGACAAATAGGAGTATACATAATATTCAAAAATACTGATCCAAGGCATATAGGTTGTACTAAAAATTAATTTTTATATTGTTATTTAAAATCAGTATAGTTTAATTATTAGCATAATATTATTAATAATTTACAATGTATTGCAGTGAAATATGTCTTTTATATTTTATGTCTTTTGAAGGGGATAATACTCCGAAACGCCAAACAATAGAAGTGAAACGTGAGCTATAAACAAATAAATCATAAAATGGAAGTCTTAGTTCACTACTAATTAATGAGGTTGTATCACGTTTTTATTTCAATTGTAAAACAATTAAAACAAGAGTTGAGCTCTTTTCTAAATTACCAATTCAATTGAAATCTGAATACAAATTCCTGAACGGTTCTTGATGAAAAATCGACTTTATCGAAATTTAAAAGCATTGATAAAATCTCCATTTGTCTATTAATAACGCCCGAAAGATAACGATGGCTTAAAAACAGCCACACAATTTTTAGGGCAACTAAGTAAGTATTCAAGATTACCAATTAATCGAAATAACGTTCAAAAATAACACACAGCTAAAATAGTAACCAAGTGAAGTTTTTCAAAAATAACATACATATTTCATTATTACAAATATGATAATTTTTTTTTTGCATAAAAAGAAGATGAAGCACGGTTGCTGAAGATCATGTAAATTATTTGACTTACAGAATATATAAAATACATAAAAAGATAACCTACTTCATGAATAATACATAGAGGAATATAAATACACTTGATACGTAAATAAAACATGGTACCTTCAAGGCAGAAAAAGTTATGCAAATTGAAGGAGATCCGATATGTTTTGCAAATATTTTCTCTTATATTTTTGTTTTATTCTGTAAATGTATCAGTACTAAAAAAAAATAAAAAGTAAATGTGCTACTTTTTAAAAATGGTTATTCCCGTTACATAGTGAAATCTTTCATCTACATGCACCTCCAAATTTCACATACATAGTTCCCTTATCATAAGTGATTATCATGAATAGTTAGTTCCCTTTCGGAACAAATTTCTGCCAAGGATAAAAAAGATGAACAATTTAATATTTAGTTCTGTACGTTTCCTAGTGTTTTTTTTTATTAATTAAAATTCTATCCCCAATATGTTTAAAAAAAATCCATATCATATTAATAATTTAATTATTTATCTATTATATTAGAAAATTCACTTATATAATAAAAAATACATTTAAACTTGATCGAATAAAAATTATTATATTACATATTGAATTTCAATTATCATGCTTTAATTACGTGGACAAGCTTGCGCAGCACACTTAAATATCGATTTGCAAAAGTTTCATAAAACTTATTAAAAAATTCGCCTCTTTTAGAGAAAATTCTTTGCATTTAAAAAAATAAAGTTTTTGTTAGTTTTAAAAGTTTAGTGAAAATGAAATGAAGGATCAAAATAAAATGGGTTTCCTTTCATTTTAATCCACTTCTGATCGTTTTGTTGAGATAAAACGCTATTTTCTCTTGCGAAATAAAATATTCAACTCTATTTACACTTTATTTTAAATATTAAAAACAACATTTAGCGGTACGAAAACTATGCTCGGTGGTGCTCGTGAAAGAAATGGCTATCTCATGAAATGTGTATGAAATGTAATCTGCTGAATTGATCATGCCCTTATTTTCCTTAATTGAAATAAAGCTAAACCGTCTACTATGCTCTTTAAATAAAAGGTCAAACTAACCATTATAAATAATAACATGAAACCTTTTTAGCATGAAATTCACTGGCTGAGGTGAGAATCGAATCGACATCATTCCTTACTGGAAACTTTGGGAGCCTCATTCCCAGAGCCATCACGGCCTCAAAAAAGAACCATTCAAACTTATACGACAGACATATGTCTGTCGTATAAATTTATAATATTAATATTAATATTAATATTATAAATTTATATTATAATATTAATATATTAATATTAATATTTATATTAATATTGATATTAATATATTAATATTTATATTAATATATTAATATTAATAATAATATAAATATTAATATTAATATCGCTTAACATTTGCAGACAGTTAGACTATATTTGAAATTTATTATATTGGTAAGCTATATGTGAAAATATTTAAAATATATGCCTTATTTTCTTTTCTTTATTCCTTTTTAATAAAATTAAATAAAAAAATACTGAAATAATTAATTGTAAACTTTTATTTTTATTTCGGTAGATAAATACAACTTGAAATTATTGTGTTTGCTTTTCATCAAATTTAAAAGCCTCCCCTGAGGGGAAAGAAACAAAAGATAAATTAAAAAAACTTTTTAATTTACTTCAACTTCCGCTGTGTTTACCTCAAGTTCCCGGTTCTCCGGGAAAGGCTAAACTCCCTTCGGATTCCTGCCCAGGGCTTTAAATTTTGTAATGTTCGGAATATTGGAAAGGATATTGTTTAAGGTATTTTTAGGTATAAATACTTTAGAATTAAAAGGTTTATAATAAATTTTATAGAGTAAAAATGGCATAGTATAGACATATTTCGTGATATATAATTGAGTAAATATTAATTGATTCATTTATGCTACAGGTAAAAGGGCGTGGCATTAAAAAACACCAATAATAAAAACAATTGGAACAACAACAAAAAAAAAAATACAACCAAAGTTCCTACAAAACAACTACAACTTAAAAACCGTCTACTGTTATGATAAAAAATTACATAACTATTAGTACATCTAAATAATTACCTATACAATTAATGATAATATTATATTATTAACATTAAATTACTATATTTTATTAACACATGCATCTAATTTAATCAAAGATAAAAAAAGTTACATTTCGTATATTTAACTTGAAGATAGATGTAATCTATCTACTATGAAATGATTTAAATTGGAGCTTGACGGAGAATTAATTTTTTTTTTCAATTTAAGTTCTATTCAATTTTAGTGATAATGATTCTGATCTTTGTCACTGAAAACTGCAACATAAAAGATAAAATCAAGCGATTGCCTCTTTTCGATCTTATAATTAATTTGTTTAATTCATGTGATTTAAGTTTTTGAAATTTAATTCTAAATAATACAGTAATAGAGAAATTTTCTGAATATTAGCACGTCATCAAGATCAGTGAATTGTCGATTGAAAGGTTTCTTTATGTGATGGGACTTATGTTACAGATGATTCCGTCATTTTATAATTCTCCTGAATTATACAGAGCGATAGAACATCTTTATAAATAGTTAATTTTTTTTTAATTTTTAGTTTCATTTTAAAAATTACCTTCGTTCTTAAATAATGTATTATAGATCTATATTAATTGGTCTAACTTTAATAATCTAGCCAATTGTTATAAATAATATAGTCTGCTAATTTTGTAAAGCAATCATTCTTACAATTGGGAACCTATTGACGTAAAAAAAATAATAATAAATAAATGGCTTTATAATATATCCTTGCTTAATTATTTATTTAAAAAACTCACTCAATACTTCAGGGAAATTTATACTAAGAAAATATCTAACACAAAAATCTGTATATGTACATGTATATGAGCTGTACGGTTTAAATATTTTATTACGCTTCTGCAGTATATTATATAATATTTTACAAAAATAGAAAAATTCACATAAAAGGGAGAAAAAAGAGAGAGAGAAAAAAAACAAGAATAGAAACAAAGAGAACATATTTTGGATATACCGGGAAAATAATTTATGTTTTTGTTTAGTTGTTTTTTATAAATTTGTTTACAATAAAGAATTGGAAATTAAAGATAGAAAAATAGGAAAGCTAAACTGAACTAAATAAATAAATGAATAACAATTAAACAATCAATTATATTAAATTCAATCAGTATGAAATGAGAATTAGCATATAATAGTTAACCTCTTAGCTTTTCAGACTGCACCACAAAATGAACCATACCCTACATTCGTCCTGGCTTTGGATTCGTTTGAATCATTGGTAGGTCGATCTTGGAGCTGAAGCACAACTCCGTTTTATATTCTTTGAATATTTTGCCGTCTGAAGGTGGTCAAGTCTCTCCATGTATCACACAGATTTTCATCTAATTATACCTTAGGCATCATATAACGTGTCGTATAACTTACAGACGAAATTTAAATACTTAGAAGATCATCGAATTTCTCCATTGTAGTTGCAGTAATTTGTATATGTCAAATGAAATCTAGTAACGTAGTTGTTGTATTGTCAAGTTCTTCTTGAAGTAGTTTTTATTTTCCAATATCTCTCCCAATCTCGAATCAAGTATATTTTTATGTCACATTTAACAAAAGACATAGGATAAATACTTAGGAGTACTAAAATATTGCATCAATGTAGTTATTTCCTAAATTATTATTGTCAAAATGACATTAATAAGGAAATAAAATGTGATGGATAAAATGTACCTGATTTAAACATAAACCAATTTTATGAACATTTATAAATTTTTACGTGATTAATTTGAAATATCGACAAATTTAAAATGGGCCTTAAAACTGTTAATATCGTATAAGAAACAATAATGACAGTGCATTTTAATACTGTTTTATAGTAATCAAATTTTAATAGTAAGCAATAGAAATACTTATTTAAAATATAAAAAACCATTTGTTAGAAAAAAAATATCTAACTGGTCAATCTTATACGATATATCACAAAAGTACTTACGTAACTTACTATCACCATATATATATATGGTGATAGTAAGTCACGTATACCATGTATATATATATGTATATATGTAGGGATATAATTAAAAAAAAAATTACTACATAATTACTTTAGTTATGTCGTAGCCTGGTCGTAAAATCACCCACACCTATTTAATGACCGACCATTTCATGAATTGGTGGCATTTCATGAAATATCACATTGTCTATGGTCTACATCATGATGGGTCTTGGTAAGATCGACGAATAGAGATCGTTTGTGGATATGGACAAATAGACATAGTGCGATTTCATGATGTGGCCAAACATAAATAATCGTATCATATAATAGTGATATAATCCACATGCGCTGACAGCGCTTTGTTGATTTACGATGCAGTTAACAACGCCGATTCCTTTGCTTTAAAAGTGAGTAATAGTTAGTTTATCAAAATAGAAAGAGCATTGAAATATTTTTTTTTTTTAAATTAAATAATTGTTTTTGTGATAAATTATAGATCTAAAATAGTTATAAGTTATAAAGCATTAAGTTTTAATATTTGCAATTTTATGATGCTACCTAAAACTAAATTATTTTTATTATATGATTTTAGAAAACTTTTTTTTTTTAAATATTTGAAATTCAAAACATCTACCTGAACCACAGGCGCCTCAAACCTGATTTTTCCAGCCTCAGACTTCCTACTCTCAACCCCAGACCTCTCAGCCTCAGCCTCAGACCCCTTATCCTCAGCCTCAGACCTCCCATCCTCATCCTAAAATACCAAAAAATGATATACCCTCTAAAATTGTTCACTAAGAGTGAAATTACTGCGACCGACTCCAGCAAAAATCAATCCCTAACTTCCACTTCTATCCCAACCTTCCTCTCAGTTCAATCCATCACCAGAAGCTCCATTAAACATGGACCCTATACAAAGGATCCCAAAGGAGGATTCAACCCCCAACTAGACAGAATAATCCTCCACCCCTAGACTCTACCTTCTACTCCTATATAAGCCAAACCTCATCCGATATAACATCAGTCCTTCAATCCTTCCTTCGTGATCTATAAGACACGATCTGACCACTCATCACCCTCCTTACTCGAATCCTTACAGAAATCCCACTCAATATCCCAAGATGAACCAAAAGTCCCTAATTATCCTATTGTGGAATGCAAACGGCCTTAATAACCATCGAGACAAACTTGACATATTTCTCCATGAAAATTCCATGGGCATTGCACTGGTGACTGAAAATTTCAATTCACTGAAATTTCACAACACACTCTTACTTTTACATACGTGACTACATCACACACAGATCGAATCTTCCAGACAACACATCCCACGCAGACTCTTGTATCCTTATTCATAAATCCTTACCTCATTTCCAGATTCCATCCATTCCAACTGACACCATTCAATTAACCTCTATAACCTTGTCCACTCATCCGTCTAACATTACATTCTCATCTGTATACTGTCCGCCTGGTAATTCCCTGGCCTATGATCATCTTAATTCCTTATTCCAATCCTTTGGTCCGCGTTTCATTCCTGGAGGAGATTACAATGCTAAAGATCAACGATGGGGATGTCTCAACCTCCAATAGTTATTCCATCTTTTCACCCATTGACCCTACTTATTGGCCTATATCCCTTAAAAACGTCCCGATATCCTTGGCATATTCATTACTTCTCAGATACCCTCCTTTCAATCGACAATCAAATCCATATCCTCAGATCATAGTCCAGTTCTGCTTCAAATCCTGTTGCTAAACCTTCTCCTCCTTCTCTGATTACATGACTGGTTAATTTTCGTTATCATCTAGAAACCAAACTAGACTTAAAAATTCCGTTAAAAACCAAGCAACAGATGACTCCGCAATTGAAGAACTCACATTATCAATAGACACCATAATCAATAGCAATACGTCAAACCCTAGATCTAGAAATTCCCGTGAAACTAACTTACCACATCATATTCACACCTTATTAACTGAAAAAAGACGTGCAAGAGCAAAGTGGCACAGAACCAGATTCCATCGGACAAAACTCATTACAATAAATTAACTAACAAACTGAAAATAGAAATTAGGAAATACAAAATTCAAAACTTACAGAACTTTACAGAAAACCTTTCTACTATTGATAAATCTTTATGGATCACTAAAAAAAAGCTACTGCAATTCAAAACCTTTAATCGTCCACTCCTCACTGAATCTCAGTGCTGGTCACGATCAGATGAAGAAAAATCCCAAATATTTGGTGAACACCTTTTCAAAATTTTCAATCCTCATTCTGACATCCTCAACCCTTTCCACCTTAAGCATGTTGAAGCGAAATTAACTATCCCACTCCAAATGTCCCTTCCTCCTAAAGCGCTTCACCCTTCTGAAATAATCAATAACATCCACAAATTGCCTTCCAAAAAGCCCCTGGCCACGATCTCATCACATCCCATATCCTAAAACAGCTCCCTCGAAAAGCTATCCTACTTCTGACCAATATATATAATGCTGAAATCCGATCTACCTATTTTCCCGATCCTTGAAAACTGTCCATAATAAAAATGGTACCAAAACCCAAAAGGCCATCTGAATACTCATCCTCTTACCGCCCTGTCTCCCTTTTACCAATCATGGGGAAAATCCTAGAAAAACTCATGCTAAAACGCATTTACCCAATCCTAGATTCTTTTCACGTGATTCCAGATCACCAGTTTGGATTTCGAACATCTCATTCTACTATCCAGCAGTGTCGTCGTGTTGTGGATGTAATATCATCTACATTTGAGCGCGGAATGTACTGCACGGGAGTCTTTCTCGACGTTGAACAAGCTTTTGATCGAGTCTGGCACCCGGGACTGCTTTACAAACTCCGTCAATTCCTCTCCCCTACATATTACCTTTTAATCCGTTCCTGCCTAACTGTCAGAACTTTAAAAAATCACAGTAAATCACAACTTTGCTTACTCTTCCCTCTTTTCCCAGTCCGCTGGTGTCCCTTAAGGTAGTATCCTATTTCCTATTCTCTACTCGGTATATACAGCTGGTATCCCAACCAATCCTAACACTGTCCTCACAACATACGCAGATGACACATGTGTGTTATCTGTGAATAATGACCCAACTGTTGCATCCGAAACCCTGCAATCACCCATAATTTCCATTGAATAATGGTGTCAGAACTAGAGAATTAAAATAAATCCTAATAAATCCCGACAGATTACTTTTACCCATCGTCGCAAACCCACTACTTCCTGTCCTACGGTATCCTTTAATAATGTTCCACTTATCCCTGTCGAACAGATCCCCTTCCTAGGACTTCAACTTGATAAACGCCTTACATGGAATCCTCATACAAAACTGAAACAACAAGAAACTGCTAGTAGATACTGTTTACTACAACATTTACTTGACAAACGCTCTAAACTTCCGATTTACTATAAAAAGCTCATATACCTTGCCATTATCAGACCTATTTGGACAAATGGGATTGAGCTTTGGGGCTCTAAGAAGCCATCAAATTCATCCCGTATCCAATCCTTACAATTCAAAATCCTTCGAAAAATCCTTAATGCTCCTTTTTATGTTACAAATAAAATTATCCATAAAGACCTAAATATACCCTTTGTTGCAGACTTAGCCCGAAATAAATATACCTCTTTTAATTACAAACTCCTTTTCCACACTAACCTCCTTGTACGTAACCTGTCACCCCAAACTATTCCCGATAATCCTCCGAGGCGTCTTAAAAGAAGATGGCAGCGGGGACCTCCTAACATAGATGTCATCGAAGAGCTACCAATGGGTAGCTCCTTCTCACGTCATTATCAAGTGCCATGTATTTTTTATCATAGTTACTTGTTGTGTAATCTTATACAGTTGTAAATTTCTGTAAATATATAAAAAAAAAAAAATATTTGAAATCAGTATAGAATTTTTAATGTATTTTGTAGCACCTAAGCAATATCTAATTTATTCTAAAGTAATTTATTTTATACTTATAAGAAGAATAAATAAGTTCCTAGTATTTTTGGATTTTTATTACATTTTGTATGGAAATCCTACATTAATGATATGGCCAAACGTGGATGGCAAAATCGTCAAAGTTGGCGATTAAATGATACACCCAGTAATAGTTGGCCACTTAATGAAATGGTCGGTCATTCCACGATGTGGGTGATCCCACGATCTGGCAACGACATAAAGAAATATACACACATTATATATATATATATATATATATATATATATATATATATATATATATATATATATATATATATATATATATATATATACACATACTTATTGTTTGAAAACCATTGGTAGCTTTTTCATCACTGTTTTTGCAATACATCACTTTTTAAAATAGAATAAACCATTAAGTTAAAAAAAATACCAATAAGTACGAATTGGATGTATCTACAAGTTTTAAGACAAAAATACTTATGTAGCTCATTTGACGCTATCAGCTGCTGGAGACGATAAGCCCAAAAACTGGTCCAAGGAAGATCTGGCTGGAATGCTCACGATAAGCAATCGAATGGAAGAGCTTAGATTGCACCAAACCAATGTATGGAACACTTCCAAAGATAGCGTTCGGGAGAAGATTTTATAGATCTCAAAATATTTTAAAAGGTGTCCTCGACTAAATCCGTTTTTCGGACAAAACATCCAAGTTTTTAATCCTCCGTCATCTTGTTTTAAGGTGGCGGCAGGTGGTAGGTTGATATTGCTTAAACCTTGATAGGGTTCTATATCCAACAGAAAAAAGTTTCATCGCATTCGGTTTGGCCATTTTTCGTGAAAGGCAACCAAATAACTTAACAGACATATAACAATCAACGAATGAAATATCATTTATTGCATAGCGCTTACTGATTTTTTGCGATTGAGTTGTTTTCAAATTCATTGCTCTCAAATAATATTTAATTTAATACTCATTGTCATTGAAACATTTAGATATATGAAGTTTTAGTTTGCCTATTTGTTGTTCGCAAATGACGAATAAATAATTTATTCGCCAATAAAAATTTTAAATAATAAAATTTTTAAAAAATAAAAATAAAAATTTCGCGAAAAAATCCTAAAGTATAAAATACTTTAGGATTTTTTCGCGAATTTTTTCAATTAATTAAAAAAAATGAATTGTTTTTTAAATTTAAAAATATTGAGAATAAAAATTTTGTAAAAAAAAAATGTTTATTTGTCATCTGCAGATAATAAGTTGACAATTAAACCTGATTAGTTTCATTATTTTCAATATGAATAAAAAATAAAAAAACGAATAAATTAGTTGTAATAGTGATTTATTCCTAATTTTTTAATCTTATAATTCATGTAGTAATAATTATAAGATTAGCTTACCCTTTGCAATTGACGTGTATCTAATTGAACTTTTTATTCTTCAGAATATGAAATATTAAAATATGATGACAAAACTTTCAAGTAATAAAAAAAATGTGCATTTGGTTATTTTTGTGAAATCAGCACAAGCATAAAAAGTACGACAGTGGTGAAAATATTATTTTACTTCAACTTAAAACTGGTATGTATAATTTATGTATAACAAAACATCAATCAAAAAAATAAAAATCTGCTGTTTTTCACTTTCTCTTACCAACATTAATCGAATTTTCAACGAAAATACACGTTTTAAGATCCCCTGAGTCCAAATAAACAAGTCTCGCAAAATGGTCTGTGTTTCCGTGTGTCTGTGCATATGTGAACACCTCAAAAACGAAAAGTTGTACGAAACTTAAATGACGTATTTAAGTAAGGACTGTGATGTTACAGCAACCTTTTCGTTAAAATTCGAAAACCGATAACCGGAAGTGTCATTTAATATAATCGATTTTACACTTTTTTACAATTTTCTCGAAAACAGCTCTAACAATTTTGATGAAAATTGCCAAGAACGTTAACTTTTCATGTATGTAGAAGAAAATGCTGGGAAAAAAGTTATGATGAAGAGAATATTTTATTTGCATATAACTCGAAAAGTATACATTTTATGGTAAATATGGTATTTAGTACATCACCGAGAAAATGTAGGGAAAAAAGTGATAGCTAAAAGGAAATATTATTTTTGCATAACTCAAAAAGTATGCATTTTAGATGGAAAGCCGTGCTCGTCCGTAAGGAGACGGATAAGGTCGAATCTTCTCCCACCAAACTCCAACCTGTTGTTTACAATACGCTCTATAATAATGTAATGTATGAATATTAGTAGAAATGAAAAATACAATTTAAATAGGTAAATGCTGACTGCTCCGAGACGCATTCGGAGAAAGGCTTGGTACTTTAATAACTTAAACGTCTTTAGTAAGTGCTTGAGTTCAAAGTCCTTAAATTTGCCTTTCTCGACTTAAGATGCTATTTTCAGCCCTACAGGATACTAAGTAAACTGAGATCTTGTCTTGTCAGGGCTTCGGTTAGAATCATAAATTCATAATTTTTTTTTTTTACTTGAACTCTTTAATCACAAATATTACTGGATATTAAGTGATAATCAGCAAATTGCCTGCCTACATAGAAAAATAATGTTGTGTCAAGCTCCAGGAAGGGGAGTTTTTCCCGGACTTAATTCAGTGATCTTTGGGCAAAAATGGAGATCTCTCTTCCAGCACCTTTTAAGTTTCCTCCTTGTGTTGTTGAGAATGCCAACCGTTGCCATTTCTTGAATTAGTCTATTGGGATGTCTATGCAGATTAATAATCGGTGTTATAGAGTCCTTATGTGTCGTTCAACAAGGTGCTTTTACTATCCGTCGTAATGTTTTTAATACAAAATTTCTGGTTTTTGTAGGTCCTTGGCATCACCGTGTATCTATGTGTAGTATGTCTACCTGTAATGGCTGGCAACAACCCAGTATTTTCAAAAAATATTTACGGAATCTCGGAGTGTAATTGGACAAAAGACTCACCTGGAACATACATAATTTTTTTTTTTAAAGAACTGGCAATACGATGCAATTTATTGTCAATTCTTCTAGACTACAGGCCCTCACTTAACATACGAAACAAGTGACTAATCTATACCACTATACTAAGACTTATCTGGACTTACAGAGCAGAATATAAATCTCCAACCCCGGCGGACTCCCATCTCTAACCACATCAGCATTTCCTATTCAATATATTCAGTTATACTTGTAAGGCTTTTAAATAAAATAGAGTCACTTGAAGACCTGGAATTTAATTTCATGGACTAAGCTGCATGCCACCTTCTTTAAAAATTGGTAAACATGACATCTTTTGAAAAGTTATCCTATAATAATTATCATACTATATCATAATAGGGAGGCCTGTGGTATCGAATTAAAACAATAGTACATTTTTCCATAGATCGGTTTCTGTCTGGATAGAAATCTCGATATAATATATAATATATTAAATATAAATTATAACAGATGCTGTTTCTCATCCGCATTAAAAGAGGGAACTCCCAAAAGCATAGCACAATATTAGTTTGATCATAAAGATGATGTCAGGTAATGATTATTATAAATAAAGCTTTCCTCTTTTCTTTGTTTTTCTTCCTTGTATTGCCTTTAAATTCCTACTTTTTTCTTCTATTTTTCCCAAAAAGAATAATCATTATTTTAAAAGAATAACTCGTATTTGAGGAACTAATTTTTTTAAAAGATTATGATGATTATATATTATAAAACAATTATATATGAGTCATCATTTTTGTAGTGGCACAGGTTATTTTCTTTTATGCATGCCGACGATTTTTTGCAGGATGTTTATTTTATTTATTTATTTGGTCCGCCTCTGATTACAATTCCAAACTCTTCCTGATACTACCTTCAAATATTTCATTCATAATTACATTTAAAAAAAGTGAGACTGAAATTACCTTGCCCCATATAAGTAACAGAGACATTCGAAATATGGTGAACTCAATCGAAAGCCTGGCTCGATTCCACCAGCTATTCAAGCTCTTATCAAATTACCTGTCGACAGAAAAAGAAAAAGAAGAGCCATATAACAAAAATAGGTGATAGAAGGTGGAAACAATGAGTGAATATTGGTGTGGTGACATTTAAACGGATTTTCTCTTCCATTGTTTTACTAACAATGGCTGTCCGTTGTTTCTGCCACTATACGAGCCAAGGCTGGGTATTGAGAGGCGACTAATGGAGAAATTTCACACTGATCGGGGACAATAGGGATAGTGGTCCTTATATCATTAGTCAGAGGTCCGAGTCCCTCCTAGGCTTCTTCACGCCTCATCCTCATTCCCCATCCCTTTCTGTCTTGTTTCCTCTTGTTTCATTCCTCTTTTCAATTGAAGACATGCCTGCATAAAAGTCTCAAAGTTCATAAATCTATCCCATAGATTTATTTATGATAAAAAAAAAAATAAGAAGGGATATGAAAAAGGAGCCATTGATCTAAATAATATTTTTTTCGGAAATCAGTCAGGTTAAGATTTCATAAAAAAACAACAAGATATCATTTTTATAAATTTTCCAGCGAATGTGTCTGCCAAACTATGTGGTTCTCCGTCAGTGCTATAACATATATATTAATAATAATAACATTTAAATATTATAATGAGATAGGTTGATGGAAATAATAATTTAAAAAAAATAAGAATGATACCATAAAAAAATCTGCCAAGTAGGCCTTTATAGCTTTCTTACTATTTCTAAGAAATAATATAAGAAAAATGTTCAAGAAAACACGATTTTAATGTTTTAATTGTTTATTCCGACATATTTAGAAATTTACACACAAAAAAATTATAATACAAAATTGCGTGATCAAAAATCCGACTGAAAAAACGGAATCAGAACCCTTGATTACATTATATACGATTCCTATATCGAAGAAAACTTCAATTGAACTTCAATCAATTATGGCTAATTTAAATCCGTACGCACGATCAAAAATCCTATTCATAAATCAGACTCTCGACCACTTAATTCCTTTTAATTAATCTCGATTGAATGATCTCTATATCGGAAAAAAATTCGATAAAAAAATAACAGCAAATCGGAATCCGCTCCGCATGCGCGATCGAAAAATCAAGTTAAAACATCTGGAGTGCCCATTCACACAACTTTACTTATCGCTTTGGGCGAAAGTCCAAATGAAAAAAATGTTTAATATATTTTCGCTAAGTCCGATTAAGATATCGTTTTGTTTAATATATCATAAAATTGATACATTAATATTAATATACATTTGTAGACATTTTAATTATCTTTCAAATGGGCATCAGGATATGTAAAGTATAAAGTGTTCAAGTTATCAAAACAATAAACTAAGGTAAACCGGTTTCAATAGGAATGTGTGCAGAATACTTTGTAACAAGTAAACAAAGTTCAAAATGCTACATCTCTGCTAATACAGGTCCGATTTGGATGATTTTTTTTATTATTATTTTTTTAAAGAAAATTCAACAACCTTTCGATAGATCTTGTAGTGGTCATACTTTTTGAGTTACACGCTAATGAAATTTTATTTTATTAATACGTTTTCCTATGGGTAAGCGAAAGTTGTGGATGGAACTTGACAAAATTTAAATGGGACCATCTATGTACCAACCCGCATAATATCTGGAAACTTCATCAAAATTGGATAAACGTTTAAAAGTATTATGCCGGTAACATACACGAGACGAACTTCGTTTTTTGATGACAAAAATGTAAAACACGAATGGAATTTTTGATTCTGAGAGAGCACAAGGCTTACCTACCTTCGTTTGTGAGGAAGTAAAAATATATATAAAAAAATATTGTAAATATTGCAATTTGGAGATACAGAATAAAATAATAAAACATCTCATGTATATTGTTTCTGTTGAAGAGATTCCTGTTTCAGCCGAAGTTTTGAACCAATCAACAAAAGGAAGGTATGGCTTGAAAGAGATATTTTACTTGAAGTGTTCACGTGTATCTAAAATTGTTGTAGATACCACCAGAATTTGTTTATGGGCCACCATGTTCTTTCTTTGCGTGCGAGCCGAGCGGTCTATGAAGACGTAGATTCAAGAAGTTTAACGTATTGTTTCATGACAGACGTGGGAAATTCATTTAATGCAATTTTGGCTTTTTTTTAATTATATTTGGTATTTAGGGAAAACTTCATAATTAATTGCATAATTGTATTGTATTTTTATTGAGCTATTGAATTCAGGAAATCTATTCAGATCAAATCGAAATATTACAATGTTACAGACAATTTATCTTGTCTTTTCTTTTGTGTTACCATAATACTGTGCTGAGGAAACTAATATATTAACCAACATTATATTGGAATATGCAAGCTTTGACTTTAAGTTTACTAAATAAATGAATTAAATCTTTATGTGCACAAATACTACTTAATGAAAATAACCAAAGTTGTGCTGAGCCCCTAAAGTTTGTGCGAAATTTTTAAAAGAGTCAGCTATAATGATATATATTTTTTTAATTATTGATAAATATTGGAATAAATAGAAATATTGATTAAAAACTATTAGAAGATTAAATATAAACAAAATAAAAGTAAAAAATTAGAGCGAATTAATGTTTTACAAACAGACATCGTATTGAATATATTTAGAAGAGAGATAATAGATATGAAAGATGATTTTTTTTTCGCTGAAAGATTACTTAAAAATACTAACATTTTTGAAGTAATGAAAAAAACATAATTAAATTTAAAAAATAAATATTAAACCATTTGATCAATTAAGTAAGATTATAGTCTCCAGAAGAAAGATTTAAAAATTAAATTCAAATAATTGAAGGAGCTAAAAATTTTTACTGCGTAACTTTTAAAGTTATACTGCCCAAATACATTACGTTGCTACATATGCAGCATAATTAATAATCTATAAGACATAGGAATATATTTTTTCATTAAGGATTTTAAAAAATCATTTAAAAAAAAAAAAAATATATATATATATATATATATATATATATATATATATATATATATATATATATATATTATATACTAAAATAACTGCAAGCGTGATTGTCTGTGGAGTTATCGCAACTTTGGAAAAACAATGACGTAAGCATACTTAAATGCTTTTAAAAATTAGTTAATAAATCCACTTCGGAAAATGCGATTAAATCATATCAATTTATTGCAACCTATCATCGACCAACCTACTGCTCACATACCCATGAATAGCAGGAGATGGCTCAAAAGGAGCCGAATGAGAGATCTCCTATATTGCGACACTGCAATCTAAATTATAAACCGGGTAGAAGTATTATCGACTTTCATAATTGTCACTATTATCTGTGACAAGTACGAATAGAGATTTGAAGATAAAAAAATAAAAACAATAATAACAACATTTAACGATTGATTATTAAATGCTTATATTAGAGAAAATGATATAAAATTAGAAATAATAATAATTGTATAAATAATAATAATAATAATAATTGTATAATAGAAATAATAATAATTGTTCGTAATACTTGTACAAAAATTGTGTTGTAAAACAATTACATCATTCTTATTGAATAATCTTTTTTAAAATTAATGTTATGGTTTTTAAAGTTTTAATCTAGGATAGGTAGTCAACATTATGAATAGGTAGTTAGGATAGGTAGTCAATCGAATCTCCGAATTAATATTCGTTTATTTGTTTAAGATTATGGGACGTAATTACCTAAATTATTAATTCTTAGAAAAACTACACAATATGGCATTAAATCGTTTCATTAAGTTGTATATTTCTTCTAAAACCTCTCAGCAAGAACGAGAAAAGCAATGTCTTTTGGGTATACATCGTGCATTGAACAGAAACTTTTTATGTAAAAAAGCTATGGTTCTGAAGCGTCACAAATGCTTATTCAACACATTTTTCCACTTATTAAGGTCACTTACAAGGTCAATTTATAAAAAATAACGTTCAGTATTAGGGATCTATAAAGTGCATATAGATATTGTGTCTTTGATAGGAGAGGTACCAATCCAAAAAAAGTATAAGGAATGATAAAAAAAAAACTGGTGACGAGCAGGTAAGAGCTATTGTTGCCGGAACCTTTGTAGGGTTTTTCGTCCACTATAGAGATTATTTCTGTTTTTAAGGCCATTTTTCTCTCTTACCTCCGACTCCCATCTACTTATCTTCTTCGCCTATGGCTTCATATTGCTTCTTGCTATGACAAAAGGACCTCCAGAAACTTCATAGGAACCTAAGCAAAAATATGTTAAATTATTTAAGCATTCCAAAATTATACAATAGCTTGAGACCACAAATAAATATCTTCAACGTTTTTGTCGATTGTTCAAGTACCTCACTGCCTCCCAACTTATTTCTGTTCCCTTTTTTTTTCACAATGGTATTATTATGTTTACTTGATTTATTAACATGCTTTGTTAAGAAACTTTCAAGCTCAAAAAATGTCGTGGAATTTTTCGGTCATGGTAAGGAGTCAGTGGATGATGACGGGCCACAGCCGATAAATAGTTCCCAACCGGATGTTTCAGGTTCGAAGTAATTCTTCATTACAGGGTTGGAAATATGCTCTTAATTGAAGCTCACAAATCTCATTAATTTATCATTAATTTATATATCTAGATCACTTGTATGTTATATCAGATTTTTTGAGAAGAGTTCACTGACTCACTAATTGGAGGGCCATTTTTGAGCTTTTTCTGAGAATCACCCATATATCAAGCCCCTATTAAAATTCTCGTGTATTTCTCTGCAATATCCGAATGCCATTAAAATTATTCTTCTATATTAAGCTTTAGCTGAGAAATTTAATCTGCATGCTTTTCGCATTGTTATTTTAAACTTTTTTTTCAAAGCTTCCATACTTTATTTATAAAGTATACCATAAATAATTTTATTGATCAACAAAAAAATAATTTGAATCAAAAATGCACTACTAAGCAAAATTAAAAAAGAAAAAGTGTCAATTAAATAGATCGATTGAGAAGTTTATTTTATTTTATTTTTTTTCATATTTAATAAATAACATTACTTTGAAACATACATTTATGTAGACAATGAATTTTCAAACGTTCGTCGAAGAAAGATATAATTTATATCTTAACATGACTAATTAACTATTTCATTATTTCAAATAAACAATATAAGTATAAGTAATGAGTTAAATTACAAAATGACATAATTTAAGATAAAGATAGTGTATATGCAAATAAATATAACTATGATGAATAATAAGTCACATTTTTATATTTTGTTTTCAATTATAAGAAATTAAATTATCTCACCATTTCATATATATAATTAACACCGGTTTTTAAATAAAAATATAGATATTTTTTTTTATGATTTTTTATTTTTTGGAAGGGAGGTGGCGGCCCCATCGCCCGGTCATTGTACCGCAGCCAATGGTCCTCCAAGTTGGGGGACTCACTAACACTCATACATTTACACTTAAACAACAAGAAATAGCAAGTATTCAAGGAAACGACTCAGGATTCGTCTATAGGATATCGCAATGGGACAATAGAATGTTTTAACTCTCCATCAGCTGGGGGCGTTTCGGTGCCTTCTACAACAGCTTGACATTAGAAAAATTGACATCGCTGCTATCCAAGAAACAAAATGGTTAGGTAATGGTGTTCTGGAAAAGAGAAACCACATGTGTTCGGAACTCGTTTCGTTGTGAAAGGAAGAATGAAGCAACTTGTCATTGAATTTATCCCGATCAACCACCGAATCCGAGAGTCAGAGAGAAATTCTATAATTACAGCCTCTTCAGCTGCCATGCCACAACTGAGGTCTCACAGGGCGAGGAGAAAGAAGAATTTTATGATAGGCTTGACAAAGCGTTTGACGAGTGCGCGAGGAGTGACATTAAAATAATTCTGTGCGATCTTAATGCACAAAATGGGAAGGATCTTCAATATTGGATCTTCAAGCCAGTTATCGGCAAATTAGCCTCCACAATGAGACTAATGAGAAAGGAAGAAGACTTATCAACTATGCAGCCTTGATCGGAAGCACATTCTTTCCTGCTAAGGAAATCCACAAAGGAACAAGGAGGTCGCCGGATAGGACAATCATCAACCAGATTGATCATGTTCTCATTAGCTGCCAACACAGGTCAAATTTGTTAAGCTCGAGTCCTTACAAAGGACGCCATTTATTCTCCAGAACTCGTAGATATCGTAGAGAATATCGAAAAAATGAGTAATAATAAAGCGACCAGAGAAGATGGTGTACCTGCAGAACTTCGAAAGAAGGGTAGTGAAATTCTGTATAAAAAGCTATACGATTTAATTCTTTACAAATGGATTGAAAAATTGAGAATTCCCGAAGAATGGAAGAGGGGAGCCATATACCGTTTGCATAAGAAGGGCGATATTCTTGATTGCAGGAGTTATAGAGGTATTATGCTCTTTCAGTGTGCGTATGATGTGCTGTCCAGCATACTGTTCGCCAAACTCCTCCCATTCGCTGACAGAGAAATTGGAAACTATAAAGCTGGTTTTAGGAAAGGCAAATCGACCACTGACTTGATATTCAGCTCCAGAAATATTTTGGAAAAAGCAACTGAATATAGAATTACGACACATCATCTATTTATTGACTGCAAGTCAGCCTATAACAACATAAAAAGACCCAATCTTTTTGCTGTTCTTCAAAAACTCGGAATCCCACCCAAGATCATCAGGCTTATAAAGATGACTATGGATCGTGTTAATAGCTCCGTAAAAATTCAGACACAGCTTTCCCGGGAGATCTCCCAAAAGCCTTCCGGACGGAAATCTTAACCGAACTAGAGGGGGAGGACGACCCAGACTAAGATGGGAAGACTGTGTCTCTCAGGACGCTAAAGTCATTCTAAATGTAAACAACTTGATAGCAGCTGCACAAGACCGAACGACCTGGTGAAAGCTCATGGAGGAGGCCAGAGCCCACATTGGGAAATTGTTCCCTGTAAGAAGAAGAAGTATTTAGTATTTCTTTGGTTTCTGAAAGATTTCTTTGTTATTACCCAATGAATGACTCACTTAATTTAATTAATATTTTACAACGAGCAATAAATCGAAAAGTTTCACCTGATTTTAGATTGAGGAACTCCCTCTTGAAAATTAGACGGATAAATAAAATTTATGTTTAAAGACTATATCACAAATATAGTTTTTTAAACATACATTTTATTTATGTTTAAAGACTACTTTTTATTTATTTATTTTTTTATTTCTGACCACTTTTTTGATTATAAAAATTGTTATGAAATTTTAAAAGAGACCATAGTGAAAAAATATCTGTTGAGAACTTCTACTATCAAGTTTAATAGATAGTATCAGATTCAATTTTGTTATAATATTTCTCTTGAATATATGGAAATAATGGAATAATGGAAAAGCTTGGGGAAGGCTTTTATATTATTAGAATTGATATTTAGCCGTTCTTTATGTCAACTTAGTTTAGAAAAAATCCTTTATGAATGAAATATAATATGTGTTTTTGAAGATATAGAAAAAAAATCTCAAGGCGTAAATTTCTAGGTTTAAATTGAAGATGTGTAAACATTGTTCCATGCCTACGTATTATTTTACCCTTGGTATAGTACAGTAATTTTCAAAAGCGATTTGAAATCTAATCTAATTTAATTTGAGTTATAGAAGATCATTGGTTAAATACTTTTTGCTATTTGTTTATATCACAATAAAAAAAACATTATACCGTAACCAATACCTTTTTTTTAAGGTTTTCAATTACTTTAAAATCTGATTAGTAATGGTAATTTTTCTCTCAATAGATCATTTTGACTCTGGCCTATTATTATATATTTTGATTTAAACCTATAAATCAAAATAAATATGAATACAAAATTAAAAAAATATACATGTTTCTAAAATATATCTTACTCCATTCATTTACAATTCAAAACAGATCGCAATCCTGTATTTGCTATTGCACAGGCAAAGATATGAAGAGTCCCATATCCTTTGCCGCAGGAACCTAGTAAAATATTCCGGACTCGTACGTCCTATGCTGCGGATCAGTTATAGACACGTTCAGAGATTCCCTTGTGGCTCAAAGGTAGAAGTTAGTTGCATCGTTTGATGAGAATCTAATGTTTCCCTGCAGGTAAGAGGGTCGTCTCATTTCAAGTCACGTTCGATGTGGCTCTACTTTAAAGAGGAGTGCTCAAAGCATCCAAGTTCTTTCTTCACTTTTTATTTTCTTTCTGAATCTTAATAAATGTTTATAAGTACTTCTCAGTGCATTGAGATGCTGAAAGATGAAGAGAGAAAAAATAAGTTTAAATAAATAATCTGGCAAGGAATGTAGTGCTAGTTATATTTTTGTTGTTTTTAAAGACTAATTTATTTCCCAAACATATATATTTTTAATTTTAGTTGCATTGAGTAATCGCATCTGAGCTCTTTAAAAACGCTGTTGGAAACTACATAAAAAACTGACACACCTAGTTGGTAAAATATGGGAAGAACAGAAAATTCCCTAGGGATGGCAGACGGGCTTAATATGTCTGGTACATAAAAAATGGGATACACTAAAACCTGAGAATTACCGAGGAATTACCCTATTGATTAACGCCTCTTTATTCACAAAATTACTTCAATATGCTGAGGATATTATTGGAGAATACCAATGCGGCTTTCACAAGGATAGGTCCAGTAATAGAAAAGATACAGTGCATTGGACTAACCGGAAATGGTAATTATATCATGGATATTACAATTTTAAAAATTTTCTCGTAAACGGCTCTAACGATTTAGATGAAACTTGCCTATTGTCTTCCTCTTAAAGCCCTTCAACTTTTCATGTATGTAGTATAGCAACAAGAAAATGGAGGGAAAAAGTTATGATGAAATGTATATTTTATTTGCGCATGACTTAAAAAGCTTGCATTTTATGATAAATTATGTATAGAATTGGATGAAAGGTTATTAAATCGTCTAAAAAACAAAATATGATCTTCAAAATCGGACCAGTAATAGCAAAGATACAGCTCATCGGACTAATCGGAAATGGTAATTATATCATGGATTTTACAATTTTCTCGTAAACGGCTCTAACGATTTTGATGAAACTTATCTAAATTATTCTTCATAAAGGCCTTTAACTTTTCATTTATGTAGTACATCACCGAGGCAGAGAAAAAAGTTATGATGAAAAGAATAATTTATTTGCGCTTGACTAAAAAGCATGCAATTTATAGCAAAGTATGTTTAGAATGGTATGAAAGTTTATTAAATTATCTAAAAAACAAAAAAATAATTATCCAAATCGGACCAGTATTAGCAAAGATACAGCGCATCTTATGAGGAGTACAAGATACTGGACGGATAACCGAGCGCATCTGAAAGAAAACGGATTCGACCGAACCTCCTCCTACCAATCCTCCAACCTGTTGTCAACAATACGCTCTGTAATAATGTAATTTAAGAATACAAAAGCAGAAATTAACTTAATGATTTCTACTTTTATATTATTTAATGGACTAAATGCTCCCATGAAAACTTTTAAAATATATTTTCAACTTGACAAACTTAAAATATATAGGTAGTTTACAGAATTGTACACTATTGTACACGATTTTTAAAAAACTGTTTTATTGTAGTTAAGTCGGAGAAGATTTGTAGAAGTAAATGTTGCTGAGCTTATTTCAAGTAATGTTTATGTGAACTCTTTAAAATTTTACTAAAAAGATAATTATTATAGTGCGGTAAGGGAAAGTTGTGTGATGCGCGCACCGCATCAGATTTTTTTTAAAGATGACGGAAAACGCACAAGCTGTTGGTGGTTGAAAGTTTGGATTTTCATTAGAAGAACTTTTCTAATTTCGATCTGGCACTTAAGTGGCAATAAAAAATGAGAAAACACATATTGTACACTCATTCACTAATTTTAAAATCGTTCCTTTGATATGAATACATCTGGATTAATTATAAGAATCCTACGATGAAAACAAAACTTTAATTTAGTGCGATTTATCATCAATGTTCATAATTTGTTAAGTTTATATTAGGAATACCAGCATGGATTTATTGTTATACCAGGGATGGATATATATTTTTTTTTTAAATCTGAAACAATTTGCCACTAAAATATATGCAATAAGGTGTAAATTTTCATTTGCCTAGAAAAAGAGAGGGTTTTGACCGCTTTTTAGATGTTTCGTCCCACATGCCGTTTGGTTGAGCACTGATTATCTGATAACTGATTCGTTCTGTACGAATACTTTACACGCTTAAATAACATTCAACGCCCGTTTCAATCGTCGCATTGCTATTAATTCAGTTATATCAGACGTTCAGTTATTCAGTCGCACAATTTCGTACGTTCTATACATTGAAATTCTTTAAGTTCGTCTTTCTTTGGGCCAAGTACATAGTGATTTATTTTTAAAAACCTCATGGCGTTTTTCTCTTTTAGCGTAATTTGCAACGTTTCACGCTCATCAAGAACAGTTAAAGCTTCGTTTCTTTAACAATTATATGTATAAAATTACATATATATTGAAATGCATTCCTCTATGTATGGGTGGCACTGAAATCTTCGCCGTTTCTATTGCTAACCGTATTTTTTGTTGAATACGATTTATTTCAAAACCGATTCTTTACAAGCGTCCATCAACCTACTTGCATTTAATATAATAGCCTCCACTTCTTCACTGAATAATACTGATTCATCGTCATAACTTTATATTATTTATGGATTAATATTGGTATGTTGAATCTGACTAAAAATATACATACAATAACTAGAGACTGGATTTTCGTGCAGTGAAAAATCATAAAAAAATTCTAATCATGAAAAATCATGCCCTAAACATACAAAAAGTATTGTATAATTTTTGTTTATTTTATAACATAAATGTACATAATATTATAAATTAAATAATTATAATGATTTTTTCATAGTTAAGGTATTTTATATAATACCTAATAAGTATACAATTGTGTATATATACACAATTTAACACTTTTTGTGTTTTGAATTATTTTACTGCCCAATTTTAGTTTTTTTACTGCACGAAAATCCGGTCTCTGATAATAAATATTTTGACAAATAGCACCAAATCCATTAAGTTTCATAAAACCGTCAAGTTTGTTAATATGGCTGAGAGTATGGCTTATGGAACTTCGAACGCCAAGTATGAAAAAAAAATCATAAGTGAAATTTTGAAATACAAAAATAAATAATAATTGATCGATGTCCATATTTCTTACTTCGAAAGTAAAAAGTCATGAGATTGCGAATGATTTAATACGTAAATATGAATAATTCTTATGCCTGAAAGAAATGAAAATTAAAATAAATTTTAAACTGGTTCATCCAGACTTCTCTTCTTTTTTTTTCAGTTTAAAGTTTAATTGATTCTGGCATTAATTAATTAATAATGCAAATATTTACTATAAAAACGTTAGTTTAATATTTGTTATGTCGTAGGCTTGGCCCATATTGATATACTTTTATTATAAAAACCTTACCGGTAATGGACAAGAGTAATCCATTTTCCTGAAAAAATTCCGATAAAACCTTCTGAAAAGAACTTCGCCTGTCACCTTCAATAGAGAAGTCTTTAGAGTGCCACCAAAATATAGTTTCTAAACAACTTTCGTACCCGATAAATTCGGAATATTTACTTATTATAATTTGTTAAATACCAGCTGTGCTAAATTTCAATAAAATCAACATCTTTTAATATATTATAAATTAAAAATTAAAACAAAATGAGAATAAACGAACTAGTTGCTTAGAGAACTTAAGAACTAGTTAAATATTTGCATGGATTTTAAGTAAAGGGGGTTAGCTAAGAAGACTTTTTGGCTCCCAGTCTTGGCCCGAGTCCAACCAACTAAAAAGGGTTTCCTCACACACCCATCCCTCCATTAAGCTGTTATATATAGTTTTCTTTATTCTCATTTAACTTATTTACTGAAGAAATGTATTAATTGCCTTAAGTAGGTGAGCAAAAGAGAACCAAGTATGGAATGCTTTGTTTTCTTCCTTTACAATGCATTGATATTTTGGGGAGTGTCCCCATCCTAAAACAATATCTCTTACATATTACAATAACATAACTTTGCGCAATAGATTAATAAATTATAATGGACAAATATATCGGAATGAAATGTATTGGGCATATAAAATGTAATGAAATCATGAGCGTAATAAAAATAGGTATTTAAAAATACATTGTTCGATTTGTAGACGTAACATTATTCAACAGTCGTTACTGTTACATTACTCTTACTTTTTTTAATATATTAATTATTTCCTTTATTGAGCAATATTGCATTCTGTTTCAATAAAGGACAATAGTAATAATGATTAAATAAATCATTCACACCATGTTTAAAGAAAATTAAAGTAAATAGGGATTCTGCTAAGGATTGGGATGATGAGTAAGATTCTGGTGAAATTTGGATGGAATATAGTCTAAAACAAATGGGATATTAAGGTCATGATATTGTTAGTTACACAGTATGGAGCATTGACTCTTGTTCGAAGGACCTTGGACTGAAAGGAGTGGATGCGTTTAATGTTCAAAAATTTATCTGTCTCTCACAGTTCGAGACCATAGATCTACATAGGTTTTGGAATTATTTTGTAAATTTACTATTTAATAAATTACTGTTTGTTACCGTTAAATTACAAAATACAGTTTGTTGTCAACTGAAAGCTGGAATTTTCTATTAAGCAGTTTATAAAATTGGCCAAATCGTCGGTTAAGTTCTTGTTTTTTAAGTCTGCTACGTGGTTCCACGTTACATTACTCTTACTATTAATTTATTTTCGAGGTGGAAATAGTCCGCAGTTAGGTAAAAAAATAGGATAATATATTTAATTAACCAACTGTTGTTGATGTATATGTTAAAAGTAATTAGAGCTATTGTATAATGAATGCGGAAATGAGAAAGGTAATATTAGCAGGGTGTGTATACTCTTACCTCAATATTATTGAGGTAAGAGCTGCTCTAGCCCACCGCATAATTAAGATATATGGAAAGCCGCAAGGGAGGCTATTATAAATTGAAGAAGGGAGGGTCTAGCCCAGTTAATATTATAAAGTGGTCCAGGGATTATAGCGTTTGAGGCAAAGGGATTCGTGCACCGGGGCTTTGGTCTCGCCAAGAGGAATTAGGGATGGTTTTGTCCTGGGAGGCAGAATGGAGGTCTTGGAGCGCAGCTGTTGCCTTCCAATAATATATTTGTCAGGTCGTTGTCGCAGTAATACATGAAATTCTTTGTAACACCTGCCTCACCTATATTATCTGATGATGTTGCTGTTTCAAATAGTCAGTGCACTTTCAAGGATAACTTTATTCGGCACAAATATTCAGAATATTAATAATAAACCTTGTTGTACTCATGAATCATGCCTCACACAACCCACTTGATCCTTGCCTTAGTTATAAACAAATTGACGAGCATTCCATATTATAATGTAGAAAAGGCGTAATTTGATGCCATTTTTTCCGTGATAAAATGCGAAGTAACACCTCTTGAATAATATTTTATCTACAAATCATCTGAATAATCGATAGAATGCAATTGGAAGATTCCAAATACTAAGTCTTGAGTCTCTAAAATTTCGGTAAATTCATATACAGTCAACGTAATAGTACCGGAGTATGTGATTGGATATATTGGGGTGATATGCTGTCTCTGGTTGATGGTCTTTCAAGATTGTTGAGTTGAGATGTGCTGTATTTGATCTTTTTATATGTGATTTGATTGTGTATGTACTGATGATGCCTGAATTGGCGAAACGTTGACTAACTAGTTATTTACCGGTATTTTAGAGGCTTAAGGTTTTGTGTTGGGAATCTTCTAGATGTATTCTAGCAAATTAATTTATGTCTCATATAATATTATAATAATAATAATATTAGGATGTTCTTATTGCTTGTCCGAATTTAATTGTAATTGACAAATTTCAGTTAAATATTTCATTAATTTAATATTATAAAGCACCTTTTTCCATAAAATAAAATAGACAAATAAAAGAAATATAAGCTATAAACTTTAACAAGGGTTTTTCACCTTTCAGAAAAGTTATATGAATAACGAAGTATAATTTCTATAGAATTTTATTTAAATATCTCGAATCCTTCAAGCAACTGTTTGATAACTGTCAATTTTATCCAAAAAGAAAATTAAATGTCTCATAATTTTATAATTATAGGAATTTTCTAGTACATCGAAACGTTTAATAAAAAAAAACAGTTTACTACTATTCGATTAGTGCTGCAACTGGCGGATCTGAATCCTGACCCTGCATTAAGGCGTTAAGTGCCTAATTTATTGAGCTGCTTCACTGAATTTTTTAAGAAATTAATTAATTTTTCTTATTGAAAGTATTCTATATCTTTAGTATGGGTGCTAATAATGGGCTAATTATACTGGAAGAGTTTTAAATAGTTTACTCAAATATTAAAATTATTTCAGATATTTAATATTTTTTTTAAAAATCCCGAAAGATATTAGGAAATTCTTATGATGGTATCAGTTTTTTAATACCTTAGGATCCGGCGTGGAAGATATTACTAATGCAACCCTCTACGAAACAGGTTTCCGCTTGTTTAATAGATCAACCAAGCTCTTTCCTTTCCGTTTCGAACTGAAGTTCATAACTTATGCAGCGTGGAAGAGATGCTCCGGATTTTGAAGAACGTAAGCTGAGCAGGATGGTGTGTTAAACCTGCAAGAGCCTGATTTTACTACTGGCAGTAGTATGGGATTCCGGTAAACCGCTTAGGGATTCTGTCAGAAGATTTCATTATATATTTTTCATAATCCCTATATTGGCTCAGCTTTGCACGTTTGAGTTCACCTTGATTCCTCAATGACTGAAATAGCTTTACTTTATCAATCTAAGGATTTTCTTATATCTAACCATAAGCTTATTTTTTGTGTACTTTGGTTTGGCTGAGTCAAAGGAAAGTACATAATATATTTTAAAAGACAATTTCCCTATGACGTTTTTATTCCCTGAATAATATTTGATATTAAATCTTGGAACTATATGTATAAAATTATAATCATAGAGACAGATTTAACATATATAAATAATTACCTAATTGATTTATTTTTAATTGATCGGTGTTTATAAAGCTAAATAGTTTTATATTATAATCTAATATAAGTCATTCCAAGTGCTCATCAAGAAATATGTTATTGTTTATTATTCAGTACTGAAATAAGAAAAAGAAAAACAGGAATAGATTTTCAGTTATCCTAGTTCCGAGCGGAGTGTGTTCGATTCCCATAAGATATTTTAATATTCAGTTGACGGTAATCCGATGAAATAAATCTGTAACTTTTAATCGTTAAAAAAAGGGTTGTAAGCTGTAGATAACATTTGGAGGCGCAAAAAAAAAAAAGACCAACAGGTGAGCTGATTCCCCCGACAAGATTTACATACTACTTTCTTTTGGCTCGAGTGGTTTGCAAGTCTACCCGCATTCACTACCTACAATATTCTTGAAACGCCTTCTAATCCTCGATTGGTTCTGACGACATCAAAATACTCATTACATCGTCCGAGGTAAATGACTAGTGACCAATATGTACATTTTCAAGAATATAAAGTAAAACGGAGTGACATTATAACCTAACAAATATCATTAGATTGAAACTGCTTAAAACTGCCAGAAAAAAATAGAAGGATAGAGACAAAATAGACGAATACAAAATATATAAATTTTGTCAGAAATGATTCAAGCTCAAGCTAATTGGTGGACGGCTGCAGATATTGATCATCATAAAATTAATTGAAAAACGAATACAGTAAGAAAAGGGCATCTATGGTTTTTTTTATAAGGGTATCTATAGATTTTACACAGAAAACATTGATTTAGATTAAAATTAAAGATTTTGTAGCAAATTAAAAAACGTCATTAAAGAAAAATAAATTTTGTAATTATCATTTTTCATTAACGAAGCTTTAATAAGACAATTTCAATTAAAAAAATTCAGCACCATAATTTTTTATAAATCATTTCTTCTTAAGTGTAAGTAAAACTAACATTTTTTAAACCTGATTTTTAGAAAAAAAAATCTTTTAGGAAAAAGAAGAATCGTTCTAATCTATACTTAAAATTTTATAAATAAGTACCTTGTAAAGCAATGGCTCATTGCCAGATATTGCAGATATTGATCATCATAAAATTAATTGAAAAACGAATACAGTAAGAAAAGGGCATCAAAGGTTTTTTTATAAGGGTATCTATAGATGTTACACAGAAAACATTGATTTAGATTAAAATTAAAGATTTTGTAGCAAATTAAAAAACGTCATTAAAGAAAAATAAATTTTGTAATTATCATTTTCTCATTTCTTCTTAAGTGTAAGTAAAATTAACATTTTTTAAACCTGATTTTTAGAAAAAAAAATCTTTTAGGAAAAAGAAGAATCGTTCTAATCTATACTTAAAATTTTATAAATAAGTACCTTGTAAAGCAATGGCTCATTGCCTATAAAAATTTTAAAGACACAAAGTGAAGATGACAGAGTCCATATTTCATTTCAAATGATCTTATTTATTTATCTCTACCGAGGCTTTCGGCTCGGTTTGGCAGTGGCGGTATATAACATAAGTACAATGCATACCTCCCTCCCCCCGTTAGGAAACATATAAATGTGGACTCTCAGTTTATATGAAATAGTCTTTCTTCGGTGAATTAGGACACTGTGACGTCGTTTTCATCTTCCAGCTGCCTCCCAGGAATAGGTCCTCTTCTCCCCAGATTGAAGTGGACTGGGCCAACTGCCCGCAAGTGTCAAAGAGTGCAAGTTTTCCACTCGTACAGAAAGTTTTTGTAGTAACGGTAGTTTTCTATAGTTACAAGTTGTGAGAACTCTCTTTCGCTCAGAAAATAGAGCCCTGTTTCCCTCTTCAGCTTGGCTCTCAATGTCTCATAGGCGGTGCAGGCAATGACAACGTGCTCGGCGGTCTCCGGTATATGGGAGCATAAGGGGTCAATGTCCTGGCCGTACTAGTGGAGCTTGGCACGGAACCTCCAATGCCCGGTCAGGAGTTGTGATACCCAGTAATCCGGAAGGACCCATTTTGCTTCTAATCGGGACCTCATGGTGGGAAAGCAATTCCGCATATCTCGGGGTTTCCACCCAGCGCCTGTTTCATGCTTCTATTGTATCCTGCCAGATGATCTTTTTCCAATTCCTAGGATCTTCTTCTATCCTCATCCGAATATTTGCAGGTAGTCCCATCGAGCCTTCTCTCTTCATTTCAAATTTCATAGTATCTTCCCGCAGGAGGAGATCGAGAGGTCCTTCTGCTAAGACTTGCACTACCTCATGAGACACTGATCTATACACCAGGTGACTAGCCGCTGAATGGTAGCCAGCCTGTTTTTATGTCGGCGTGAGAGATTTCGACAGCAGGCAGGAGACGCATACTTCAGGATACCCAATATCACACCCTTGTGGCTATCTATCCAGAGTTGCTGGGTATCTGAGGCCCCAAAAAGCACCTCCTCTCCCCCACGCGACTAAGTCCGTTCAACGATAGGGCCACTCTATTCCCTAAGTAGTCCAAGTGAGGTGTCAGGTCAAAGTTTCTCGTAATCCTTACTCCAAGGTAGGTGACCACCTCACTTGGGCGTATTCGTGCTCCCTGCACTTGCACGATGATAGGGTGTGCCCTATCCGTCTTTCCTCTCAATAGGATAGTTTTGGTCCTTAGCAGCGGCCATCTTCATCTTCTTTCTCTCACACCATCCTCCAACTAGACTAGCGCACCGTTCTGCTTCTTATTTTAGTAAATCTCTGCTGTTGGAGGCCACCACGACTGCCAAGTCATCAACGTCATCGAAGACTAGCTTCCACAGGGCTGGGCCAAGAACAGAGTCCCGTGGACAGCTCCTCTCAACCATGTCTTCATATTCGTAGAAGCTACCCCGTACCTTCCCGCTTATTGGGAGTCTCGTACTTCTGCAGCTGCTAGAGTACACTTGGCCACCACACGCTATCGAAGGCGGAGGAAATGTCAAAGAGGAGTAACATGACAAACTTCTCCGCCTACTCCAGTACGTCATGGCGTAATCGCATTAGAACATCGGCAGTTCCCCTACCTTTGGTGGATCCATCGCAAGGATATCTTGCCGTCTCTTCCTCAAAGAAATCTTCCCAAGATCTCCGCTTCTGTAAGCGTACCTCTTTTCAATATACCCTGGCCTTAAGAGCTTTCTCTTTAAAGAGGTTAAGGCTGGCGTCCACCATGGGACGGGTCGAGCTCTCGCCTTTCGGTGCTGGGGGGAATACTCGGCAGCGTCGCGGATGATATCAGTAAGCCTCGAAACCCTACAGTCTATCTCCGCTGCATCCCATTCTTCATCAACCATTTTTCCCTCCAGGCCTCCCCGAAATGTATTTCATTCTCCTTTTCGGGTTATGTAACCCCTATCGGAGTCGTGGAAAGATCTTGCAGCATCCTGTACGAGGCTAAATACAATTGCATTGTAATTGGAGCTCGTCTCAGATCTGAGGGTCCAATCAATGATATATCTAATCAGTGATGGCGAGACCAGTGTTACGCCTCTAGTGCTCTGCCCTCTTGGCCCAGAGAACGTGGGGGTTGCAGAGGGATCATTGACAACTACTAACTGGCTCCTCGCAATGAACTCACCAAGTCTAATACCTCTTATATTCGTTCGGCTGGATCCCCAGACCGTGCTCCAGGAATTGGTGTCCGAGCACACAATCACATTTCTCGCGTTTTCAGTGATCGCTTTCATGGCGGATATACCGCCCTCAATGTTGATACCGTCAGGTAGATACACCGAAGCGATGCTACCCCATCTGACGTTACATGCCACACTATCTGCCATATTATACAACTCAAGGTCCATCACGTCGAGATTAGTGTTGTTAATTATTATGGCCGCCCTGAGCCTCCTCTCGCCACTGCTCAGGGCCTACAACTCTCGACGTGAGACCAAATCCGATGACCTTGTTCCCACGGCAACTCGGTTCATATACATCATAAACACTAATCCTTTATTCTGAATTACACAAGAAGGTCTGGAGGTTCTCCTGTACACGTATTGCATCGAGAAGAAAGCCATCAGTGATAGCTTCGTCAGATTCAAACGCTTTGTCAGAAGAGGCCCTCCAAGGCCGTTTTGCCGAAGATCTCAAGGGTTAAGTAGGCTGATTTCCTTCTATCACCATCTCGCTACCTTCAGCATCTGTGAAAGGCATGTTAATACCTTCTTTTGATAATTCAAAAACAATAGCAGAGTTGAAATAGGATATAAATTGATGTTGATGGTGTTATCAAATTAACCTATAAACTTCTACTCTACTCAACACGTTAATTTGTTGTGATTACTTATTGTCTTTAAAAGGGGCCCTCTGGCAGTCTTTCCTGTATAGGACTAAAAAAGAAACACTGAAAGTATCTGTGAACACCAAAACTATTTATAAATATTAATGCTACCAGGTTAAAAATAAAGTTGTTTACAAACGATTTAAGTTTGTAAAATTTATCCTCACCTTCTAATTATGTACTACGTGTCCTTTCAATCTCGTCGAAGCGGTCCTCCACACAATCCCTCTCCAGGGAGTTAAATCTCTGTAGTCCACTTATAACCTAACAATCCTATTTACACTAAAACAACAATTATAACAACAAATAACATGATGAACTATAGTAATTAACGAAAAAAAAGAACACTACAAACTTAAAACACTAGGGAAGAAAAAGGTCCATGAAACCCACGCTAGTAAAATTGCGAATATTCGGCATCAACACGCCATTTGTATCCCACTTCAAATGATCTATTATCCATTTTATTGCTCCTGAGTGCATCTGACAGGAGACCAGAGAAAGATCATCAGGATCTTTGCACCCCAAGCCACGATCCCCATCCTCAGTATTATAACTGAATGAAACGTCTTGGCCTTGGTAATTTCCCGATAGTAATCGGCGTGTCACTACCGATGAAATATCCTCTCCAGTTGTATGAATGAGTAATTGCTAGAGGACCTCGTTTCAGGAAATCACCAGATATAAATTCATCTGTCCACCGCCTCAATGGATTTAACAACCTCAATTATTCCTAGTTACAAATCAAAGAATTAATCTTTACCTTGTGGTGTTTATAAAGTCATGAACGTTGATACAGCATACCCTTAGCAACATACATAGAAAGAATGCGTGCGCTCCTTTTACACGAATCGATAATTATAAGAATCGATAATATAAGATATGACTCGGATTCTACACCTGCAGTCATCGCACCGTGTGAAATGGCGCTAAGAGCCATGAAAAATAAACCAAAATTTGGACGATTTTTAATTTTTAATTGCGATTTAAAAAAGTTTGTCCCTTGTGTAAAGTAGTAAATTTACAAATAGAAGGTATTATTTCTTAGCCATCGATATTTTATTCTTTGGGTGTGGGGAGATTTCTTATTTAGTTAATTTTTGGCTTTTGGTTCTTATAGTTCTTCGCTAACCGATCTGAGTAAAATAAGGACAATGGACAAAGCCATTTATATCAGTGTCGTGTAACAAGACATTTCAGTCCTTAGGGAACAGTGGATAAACCTGATGATACAGTATAAGAGCTTTCCTGCCACTCCTGGTGTTCCTAAGAGACCCACATAGGAACCGCAAGATCTTAGTCCTGCTACTCCTCACAGCATATTAGATCTAAAAGTTATCAAGATACAGCACATCAAATATAGGTAATTTTGTTTTACAAAACATGAAATTTTAAGTTTTGGACTAAAGTATGAACCAAATATTAGAAAAAATGCTGACACTACGAGGCAGATTCTACTCTATAACTAAAACAAATGAAGGTCTTAGGTTCAGTAAGTTGGTAAGGGTTGTTCTATTTCCACTTCTAGATCCACTTTATAGAGGCTGGGTGAGCCCCAGGAGGGAGAAATGAACATATGTTGTGGTTGCTGGAAAGTAGAGATATCCCTGAACCGTACTCTTTCTAATTTACATGAACAATGACAACCTTATTCAAAAACTGAGCTAAATATTTTAGTTTGTTTTTGTTTTAAATGAGTAAGTGTCTCGTTTCATTTCGTCTCACTATGCGATCCGTCAAATTCTGTGTTCAATATTACTCACAGTAAATATCAATTTTCTTGCGAAGTTCTATAGCAGCAAGTATCCCTCATTCATGTTATTGAAACCATCCAATTTTACTGTTACACTTTATATAGTAATTGGTGTTGGTGGTAACTTCTTGTGAAAATTGAATTTTATCTCAATTTTCAGGTTAGGCTTTGGTTAATTTACAATATGTTTTGATCGAATTAACTTCAAAAGTTAGTTAAGTTCAACAATACTTCGTAAAGCTTTGTTTAATTGAAACTTCTATCAAATTGTCCAGACTAATTGCCCCTGTATCAGCCGATAACATGCTTAACAAAATCCCTTAATTGCTTTTATAACGCAAACTAATTGCGTCGTAATTATAAGGCGTAGCCTTAAATTTAGTACACATATTGTTAATTTGTTTGTACAAGGCTTCTACTCGGCCTTTAATTAATTTAGTCTGTTAATTGGAAGAGTTTGAGGTGACCTTTAGGTCTGCCTATGAACTTTAAATGCCTTGCAATAGGTCACACGTCTTTGGCCAACCTTTATAGTTTGGTGTTTTTGTGGGAGCGCGTTTAAATTTAGATAATAAAGATAATCTGTAAGTGAAAAAACAAAAAAAGTACGAAAAGTTCAGTGTATTTGCAAATACGTATCTCAAACGCACAAAAAAATTTTGTTAGATTATTCCAGATTCATATTTAGTACCCCTAAGACATAGGTAAAGATAATGAAACGGAAACAGGATCGATTACCAAATTTTAAACCAACCAATACAAAATATTTTAAAATTTAGTTAAATATTTTGTATGTATGTAAACATTTTAATAATGAAATCGTTAAATTAAAATATATATATATAAAAATTGACTCTAGACGAATTAAATCAAACCTTGTTTTTATCCGATTGTTGATCATCATATACACGAAGCTGGTCCATTCACTGATTTAAGAATTGTTCAGTCCGAACAAGAATCTTAAATGTATTAATAAAATTTTATAATTAAAAGTATTCATCACACATGTCAACAGTTACTTGTATATTTTATCCGGATCATGTATTCAAGTTATTCCATCGTTCTCGACATCTTCTTCCACAATCTACCCGTAAACTCCTCGTATCCTCTCTTGCCTCACTTTCACTATGGCTGTGTGGTATAAGGAGGCCTCTTGAATGAGCTCGAGGACAAATTGAAGTAAATCATGAACTGCTTTTTAATTTTTGTTTTAGTCAGTAGGCAAGGGTTCATGTGTCACACCTACACGGCTAGTTAAAGTGGCTGTTCCCCTCCAACCTTAGACAATATTTCCTCGGATCTTTTCTATACCAAATTATCACCTCAAATCCTCAGTCTACGCGCAGGAAATAAGATCGCGCCTTTCTGACGTCTATACCCCATCCGACAGAACCAAAACATTCGAACGTTCCTTTCTCGCCCGCACCTCTACCCTCTGGAATCCCTTTCCATCTGATAACCGCCATGTCTCTTCTCTATCCTCATTCAAATCCCCCCTTTTCCTACTTCTTTCTTTCCAAATAGATGCCCGCTAAAGACAAAATCTCAATTTAGAATTAATATCAGAATTAATTAATTAAATAATTAATATCAGAAGTGAATAATTGTTTTTAATGCACAAGCTTAAACTTTGTTAACCAACTCATTATTTCTGTATTTTCCATGTACTCTCTTTTTCCTTTATTTTTTCGTTTTTATGTTGTTTTTTCAATTTTTTTTTGTTCACATTAATTATAGTTTTCGTGACAAAAATTTATATTTTTTGCCTTTTATTTTATTTAAAACATTGTAAACATTAATTGATTTTTAATTTTAAGGCTTATGGCCAGATATTGTTTCTGTTTAATTTGTTCAATTGTGTTGTTCTAAAGGGACCTAATCATTCTTTTACTATTCTTTACTCTAGTGCAAATTATTATAACTCCTACTGATGTGTGTTGTTGACTAATTCCTTATGGGCTCTTCGAATATTAACACGAATATCAGACGTAGGTTACTTTAGACTATTTTCCACGATTTGGTCTATTGATGCAAGCATAGAAATACACATTATGCAAGAGTATAAATCAATAGAGGGACATTGTTTACGTAAAAGGCAATTTTCCCAATAAATTTTTCTCTCACCGCACCACCCCGTAACAGCTGAACTAGTCGTCAACACAAGCTCGAGTTGTGTTAACGACAGATGCCCTTTATTGCTACATGTGCAACAAATTATTGGAGGGAATACGAAATATTATTGCATTTTTTTTAATACTAAGAATCACAGACGACACTAACAAAAATATAATGAAAAAAATATTATTATTTTAAGTACTAACTATTCCTAACAATGGCAAGCGATATGATAATGTTACTTTTTACTAAAAGTACTATTATAAGATATATAGTTTTCTTTCCAAAATGATTAAAAACATAACGGACTTCTATTTAATTTAAGCGAGTAGTTTCCGTATTTTCCTCCAACAAAAAATCAAACCATCGGCATGTCCAAGCACAAGAATATCAGGATCCAGATCTAAAACTCTTTCCGTTGACAATTATAATTTAATGTGAATGTTTATTTTTATTATTATTTTTAAATCCATATTGGAATATTATTATTTTTACCAAGGTGGTATGTCTAATATTGTTGCCCTTCTATAAGAACTTAAATCTCTTGATTAATATCTCTTGGGTAAATTGGAATACACTTTGAGCTGTCAACAGTTTAATGTTTTTTTTTTCATTAGGTTTTAATGTTTATGCTATCCAACGACGCCAAGGAAGGCTGATTATCCTAAAGATTACCAAAGTATTTTGGCCTGTGTCATAAAGTCAAGAATTATATCTTGGCTCGACTACGAGATACACGGTCATCTCGAGCCAAATTTGAAGTTGCATTTTATTATACTGTGCTGAGGAGTGAGCCCATCAAAATCGCCTCCGATACTTATTCGACCGTGTGAAAGGAACGCATACTTTCTGCATAAACTAAATCGGAGTCGCATCTTTATAGGATTTTTATAGGATCTAGGGAATTTGTAGGATCCTGAGATTGAGGAAAGTGGTATAAGGTAAAAAACAAAGAAATATATTTTTTTCAAAATTAATTTTGAATATATATATAAATTAATTTTCATTCATTTAATAAAATGTTTTGTTCTCGTACATTATTTAGAATTAGAGTTTAAATATGTCATATTTCAAAGAAAATTTATGTAAAATAAAAAAACTTGGTTTTAACAAAAGGAAAACGCACGTGATCAGAGATAATCGTTTTGGTCACATTATGCAACATTTTAATCAATGCTCATTAAAATTGAATTGATTTTTACTTTTTGATTTTAGTAAAAATGTTCATTAATCTTACATATCAAATATGTAATGTGGAGAAGTATTGTGATTCTGAGAAATACACGTTTTAAGGTCCTCTTAAGTCTAAATAACCGAATCTGGCAAAATTTTCTGTGTTTTTATGTTTGTGTGTGTAAGTGAACAGCCTAGCTCAAAAAAGAAAAGTTATTCGAAACTGAAATTACTTGCCAATTGACTTGCCAAAAATTGACTTGCCAGAAGTGTCACTTTATATCACAAATTTTACAGTTTTTTTTTTTTTTTTACAATTTTGATGAAACGCTTAAGTTCTGCTCCTCAAAGCCCTTTAACTTTTTATACATTAAATGCATCACTGAAAAAATGTAAGGGAAAAAGTTATGAGGAAAAGAAAATTTTATTTGCGCATAACTCAGAAGGTATGCATATTATGGTAAGTTACAAGTTTCCGAAAGTAGAATCTTTCATCTATCTGGGATCCGATGTGAACTCTTCATCTTTGCAAGATCCTGGCTCGACCAGTGCGCATATATGGGTCAGAAGCATGGGCGACCGCCAAATCCAAAAAAAACGACTCATGGTATTTGAGAGTCAGATCCTCAGAAGAATCTTCGGAGTGGTAAGAGAGGGAGAGATCTGGAGGAGAAGAAAAACAGGAGCTCTAAAAGCTATTTAATGAAAATGACATAATCCGAGTTTTAATGATAACTCCGAGATCTCCAAAAAAATTTTAAAGAGGAAATCGGTGGTGAGCCGGGCGACCCAGGCAAGATGGCAAGATGGATTGTGTTAAAGCGGATGCGAGAGCCTTACTGGACACACGAAACTGGACTGCTGCAGCACAAGACGGCGGAGGCTGCTCGAGATGGCTCAGACTCGCTAGCGGGCTTTAGCACCAAATATGTACGTGTGTATGTATAAGATCATATGAAAGGTAATTTAATTCTGTAAAACATAAATTTAAAAAAAGTGTAAATCGGACCAGCGTATCTTATAAGGACTACAAAAATAAACCAAAAGCCGAAATTAGACGAAAAACCGAGAGTCCGAAAGCAGGCGGATGCTACCGAACCTTCTCAAATCCCGCCATCATGTAGTAAACAATACCCTCTGTAGTAATGTAACGTAATAATATAATAGTATAAATTATTAACTTAACAATTTCTACTTTTATTTTATTTAATTGAACAAAATGTAACCTTGGAAACTAAATGGAATTTTCATATAAACTAAATTGAAACTTTTATCATTTATTTTCAGCTTGACAAACCAAAATATATAGAAAACAGAATTGTCGTACAGCAATATTGTAGATAACTATTTTATTGTAATTTTGTAAGAGAAGGCGAGAATTGCATGTTGCTGAAAATATCTCAATAGGTGTGCTAGTGGTTTCGAACTAGCACACCGCATCAGTTTTTTTAAAAATATTTTAATAATACATAATAATATTTTTTTATTATAAATTTAAAATATCTGATGTTGAGTATCGCTTGGGAAAGAACGGTCATGGCGAGAGGAGAACTGGAGACGGGGGTGAGTATGTGGTTCCCTCCTCTCTTTGAAGAGGACTAACCGAGCCAGAGTGTCCTATTTCTAGTGTCCGAGGCATCTGTGCTTCCTCTTTCCATACTGAAGCTGGCTGTTAGCTCATGGTCGTTCCTCAGTGGAATCTACACTCGCTAACGAAACCGGAGAAGAATTTCAATACAGACTGTAGATTTTTACATTAGAGATATCCTAGTTGACACCAAAGCCCATAGAGGGTACTGGGTATTACTCGCTTGTAATAGCTTTTTGTAATAAAAAGAGTACACCTTTCTGGAGGAGTGGTTCTTTATAAATTTCTTCAGGATCCGATGAGAACTTTTAGAGATAGATTATATTTTAGTTTTTCAAGTATTAGCAATTTATACTTTATAACATATGATTATGAACTTACACGTGAGGTAATATGAAATAGCAACAAAATATCATACTTAAATATTATAAAACTTTTTTTCAATATTGTTGGAGATTAAGTGACGAACTTCTAAATGGACAACTGCTAGTCACTCGCGATAATTACAATAGTTTAGTTTACAAGTACATTTCAGAATATATTTGTTTTTTTTCTTTTTACCTAAATAAAACAGTAATTTTGCCAACAGTGGGACACACAATAGGCAATTAAAAAGATATTCTGGTACTGAAAAAAAATAAAAGGTTTTTTATTTTATAAAACAGTTTTTATTTTATACGAAATAAATAAATAAATAAGCTAATCTTTGCTGTCTCGTAAAAGCAGAGTGTTTAGTAGGCCTTACCCACGCCTTTCATATTTAAGTTTGTCCACTGAGGAATGTGAAAGAAAAAAAACGAGAAAAATGGTACATAAGAGCCACTAAAAATAAATAAATAAAAACTTTTTAGGAAAAAAAAAACAGACTTCAAAACTGTACAAATTTTTTTTTTTTCCAATCCCTCAAACAAAAAAGAACATTAATAAAACAAATAATTAGATAAATTATAAACTTGATGTACTTTACCTTTTACTACCTGTTGGTATTTGAAGGTCTGATGTAAAACTGTACAAAAGAACCACTGAGGAGATTAAATAATTTTTCCTACAAAAGTAAATTATTAAGTAACATTAGTGACTATTTCGAATCAACCTGAATAGGAAACTAAGTTAATATTTTTTGTTGTCGGTACCAAATTGCTCCACAACTTGAAATTTTTTATATCTTTAGTGATTCTTGTGTAAAATTTTGAAGTCGATTTTTTTTTCCTAATAAGTTTTTTTTTTAATAACGATAGCACAAGTTTTTATTATTGAACTAGGGCATAACACCAAGCTAGATTGTAACTATAAAAAGTGTTGAGATTGTAAAAAAAGTGTTACTTCCCTACTGCTGATACATAAGAAACGTATTGTAATCGAAAATGCAGCAGTATAATGGGATGTGATGTAGAAATCGAAAGCTGATAGAGTTAATTGCCCTAAAGAATAGTAGGATTGCCTACAGTACGAATTGAGGGCTTATTACTCATTGTTTAAATATGCAAATGATTTCGTCGAAAAAAAACACGATTTAAATATATATTCTCGTACCTGTTTCAAAAGTAAGGTATTTGCTATGTTGTGAAGCCGACTGGAAAAAATCCTCTAGTGCTGTCTGGGTAAGATCATTAAAAATGATGTATGGTCTTTTTAGAAAGAGGAAATCTCGTTTGTACTGGGATTTGTTAGAGATTGCCTTCTCCTCTATAGAAGGCCACTTCAGCTACAAATATGTTTTAAGTTTTATAGATTTTAAAACATTAAATAATTAAGTTTCTAATCATGCGCCTAATGAACTTACCTTTTGAACTGCCAGTTTAAAATGAGAACTAAAAGTATGTTAAACGATTTTTTAAATATGAAGAAAATTAATTGTATTTTATTGTAAAGAAAATCGTAATAAATGAAAAAGAATTATGTCTGTGGATAACTGTTGTCTATAAGTATCATTATTAATGATCATTTTTTCAAAGCTAGTCGCTTAGGTAGAAGGAACCATTCATTACCATTGATTGGTAAATCATAAGAATACAATTACAAAAAAAACTTTTAAATTATTGAACAGTCTAATTTAAAAAAAGGAAATGTGAAGATGATTCTAATTTTCAAGAAATTTAATTTACAGTTAGAATATTTTGATAAAGAAAATAAGTTTTTTTATTAATGAAATGACAATGATTCTGAATTGGATAATGCTAAACGGACAGCACGACGTTCAAATTATAAAGTTGGACTTGAAAACAGACAAATTGTCCGGAACGTAATCTATTTGAATGACTGCACGTAAGAAGATTGAAGGGTGATTTTTTTTTTTATGTTTAACTTCGTAGATCATTTGACGTTCTTTCTATAATAATATAGGAACATGCTAAATGAGATAAAAGGATGCAAACATATTCTAGGTAAAGAAATTAAAGTAGCTCAAGTTTTTGCAGTTACAATATTTAGTTTTTTTAAATTGGTACATTAATTTTTGTGATTTTTCCATTTTGGTAAATCCATTCATTTTCATAAATATTTGAATTATACCATTTTAGCTTTGTGGACTATTTAATTATCTTTCGAATGAGCATTTGGAATTATCCGAAAGATGCTACCGGCCCCGCACTGGCTTAATCCGCCTCTGCATACACAGAATAATGCTTTATAACTGTGGGTATAAAGTTCAATAGGCAGGATCTTTGCTCATGGCCCGATTTCGATGATTTTTTAGGTTTTGTATAGAATTTAATTACCTTTCAAATATAATATTGACAAAAATGAAAATGCATCTTTTGTACTCAGAGGGCTCTGAAAGCAGCCGAAATTGCGCACGATGTGATTAATACCGGTTTGGTATTAATAGTCCGATTTCGATAATTTTTTTGTTTTGTAGGGAATTAAATTGCCTTTCAAATGTCCTTACTTTTCGAATTGTGCTCAAATAATCTCTTCTTCATAACTTTTTTCTGTTTTTTCCCGGGAATGTACTATAAACGTGAATAGTATAAAGACCTTCTGAGGAAGATATTAGGCATGTTTCATAAAAATCGTTTGAGTCGTTTTAGTGCTACAGTCTGTGAGGCATGGAGTGCTCGGTTTGGTACAACATTGGGGGGACAAAACCCTTCATAACAAAAAAATATGCAACAAAATGGGCCCACTCGTCTAAGAGATAATCGTGGCATAGCCTTTAGAATATAGGATGTCATAACACGCGGAATTGCGGAGCATTTTCCCTGTTAATATTATTGAGATGATATCATCCGGACGTCTGAGATGGGTTTGTAAAGTTGTTGGGCATAGTATCGAACGAATCTCTAAAAAGTGAATAAACGCTGCGCCGATTGGTAATTGTCTGAGAGTAAGTCTTAAATGTAGTTGGGAGGATTGCGTTAAGGGTGATCTTACGAATTTGGTTTGGACGATAGTCGGTGGACGGAAGTTTGTAAATCAGTCGCATCGGAATTGAATCTTCGAGTCCGATAAGACTTTTATTATTATTATTTTCAAATACTTTACCCACATTTACTATACTTTGTAGCGCGTATGCGATTAAATAAAGAAAAAAGAACAAACCTCAATTTCAAATTCCCGATTCGGACGGGTTGCATTTGTTTTTTTAACTGTGTTATTCATTCATATGTTTTTGTTTTGTTCGATCTCAGTCAGATGGTTTGAATCCAAGCTTTATTATTTTAGAAATGTTTATTATGATCTCCTCAAGTTATAACAATAGAAAGTAGAATAGAATAGGCCACCTATGACCAATCATCAAGTCATCCTGTAGATCAAGAAAATAGAAGAACTAACTACCGGCATTGGAGTGAGTCTATTTCTTCTTTCAATTTTGTAATGTTGATACTTTATGTGAGATCATTAACAATTCGTTTATCAATAACAATTTAGATTATAAAATACAGTCCATTTAATTTATACTAATACTTATTAGTGAAGAAAATATCGTTTCGGAACAACTTCAAAGCATACGATTACAAATATCAGCTTACGGATCCCACGTTTGTAATTACTAAAACAATAATTTTTGCGAGCCAATTTGCAATGTGATTAAACGGATTTTGCAAAAGTACAGGACTTTAATTAAATATCTCCTGGAAACTTCTGAATTAAAAGTAAACGAGAGAGCCTAAAATTTACCCATAGAAGTTTAAATTAACTCAGAGCATGTGACATGAGACAATTATACTGGCCAGGAGTATAACAGCTATACTACTCGTTACTGAGCAAACAAATACAGTACTGATTAAAAGTGGAATGACGGAAGTTTGTACTAGTTAGTGTTAAAATACGAGAGCTTCTGAGCTTATTTCTGCTTTATACTGTTATATGCTGAAAGTCGCACATAGTAATAATAGTTGTTGGATATTGTTTGGTTTTGAATAATATTTTATTTTGTATCATTTATTGTGTTTATTTACTTCTATATTTTGGTACTGAATACTGTTCAATTTAGTTTGGGGCACCACTTTTAGCTAAGTTACATTGGCTTATAGGTTTTAATTATAAAGTTATTCATATTATTAATTTATAAAATTGGTTAATATGTTTTAATACTTGACTGGATGTGAGATGTGCTGTATTTGATCTTCATAGATGTGATTTTTGGTGTTTCCTGATGATGTCTGAATTGGCGAAACGTTGACTGGTTAGTTGTTTGCCGGTATTTCAGAGACTTGAGGTTTTGTGTTTTGGAATCTTCCAATTGCTTATAGTAATTAATAATGTTATTTTGAATTATAAAATACAATCAATCCTTTCATTTTGTTCTAAATTAATACACAATAAAATTTCGTGTCTATGGTGTATTTATAAGAAATAATTATCATGAACATTATATTGTCAAAGATATAAATGTTTTTTTAATTTTTGAAATCATTGTATAATTGATCTTAAATTTATTTCCAATCGTATAAATTAAAAAGTTAACTTTTATAGAAAATTAAATTTTTGAGCTCTGGAGATGTGATCAAATCCAGAGACATTAGCACATAACTAAAAAAAAAGTTGGAATCCTTATTTCAAATTATCATTTATTTTGAGTTTCAACAGCGATATTTAGTTCAAACATGGTGAAAAGGCTATTATTTTTTAAACAAAACAGCTGGTAGGAAATTGAAAAATAAAAATTAGCATAAGTGATGTATGTTGCTAATACAAGGAATTTAGCAACTCATCATGAGTAGTATCCCTTTTTATCTAAATATTCTTGGAGGAATTTACGTGCAATTAGTAAATGTTTTTAAAAATGTATAAATATTGCATACATAATCTATGGACTGAGTTGGCTTAGTGAATCGATGATGCATAGGACCTGTTCATTGTCTGAGAGTGCTAATTGATTTCGTCGCTATCTTCGCGTGAGACGTTCAATGGAGCGACGTGAATTCATTGTGGCACTTCAGAGCGGTTATTTCACAGCAAGGATTTCTGGCATTGATGAATAGCTCAAATTCGCTTATTCTGAAATAAGTTGGAAAAGATTTTATATTTGTGAGATTATTTGGGTAATTAATTTACAAAATCGAATCATAACTTTTATTACCTAATTTTAAATCCAGATCAGATAACTTTAAATCTTACTGGCTTGAAGTGAATCGTTAAATTCGAAAATGAGTATTTTCAAATTATAGTTTTAGCCAACTTATTTATGTATACGTTTTAATATATTTAATTCATTATATTAGATTAAATATTAATTTTTAGAATAGATTGATATATTCAATTATAGAATAGATTAATGTTTGATTATTTTTTCATAGTGTATTATTTCAGTTTATTAACTGAATCTCAACAGCTTCTCGCTACCTTTATTAGACAAGGATTTAACTGATCTAACCTTAGTTTTAAGAAAACGAGTTTGAAAAGTGCTAAAACAGTTTTCGTTACGAATTACCTTGGTCAATTTTCTTCTCATTTTTGTTTTTTTGTTTTTAATTAACTCTTCAAGTTGATTTAATAAAAAATTACCACACCTCCGTTTTTATAAAGAATATGTTAGAATTATAGTTATATATTTTATGTTAGAACTTTGTCACATTAGTAAAACGGCTCTTTTTAATAGATCGCAGATAGAATTAGATTCTCATATGCATTAGACAAAGGAGAATCAGAAGCACCAAAAATGTCAGTTACAACCTTGTAAATCCGAGGTAGCGAGCTGCGAATATTTAGAGATAAATGAAAGTTTATATATACTAATTGTAAGTAGTTATTTTTGAAAATAACTACTGTAATATATAAATAATTTTAATTATAAATTAGCAAAGCTCTGCAGTTGGATATGTACCTAGAACCGATTATAAATAAATGGATGATATATATTTTTAAATTTCTAAAATTTGAAGCTTGAAAATTATTTATTATTATTATGGATAAACAAAACGTAATTTATTGAGACTGTGAAGTGCGACGCGCCGGATTTACTTTACCGCATAATAACCTGTCCAAGATACATGTTCTACAGTTAGACTTTAACTAGAGATGTAGAACTTAATTATTGCAGCTTAACTGTCTAATTATGCAATTTCGGTATGGATGCATAAGTTAGTCATTGTATAACTGAGAGTTACTGATAAAAATGATTCGCTAGAGGCTATTTTGGTCCTCACTATAAACAAGAAAATTACAACTTTGTTATGAATGACTCCATTGCTGTATCTGATGTATAATTCAGCGCCCATAGGCAGTATGCGGTGCTGACCACAGATGAGAATAATGCCGCTGAGATAGGCTAGATAAAACATGCTGCCATGAGAGATTACGGTCTAAAAAACCGCTAGGCAGCAGCACCGTATCCCAAGTAAGGGAGACAAATGAAGGGCTATATTGTTTGCCGTTTGGGGACTTTGGACTTTGCTAACAGCGAGTCTACCGAGATCCTAATTGACTCCATGTGAAATACGACAATACCCCGCGGGTCTTGCATTTCTCTTCCAACTTCTTGATCGATAAACTAGAATCCTCCAGTAGTTAGAAGATGTTTTTATTGAGATCACTAAGCCTTATATCATCCGGAAGGTATCAAGTGTATAAGCCGTATGTTAGTCGTTAAATTTTATTTTTTTTCAAATCTCAATCTATCTACCCTTTTGAGACAATGTTCATACAAAAATGTGTTTTTACACATTGCATGCAGTAAAGGAAGTATTGTAATAGCGAAAATTTTCGGTTATCAGACTTAAACGGAAATATCCATTTTGACAAGTTTTGTCGTGACGACTGAACGTTCGTTCGTACGTATCTCTCATAACTCAAAAATGGTTAGCCATAGAAAGTTAAAATTTTGAATATAGGATTAATATAAAATCCAGTTGTGAACTTCTCTTTTTAGTAACTGTATGATTACCGGAAATAGTACTTTACTTGAAGGTCATTATTGATTTTCATCAAAAATTATATTAAAACATAACGTGAAACTTCTCAAATTTGGTATATAAGACTTACATATAGATATAAACAACATAATAAATTGTTGTTGAAATTGGCAAACCGGAAGTGGTACTTTACTTGAAGGTCATAATAAACTTACATCATAAGGCATATAGATTCGATGATAAAGGTTATAAACGCTATCCCCTCCCTCTAGTTAAACCATTTTATTTCTTGTTTTAAGTGTTAAAATTTGGTGTAAAATACTTTTTTTCCACTCCACTTTTGAGCTGATCAAGTCTACAGCAGAAGAATAAGATTTAAGTTAGGCAGGTTCTTCCGCTTAAAATGTTGAAACCGTCGATTTCGAATGCTTCGTCTAGTGACATAGACAGTTCTAATGCTGTCAAGGAATACGAAGAAATCTCTTGGGAACTTGTTACCAACTGAAAGAAAATGATATATAATAACGGAATAACCTCTCCAGAAACAAGAGCATATGTGTGTGTGTCAATAGATGGACGTCGTGATGCCGGGTGTCGTTTTTGAGATAGTGATATCTTCGGCAACTGGTAACCATATTCAGGATCACTTTTTGAGGCACCGATTTATAGTTTAATAGGCGTACAAGGGAGTCATGGGGTGTCCACATCAGATATTTTAAGTAGGTCATTCTTTCACATTTGTAGATGTAGTCTCATATGACTGACAGATCATCGCTTAACCGATTGAGTAGGCTCAATATTTGAACATTATTTGAAATATTGTAATATAAATGGTGTTAATGATTCAGACAAAAAATCTGTAATAAAGTTTCCTCTTAGTATAATAAAATGATATTTTGAGCATATGTAAAATTTTAATGAAACAGCATGAATTAAAAATATCTCTCTGATGCTATCAAAGAGAGTGAGGATGGCAAAAATGAGAGTTTTTCTGTTGCTGTGCAATTACTGTACGATTGAAAAAAAAAATGTCCCGTTTGGAGTGTTGTTTTACAGTACCGTTTCAGTTATGTTATCAGATTTTTTGGACAATGTGTGCGAGTGAGAGATCAACATATGTCCCTGAAAATTGTTGACCAGTGTTTGGAGTGACTTTGGCCAGGACATTTCTTCAAATCATATTTAAAGATTGGGGTAAGCATAACCAGAAAGATAATTTTTTAATCTATATTAAAAAATTTCCTAATTGGTATAGATTAGTTTTTATTTTACAGAAAAAGAGTTGGTGTTTCATGGAGATTTTTTAAGCCTAACAGTTTGTAAGGTGTTTATTATGCATATGACATTATTTAACGTAAGAGCTTGCTTCAAATCAAATCTTAGTCAGAGGCCAGTAACCTTTCCTAAGACTTGAATCTAATCCTTTACTTAGTATCTCTGTATTGGCGTACTAGGAAACCCTCTCCTAGTCTTGTCCCTTTCGATGTACTTTTGTTAGACTAAGATATTCATTCTGTCTGTAGATCTGAGGTTGTATGAACCATATATTATTACATAACCTATTTTAGACAATAAAGTTTTTTTAAGTTCTCTATTTGAGCAGCTCTTTAACTGGCGTCCGAACAGGGATTGCAAGCATCAAGAAATCACTGTTTCCAGGCATCATGAATCATCTTCGCAGTCTGAACTCTGAACTTTGAAGAAATTTTATATTAAAGACTCACTATCCGAGGTATCTTTAATATCACTGCTTTTGGCCCACTATCAGAGGGACCAGAAGACTCCGACGATTTTAGAGGCATTCAACTTAAGATATAACTCTACCGAGGTACCCTTCGTTGCAGTTCACTGGACTTCACGGGTTGCAGGTATCCAGCAGAACCTCGAGACTCTTATAGTAAGAATTTAGAATAACTTTTATTTTATTTTTATTTTTATTCCTACTGACCGGGCATTACGTCGTATTAGTGAATAAATCGAACAATTGAAAAAGGTAAAAATGGCAGACACTTCCAATAAGACAAAATCATCCAATTAATCAACGAAGACCCTATAACGGTACGATAGGGCAAACCGTTTTGATGAGAAGTGCAAATTCTTAGCCACATAGGCAGCCAATATATGAGATAGAAGAAGAACCGAAAGAAGATCCGAGAGACGCGAAAATAAGAGATCTCAGTTGTCCCATTTTTTAGAAACAAATCGTAATTTTAGAGTTATTTGCTGTAATCTTCGACGAACTTCCCTATGTAATTGATCTTGCTAAAAGAAAATGGCTTCTCGACACCGAAGCAAATAGTAATTTTAAAAACCCCGATATTATTCCTAAAGGCGTACCCCGCGTAAAAGAAAAATTCACGATAAAAACCGCAGCAGGCAAAAAACACGGTGATGAAGTATTATATACTTATTTAGACACAACATTTAAAAAAAATCCCGAAAAAATTTTATATTTATAAATTTGGCCCCAACTATGACATACTTTTAGATAATGAAATATTGGACAGCATGGATTCAAAAATATTATTTAAAGACTGATTTAAAGGATAATTACCACCAAATATAGTTTATTTAATTTTCATTTATGGGATGAAAAACGCTCAGTAACTTAAAGCAGTATAAACGTAAAACAGGGTATTAACTCCGTTCCATTAAACAGAAACGGAATTTTTTACGTTGAATTAAAAAATGACGACATTGAAATTCCCGCTGGTATTTACAAAAATAATTTAACAATAATTGGTAAAAATCAAAATACGTTAGAATTAAATTTTCAAGAACTTCTGGGTGAAGAAGTTGAAAAAAACCAATTATCCACAACTGACATATTAAAACATAAAATCAAAACAAAAACTGAAGAACCAATATATTCGAAAAATTACCGGTATCCACACCAATTTCGCGAAGATATGAAGGAAGAAGTAACTAAATTATTAGACAATAAAATAATTCAGCCAAGTAACTCCCCGTACAATTCACCGATATGGATTGTACCGAAAAAATTAGACGCATCGGAAAAGAGAAAAATTCGAATGGTTATTGATTATCGAAAGTTATATCAACAGAACATTTCCGATAAATATTCCCTTCCAAACATAGAAGATTTGCTCGGGAAGCTAGGTCGTGCTTCTATTTTCACAACGATGGACTGATGTTACGGCTTCCACCAGGTCAGAGTAGAAATAGGCTCAATCCCTAAAACCACCTTTTCTACAGACCAAAGTTACATCAACAAAACTTATATCATACATATTGAAAAAAACTACTATTATCAAAAACAGTAGCAATTTATATCAACCTATAAATTGTATTAATTATAATAATGAATTATATTGTAAAAATCTAGCATTATTAAGTAATAAGTGTATAAAAGAATTAGCTTATAATGAACCCCTTGATGATTGTAAATTCAAATCCAATGATAATGTATATTCCAGAAACACAACAATATGTAACCCATCTAATTAAGTATATTGAAACGAAAAAAGATAATTTAGTTCGAAATACCCATTTGTCAGTTGACATCCGCATGATGGTATAGAAGGATCAATCTAATTAGGGATTGATAAATTATTTGCCACTTCTATAAATTTGTTTTATTGAAAACTAGTTTCGAATGTTATACATTCATCCTTAGTTCTAAAAACACACAAGAAATTCAAAAATAAGCAATTCAAAATATAGTTCGGTATTATTATACATATTAAATTAGATTAATATAAATCAGTATTATAAAACATTTATGAATTATGAATTTAATTAATTAATTTATGAATTGGTACTCACCAAGGTTTAAATAGATTATATCAAACAGAAAAGTTTGTACTGGTTTCTTCTCGCATCGTACTAACAATGAACGAAAGTAGGTGGGATGTTTTTAGGTAAGCGGTTTAAGGGCCAGAGTTTTTCCAGTAATGCCCGTGAGTAATTGTTTTTTCTGTTATAGATGGGAATAAATTTAAGATCTGGAGAAGCAAAAATCTGGATTGGATTTGAAGGATGTTATTATTTCAAGTACTTCTTTTATATTTAATTTGAGGCTGCTTTCAACGTGATGTATTAATTTAACTCCTGAGACTTTGATGAATTTATGATTATTTTCATTTAAATGAATTGCAAAGTTGGAATTATCTGTCTTATTATTATATGCACGTACATGTTCCTTTAATCTCTGATTTAACGATCTTCCAGTTTTTCCTGTGTATATGGCTGCACAATCATTACAATTTAGTTCGTACACTCCGTTTTTTTGGAAAGTGTCTATTTTGTCTTTAGGAGAAGAGAAATATGAGTATAGGGGTTTTTCTATTTTAAATGCAGGGTTAATCCAAGTTTTTTCAATTCATTTCCCGCTTTGGTGTAATATAGAATCAAAACATAATGTTTCGGGATGGGCCTATCTTCGGGGATTGTTGAATACATATCATTAATGTCTTTTTTTGTATTTGTTTTTTTTAAATATGATTGATAGTTGTTTTATTATACCCGTTATTTTTTGCTATGGAATATATTATTTCAATTTATTTATTACAGTTCTTTTTATTTAATGATATGTTCAAAAGACGGTAAATCATGCTATTAAAGGCTGCGAGTTTATGTGCTATCGGTCAAACATTTTCAAACATTTTTGAGTTGAAAATCTTGTGGTTCACATCGAAACCGGTCTAGTAAAATATAATAACGACTCTATTTCCAAATCCGTATGCGCCAATGTACTAAAAACCGAAATAGAAAAAATCAATAGGTCCAATTAAAATATATCAGCAGAACATAAAACGGCACGTATATGTCAGAAAAAGTACGCGAAAATAATCTCGTAATCATGAAAGCAGGATAAAGGAAATACGACAGTAATTCTAGAAAGAGATAACTATAGAAAGAAAGTTTATGAAATAATATTAATAATAAAGAAATTGAAATAATATATTCCATAGCAAAAAATAATGGGTATAATAAAACAACTATCAATCATATTTAAAAAAACAAATACAAAAAAAGACACTAATGATATGTATTCAACAATCCCCGAAGATAGGCCCATCCCGAAACATTATGTTTTGATTCCATATTAAGGCCCTATATCCACCAATGTGGGAAATGAATTGAAAAAAACTAGGATTAAATCCTGCATTTAAAATAGAACAAACCCTATCCTCGTACTTCTCTTCCCCCTACAAAACAAAAAAAGACCCTTTCCAAAAAAGCGGAGTATACGAACTAAATTGTAATGATTGTGCAGCGAAATACACAGGAAAAACTGAAAGATCGTTAAATCAGAGATTTAAGGAACATATTCGTGCATATAATAATAATACAGATAATTCCAACTTTGCAATTCATTTAAATGAAAATAATCATAAATTCATCAAAGACTCAGGAGTTAAATTAATACATCATGTTGAAAACAGCCTCAAATTAAATATATATGAAGCACTTGAAATAATAAAATCCTTCAAATCCAATCCAGATCTCCAATTGTCCAATCTTAAATTTATTCCCATCTATAACAGAAAAAATAGTTACTCACCGGCATTACTGGAAAAACCCCGACCCTTAACCGTTTACCTAATACATCCCACCTACCTTTCGTTCATTGTTGGTACGATGAGAGAAGAAACCAGTACAAACTTTTCTGTTTGATATAATCCATTTAAACCTTGGTGAGTAACATGTATTTGATTTCTTGTCTTAATTAAATTCATAATTCATAAATGTTTTATAATACTGATTTATATTAATCTAATTTAATGTGTATAATAATGCCAAAATATATTTTGAATTGCATATTTTTGAATTTTTTGTGTGTTTTTAGAACTGAGGATGAATGTCGAAATTAGTTTTCAATAAAATAAATTTATAGAAGTAGCAAATAATTTATCAATCCCTATATATAATCTAAGCTCGCATTAGCCTTCTGTAAACGAAAAAAAAAATAGTGTGTAGGTTTTGAGAGCCAAATTTTTTCCAGCCATTCTCATCCCGTCGTTCATTCGAACCCCACTTGATGTATGTATATTAATGTTTTTAGATTTTAGAGTTGTTATTATGGAAAACTAAACATGTTTGAAGTTTGAAGGGTTAAATGTTTCTTAGAAATACAAAAAAATATGATAAACATCACTTTATATTTTCATTTATCCTGAATAAGGATAAATAATAATTAATTATTATAATAAATGATAATTAATAAATAATTATTAACAAAATATACGTTATGTTTACCTTGAAAGTTTAGTATAGCAAAATATACTCCTTTTTTTCTGCATGGAAACGTTAGAATTAAATTATTGAAAATATATAAACTTGCGTACAATAATCTAATCTCACATAAACCAGCACGAACAGAGCATACAATATAATTAATGGGAAAGATAAAAAATATTCCAATTCATTAGTCGCTAGTCTCGTTATTAACGAGATAGATGGGACATTTACTGCTGATTGTGTCGTAAATAATGACGAGTAATAATATTCATTCCCATTCAACCGAGCAATAAATTGTCACAATATAGCTAAATGCGTCTGACCCCTTTGAAAAATATTTCCGGATCATTTAATTTATTTGATTGTTTGTTAAAATAAATAACGTCAACTAAATAATAAATGGAGGTACCACTTCAAAAAAAAAAATTTAATGCGATAAAATTTTTTTGCAAATCCTGAGAGAAACCTAGCTGCAGAAATCAATGGATATAACCTTTAAGTCTAGTTTCAAGAACCACTTGGAAAAGTGGGAGTCTGGAGGAGCTAAAGTAACTTTGCCGTTTGTCCTAGAAGAAAAGAAAAGAATGCCATTTATAGAGACTAAAAACAATAGACGGAAAATGTTATTTAAAATAAAAGTTTCGGGTAAATATCTAATATAATAATAGAGCTATTCAGTTATCAGTGTAAAGTGATAATCGGCAAAGATAATCTTGGTCTAACATGCTGTATGCAACAATATTATTCTTAGTGCCTTCTCAGGTTTTTTAGCAGATGTCGTACAAGTTAATCAAAAATTTATTCATATATAATTATTTAGGTCTAATCAAATGCTCGCGTTATTTTCGATCTCTAGCTATATTTTAAAAAGATTAGGTAAAATTAGGAATTTAAATAAAGATGAAAATTCGAATGATCTACAAGCAATTTAACAACTATTAATTCTTATTTATTACAAAAATAAATAAATAATAGAATAAACTGTAATACAGATATTTTTAGTATACATTGATTATTTAATAGTTGCACTCAAGAGAAAATAAATTATTTATATAGTTTGTCGGTCGCTATGATCTCCCATCATGACGACATGGCGAAGCCATTTCAATTGGCAAGACTCTAAAACTGGGATGGCCAATTTTTTCACAGACGAGTTCAGATGCGCCATACTATATAACTCGGGTCCTGTTTATATCTTCTTTGGTTAGGGGTTATAAAATGTAGATAAGGACAGGATCTGCTTCGCTTAGAGGAGGAAAAGTAATAACTTAATTAAGTAAAATTCAGTTTCAGAAAGCGCCAATTTACTATAGCTAGAAATGACTTCTTGCACGAGAAGGTGATCGCTTAGTGATGATGTTGCAGCAGTTGGAATTGAGAGCAAGATCACCTTAAAACATGGATTTCTTTGTTCTCTTAGCTTGCAAGAATTCTTGGTCCTGTCATATATTTAATAAACTTTTTAATATAAGTATACTTATGGACATGACATCTAAAGAGTAAAGATTCGACTCTATGGCGAAATCCAACGATATAAAAATACAAATATGTTGGCGCAAAGACGCAATACGCCACTTGTAATCTTCCAATGTGCTATGTTTGGCGCATGCGCCACGGTTTGGCCACCTCTGATCTAGAACCTCCTTCATCAAGTCAGCCAAGAGTTCCTCCCTTTCACCGAAAAGGGTATAGCAAAAGAAGAAGAAGCCTTTTTCGGTGAGCAATATAGGATAAGCATTCTTTTTGGGATCGGTCGTTTGAGTAGTTTTAGAATGAAATCTACAAAAAATTAAACAAAAATTTATATCCTATATTTTTATCTAGTATATAAATGAAAGTAAAATTTTGATTTAACTTTAATTTTATTATTTTACTTTCCCTTTATTTTGTTCTTTTACTTTTATTTTAAGGACTTAGGTTTTAAGGAGGCAATGTATTACTATAGTTAATTTATCATTATTATTTCTAATTAATTATTAGGTAATGAGGCTTACTCTTTTTTGAATTGAATTAGTTAAAAACTAAAACGAATAAACTGATTAATACCTTTGAGGGAAAAAAAAAATGTTTCGGTCTATTACTTAATTTTTCCAGGATTAGTCTTCTGAATAAGTAAAATTGTCAGATTAGCTACAAGTCTGAGTAAATGTTAGAAATGGTAGTGCCGATAAGGATTGTAATGCCAGGGAATGTAAATTAGAAATAGCTAAACGTGACGTTGAAGCTTTGAATTATTCAATATTTAGATGAGACAGTAGGGACTGTGTCCTTCAGTTGAGACGTTGATCCCGTCACAGTCACAGTGACGGGACACGTAGTGAGCCCGGCCTTCCATCACTGAGACCCCGGCCAGCATATCTACGGCCACTGCTCCACCATATCCATGCTGTCTCTATCTACCACTACTTATTTAATTTATTATTTATTTATTTATAATTACAGTTATTTTTTCATAGAAATTTGTTGCTAAATTTATAACAAAAGTGCACACAAGTTCTACACACAAGTTGCTAAAAGTGCGTAACAATTTCTAAAGCCTTCTTGTATAGTAGGCTTCTTAATATTTATGTACTGACATAAGAAATTAATGAAAGGATGAAGACAATAGGAAAATCTGTACAAAACGTTATGCTAGTGAAAGAAAAATCCTGAAGTGCTTAGAAGAAATTAATTATAAGAAAAACATTTTGAATTTCTCTCTCTCTCTCTCCCTCTCCCTCTCCCTCTCCCTCTCCCTCTCCCTCTACCTCTCCCTCTCCCTCTCCCTCTCCCTCTCCCTCTCCCTCTCCCTATCCCTATCCCTCTCCCTCTCCCTCTCCCTCCCCCCTCTCTCTCCCCCTCTCTCTCCCCCTCCCTCTCCTCCTCTCCCTCTCACTATACCTCACAGAAAAAAGAGGGATGTTCAGTAACTTTCACATACGTGTGGACTATCAAATCACATACGGAAAACGCTGTCCGCAAGTAGTTTGTAGAGACGCATTGCAGTACTCTCAAACAATGATATAAGCTGTTCAAAATGTGTTACTGACTAAGAAGATGCTTGCTGAGTACTGTTTAACGATTTACAATTAATGTTTTATTAAGTTTTGTTATTACTTTATTATAATACATCTTGGATTGGACGAAATCAATTTTTGTAGTGTATTTAAACATCCAGTTACAAGAAGTACTTGCCTGACAATATATAAAGGTTCGGTATGAATTAAAAATTTAGCAGCCCATTCCCAAATATTACAAAACTAAAAATATGAGCACACTGGTCTGAAATCCAGGTCCTATTTTTAAGATGCGAATTTTTAAGATCCTATTTAATTATGCGCCTCTTATACTATTTACGTTTATAGAAATGAAAAAAAACAACTTTCAGAGGATAAATTGATTTACCCAAGACTAAAGTGGTACTAAAATATAATACCGGTACTGAATGGTACTTAAAATTCAGATATTATCTTCGTGGTTATCCATATCTTGCTAAATACGACAGATATCAAATTATTTTTACTCTGAAGCTGAAAAAACTGATAAGGTATTATTAGGATTCAGTATTATTGTAAATGGCGAAACTGACTGAATACACTGTTCTGCATCAAAAAACTTCCTTCAAATGGTGTTTTTTTTTTGAGGTTGCTAAGTACGAATCCAAAGGCAGAAAATCTCTATTAGGCACCACTTTATGTCAAATTTGTGTTTTGTGTAAAAAAATGAGGTGTTTTTCAACATTTTCAGCATTTTTTTTATCGTTTTTAAAATCTTAAAAAACTTATCATAAAAACTTCAATGAAAAATGGAAAAATCTATTTGATTTTGAAGCTATAACAATTTATTACAACAGGAAAAAATTTTGGGAGCTCAAGTGTTAAGCTTCAAGAATTTGTTTGGCCTTCAGTCATTATGCTTCAGAAGTATTATGCAGGGGCCCAGTTTATACCTACCTCTTACGTTCAAGCAGTAGAGTTAGCAGGCAAATTTGTTGAAGAGTGAAGAAAAAAAAGGAATTATGTTTCTCTCTTGGAGGGATTCCTCAGGTACCAGAACCAAAGATTAAAGAGGGGATTTTCGTGGGGCCACAAATCCACGCTCTTTTTAAGGACTTGAAATTCTTGGAATATTAAATGAAACTGAAAATATCTGATGTGGCAACACATGACTTCCTTGTACGCCTATTAAATTATAAATCCGTGGCTCAAAAAGTGATACTGAATTTGGTTACTAGTTTCCGAAGATTGCAGTAAAAACGACACTCGGCGTCGCGACATCCATCTATTGACACACACGCACGCACGCACGCACGCACGCATACACACACACCCACCCACACACACACACACACACACACACACGCCACTGGAGGTCTCATTCCGTTATTATATGTCGTTTTCCTTCAGTAGGTAACTAGTTTCCAAGATATTTCTTCATGTTCCATGACAACAATAAAACTGTCAATATCACTGGATAAAGCATGAGAAATGGACAGTTTCGACATTTTAAGCGGAAAAACCCACATAACTAATATCTTATTCTCATGATGAAGACTTGTTGATCTCACAAATGAGGAGGAAAACTAGTATTTTAGACTCAATTTTAACACTTAAAACAAGTAATAAAAATGTTAAATTGGATTGGAAACCAAATTGCGTTTGTAACCTTTATTACCGAAACATATGATTTCTCTTTTAATTTAAATATAATTTTTGATGTAAGCTTATTATGACCTTCAAGTAAAGTACCCTTTTCCGCTCACGAATCTTAACCAAAATCTAGTAAATACATTTATATCGGTATAAAAGTCCTTTTCACCAAATTTGAGATGTTTTACATTATGTTTTAATATATTTTTTGACGAAAGTCTAATATGACCTTCAAGTAAAGTACCACTTCCGGTTTTCTGATTTAGAACAAAATCTTTTATGTTATTTAAATCAATATATAAGTTATAAATACTAAATTTAAGAAGTTTTGCATAGTATTTTAATATAATTTTTGATAAAAATCAATGATGACCTTCAAGTAAAGTGATCAAGCAGTGACCAAAAAGGGAGGTTCACAACTAGATTTTACAACAATCCTAAATACAAAATTTCAACTTTCTACGGCAAACCGTTTTTGAGTAATGCGAAATACGAACGCACGAACGTACGTACAGACGCCACGACGAAACTAGTCAAAATGGATTCAGGGATGGTCAAAATGGATATTTCCGTCGAAATCTAAAAACCGAAAATTTTCGCGGTTACAATACTTCCTTTACCTCGTACAAGGAAGTAAAAAGAGCTTGGTCTGCATTTGAAAACATGTGTGAACAATTTTTGGGCAAAAAAAGAGCTACGAATAACAAATACATTGTTGAAGAGTTGCTTTTATCATAGAAGACCGTGGGTTGCAACATGTCATTAAAAATTCATTTTTTGCACTCCCATTTGAATTTCTTTTCTCCCAACTTGGGAGCAGTTTCAGATGAACACGGAGACGGTTTCATCAAGAGATTGCCCAAATGGAGAAAAGGTATGCTGTAAATGCATGCTGACTAATGTTGGACATTACAACGGGAAATACCTGATGAAAAATATAAAAGGGAAAAATATACACATTGACTTGGCATACAGTTATATTACGTTCAGGATTAAATATTTCATTATTTTATATATTATTATTATCACAAGAAAATGAAATAAATAAATGAAAGGAAATAAAAAAAAAAATAAATAAAAGAAAAAAAAATGCTATTTAATTTTTTTTTTAAATCTCCATTTTCTCAAAAATGTTGCCTGATAGAATTTTTTGGACTTCAGATGTGAACTTAGCACACATGAAAATATAAAATTCAGAAAAAATTTCTCAAAGGACCAAAAAAAATTTCTTTGCAGAACAGTCACCTGATCAGACTTTGTAACGATTGTTAAGTTTTCATTTAAAGGTTTAGTGATTTTTTTTTCATGTTAAACCTGAAATTTCCTTACGTACTCCAATATATTAGAATTAATTAAATTATGAATTGTAGAAACCCTACATAGACTTTATGTAGACTTGTGATATTTCTGCAATCCACGATTCAATTTTCTACAACTTCATATATTGAAGATTAATACTTGTAGTTAATGAAGGATACCGTATTAAAATATATCACAATATACAAATTAAACTACTTATTCTTGAAAGATTGCAGGGCTTAATATCATTAACAACATTAGAGACCTAACCATAGTACATGTGACCATAATGTAGACGAGAAGATTTATTTTTAGAAGTAGGTCTTGTCTTGTTGCTGTGGAAGATTTTATGCAAGATTCTTGGTATTATAAGGCATTAAACTTCTGAATTATAATTATTATTTATGATAGTATAACTAAGCTTAATCCTAATATTATACCCTTTATTTGATTATTTATTAAAGAAAAGAGACCCAGACTATCTTATATGTTGGGTATTTTTGGAGGGGAATTGAATAAAAAAGGGAGTGAGAGAAAGTGGCATCCACTTAATTATCGTTTTCACGTGATATTAATAATATTGCGGTGCATTGGCAGATAATCTGTAGACATTTTCAGTCCTCTATGACTCCTTTCAGATACCTACAATAGTTAGTACTTTCAGTATGTTTAGACAGACATTTTCTTCAACACAGATATCTGATGTGGACAACACATGACTTCCTTGTACGCCTATTAAACTATAAATCGTCGGCTCAAAAAATGATCCTCAATTTGGTTACTAGTTTCCGAAGATTGCAGTATTTCAAAAACGACACTCGGCGTCGCGACATCCATCTACTGACACACACACATATATTCTTGTTTCTGGAGGTCTCATTTCGTTATTATATGTCGTTTTCTTTCAGTAGGTAACTAGTTTCCAAGAGAATTCTTCGTGTTCCGTGACAACATTAAAACTGTCAATATCTCAAGATAAAGTTTCGACATTTTAAGCGGCAAAACCCTCTCAATCTTATTTTCCTGCTGCAGACTTGTTCATCTCACAAATGGGGAAGAAAACCAATATTTTTCACTCAATTTTAACACTTAAAACAAGTAATAAAAATGCTTAGTTGGATTGGAAACCAAATTGCGATTGATGTAAGTTTATAATGACCTTGAATTGAAGTACTCTTTTCGGCTCACCAATTTTAATGAACATCTAGTAAATACATTAATATCGATATAAAAGTCTAATTTACCACATTTGGGACGTTTTTCATTACATTTTAACATATTTTTTTATGAAAGTCTAACATGACCTACAAGTAAAGTACCACTTCTGGTTTGCCAATTTTGACCCAAATTTGTTACGTTATTTATATTAATATATCGGTCTTGTATATCAAATTTGAGAAGTTTTGCGTTATATTTAAATATAATTTTTGATGAGAATCCGTAATGACCTTCAAGTGAAGTACCACTTTCGGTAATCATGCAATGACCAAAAATACGAACGTACGTACAGACGTCACGACGAAACTAGTCAAAATGGGTTCAGGGATGGTCAAAATTGATATTTCCGTTGAAAACTGAAAACCGAAAATTTTCGCGATTACAATTTTACATGGAAATAAAAAGATTAATAATAATTTTAATTTTTTGATCTGACTTTTTTACTGCTCTATAATTAAGTTGAACTAATTTATATTACTATTAAAAGTAAAAATTATAAAATTAAAGCAACTTTATTTATTGAATGAATATATAATAATACATAATAAAATCCAAAAAATATCAAATAAATAATATATAAATTTTGTTATAAATTAGTCTAAATACAAAAATAATTTACAAAACATACGCATATACACATTATTAAAAATAAATCAACCAAATCATTCTTTGACAATGAACAATTTCAATCTACAACATTGTCTGATGAAGAAAAACAGGTTCATAAGAATGTCGCTATTGTCAATTCTGAATAATTCCACATAAATTGTTCTGTATTGTCATATTTACGGATTGAGGCAGGTATTGATAGCGGAAGGCCTGCTGGAACCCCTGCATAAACCGGGCAACGGGCAAAAATATGGAATAGATTCTCAATTTCATTTAAATTACAGATAATACAGTTTTCTTTTGGCTTGAAATAATAATATATATTTTCAACTGTTATTTTAATATAATTGTTGCCGATTATATAATATTAAAATAACAGCTGATTTGTGCTAATGTTTTAATCATAGTGAACGGAGATTTTAGTGTGAGATAAGGCTGAGGCTTATCACTTTCATAAGTGGATATAATGTATATAATACCAAGTACGGGCAATCAGTTTTCGTTTGTCGTGCTCCTCTGTTTAAAATAAAAAATATGTGGCTCAACATATTTACAAAATGGACGGGACCAAGCGAATCAATTATAATTGTTCGAGAAAGTGTATGGGACTTCGAATTCTTTATTATGACTTTGACCTAAACTCTTTTAATTAAACTCTTCAATTTAATTCAAACAGTTTTATGACCAACATTTAATTTTATTTATTGTGCACATCTCATATTTATGAAAAATAAATTGGAAGCGCTCATTCTAATTTTATCAATCCCGTGTCTCTTCCTTTAGATGCAATCCGAAAAATGGTTTTTGTTATTCTCTTGGAGCTTCGCTAGGGGATTTATCGCAGGTGCCAACACTCATTCTTTCTGACGTATCTAATCATTTCACGAGATGCTTTGTCTCGTATTAGAAATATAGACAGTGATATTGGAAGAACTAGGAGGAAGTTCCTACGATATCACTATTTATATTCCTACTACTATTAATTGTTTTATTTAAATTAATCGATTTTGGTTGGTTTTGATAAAATCCGATTCCGATCAATTATTTAAATCTTTACATTTGCACATTGAAATGGACGTCAATCAGCCAATGAAACGATTGAAATCAATTTGTGAACTTTGATAAATACACTACATAAACAGAGAGCTTAGGCCAAAAAACGTGCCTGATTTCAAGAAACTATTCGATCGTGTACTATGAGCGAATACTGGAAATATGAACGTCTGCCGCCATATATTGGATGCTATTAAATTTTATAGGTTAAGGAATTCATTTTACTCACGTTTTTTTTCGGATTTTCCGCAGTAACTCGCTTCCAGGTCATTTCAGATAAAACTTTAACATGATCAATTTTAAAAAATGTTAAATTTTCTTCAATTTTACATTTGTAATATTTTTTAAAATTCAAAACAGCTACTGAGAGATCGGACCGTAAACATCTGCAAAATGTCAGGAAAACATTTAGATATTCAGTGGATTTGCCCTATAAATAGTTTAAAGTGTAATTTAGTGAAAAATGCATTATAACCAATCTTATAGATCATTGAATTTCCCACAAGATTCACAACAAATATTTGTAATTACTCTCAACAGACACCAAGAAATATTGAAATAACAACTTTCCTTTTTCTAAAATTGTTATTTCAATTCACTTGGCATCTGCTGCTAGTAATTACGAATATTTTGTGTGAATCTTGCAGGAAATGCACTGGAAGCGAGTTACTGACGAAAATCTGAAAAAGTGACGAATTCTTTGACTCTATAAAATTTGATATCAACCGATTTAGGTTGCCAGATGTTCATATTTTCAGTCTATGGTGAGAGTACTTTCAGCCTACACGGTCAAAAATTTTCTTAAAATTCGATCTTTTTTTTTTGGCCTCAGTTCCTGATATAATATATTTGTACCTCCCGACTGGATTGAAGAGTCACATCAGAATATCACTCGTCCAACTTTTTTTACTTTCGTTGTGCATTTCATGGAATTTTCGTTACTCTTATTTCTTGTGTTCGATTGAGTTTTATCATCAATAGTTTTTAATTTATTAATGTGTGTTATCTGGCTGTCCCGTACATTTTTGATGTATAATCTGAATGGTTTTGTAAATAGATGTATTCAGTCAGGCTACTTTCTTAGTGAATTTTGATATTTGATATAGATTGAACAAAAGACACATATAGTATCAGTGTTTAATACTATGCTATCATTCATGTTTTTTCTAATTTTCAAAACTTTCAGAAGAAATGCAATGCTCTGTATTAAAACTAAGTTCAATAAAAAATGAATATGTTAACATCCAAATAAAAATGTTTAATATGAAATGATATAGGTTTTCAAATAGAAATCTAATATCACGAACTACATAATCGTTATAGTTAAAAATATACGGAAGTTATCTTAGTTGGTTTCACTTGCTAAGTGATGAAGATTGGAATGCCTAGAATATTTCTGTTATTAAAAGTCATAAGAAGTTTCTTCAATAAGAGATCTTCCCCAACCCATCTTTTATGGTATCAGGGTGATGAGCTTGCTTCTTTTATAGTTATGAGAAGAAGTAATATTTGAAATATCTTGAAATCAACTCTCTAGATCAACTTTGAACTGTATTAATATAAAGTCTTTTAACGTAATAAAGCTACTTAGTTTTGGATGCATTCTCACTAATTCTTATCAATTTTTAAATGAAAAATGTTATTTTTATTGATGAGGATTTCTATAAATGTAAATTATATTATTTTTGTAATTTTGTGTTTAATATAAATTAATTAAATTTCATTACTCAATTATACAATCATATGTGGAAAGACCTCTAATCCATATATCTTTTTTTAATGCATAGTGCGTTATATTTCTAAACGAAGTTATATAATAATTAAATCCTTGTTTTACCAGAATGGAAAGTAATTTGTTGACATACTCGTGTGAAAGAATTGATATTTTTAGTTGAAGAGACTGAAAAATAACTTCAGACGATACTACATATTTTTATAAAACACTAAACAGACCGTAACATTGGTATGGACAATTATTAATGGTTTTAACATCAAATAATTTGAAAATGAAAGTTGATTATTAACGTTACATTTGTTGATATTTTATTTATATCTATTTATATTAATTAATTAATGAATGTAACATTATACGTAAAAAGTAAAATTATTAAACCATATCCGAATTTATTATCAGGAAAAAATATTTATCAGGAGACTAAACCAAATTTATTTTTATTTTCTATTAAATATCATCGTTAATCCTAACTAGTCGAATCACCGAATTCGCCGACGAAATTACCGGAGACTACCAATGTGATTTTAGACGGAACCGTTCAACTATCCATCAAATATTTTTATTATAGCAAATATTAGAGAAAAAAATAGCAGAGAAAAGTGTAGTTCATCACCTTTATATCGATTTAAAAAAGGCTTATGGTTCCATTTACCAACAGAAGCTAAGCAATAAATACCGAGCAGTGAATACCGAATAAATTAGTAAATCTAGTAGGGATGTTAGGAAGTTAGAATCGTTAATTAGTTTTCGAAGAAGTTTGAGGTTCGCTCGGTTTGAAAACACGGTGATTCCCTTTCACCTGCCTATTGAAGTTTAAATCTGACCATAAAATATCCATGCTTGGGATGCTGATTTTTTTGGTACGGAAGACACGGAAACTACAAAAGTAAATGTATCAACGTTAATGAAAGCCAATAAAAAAGTAGGCCTCGAAATAAATACAGATAAGACGAAATACATGGTTAGGATCAAAAACTGCGACAATTTTGGTGATATAAATATAAGAGAAAACGCTTTGAGAAATTTAAGTATTCTGGGTTTATGATAACTATAAAAAAACGAAATTCAAGATGAAACATAAGCGGGAAATGCTTGTTATTTTTCGGTCTTGACATTATTCGCTAATTTTGTCCAGAAACTTATAAGTTAGAACTTACAAATCTATTATCCATTTTACTGTTCTCTGCGGGTGTGAAATGTAGCCGCTAACTTTGAAGGAAGAACAAAAGGAATTTTGTAGAATATTCGGCCCGGAAAATGATGAGTCCACTGGAGAGTTTAGGAGGTTGCACAACGAGGAATTGCGGCGCTTGCACACAGTTAATATAATGGAAGTGATAGCATAGTGACGGTTGAAATGGGAATGCAAAGTTATTGGTTTTATTAACGATCGAATTCCTAAAACATTAATAAATGCTGAGCTACTGGTAAACCTTCGGGGGTAGACCGAAGTATATGTGGGAGGATTACACTAAGGGTATCTTACGGATTTGGATTTGTAATGGAGGTTTGTAATTGGTGGTATCGGCATTGAACCTGGGTCGCCGAGCCTTTTATTTCTGTTTAATACAGCCTTACCACCCGAGTAAGCCCAATTGCCAGAGGCCGAATACAAAAAATTCTGGAGATTGACCTTGATAAAATTATGAGCCTAAAATACCGCCTATTTTTAAATTTAACGACTTTCTCTTTGATTTTGTTTATGCACAAATTTAAGGGTGGGTTCTAGGTAGATAATTCTTATATCAATTAAAATATAAGTCGAGGATAAAAAAAAAATCATTTTATTGAAAATGCAATTTATAATAGAACTGGAAAATAAAAAAATATTTTTTTATAAACGTTTTTATTTTCCTTAACTAGAACTATTTTTGAAAATAAAACAAAATCACTCACTGATGTGAAGATAGTTAAGCTATGGAATATGCTGAGTCCAGAAAGTATTTTATACTCAATGATACGTCTTAAGGTTGAGGAATAAAGTGTTACATAGTTATAGTAATACATACTAATAAATAAAATAAAATCACCATGTGAAGATTAATAAAGTTAGATGATTGATTACCAGTGTTTTAACACGTAAACCAAAGAAAAGTCGAATACACAGTCAACCGTCAAACTCAATTCCCGAATATGAGGAAGAGTTCACAGTGGGTTTACTCCAATGCCAGGTCATAGTTCCGTCACCACTGCTCCCATGAATCTTTTTTCAACCATCAACTCAAAAAACATCGATTTTAAAGTAAGTTGTTCTAAAATTATGTTATATAATATGAGCATGTTATGAGTTGCTCTTTTAAGTTTTAATCTGAATAAAATGAACTTGGATGACTTATTTAAAATATTTTGAAATATTTCTCAAATATCAAAGCCCTCAGGTTTTTCTCCGGATCTCCGGCTAATGTCGGAGTATTGGCAACACTGATTCAACAGCTCAATAAAGTAAATAGTGATCGAAAAATAATTAAAGAAATAATTAAATAATAGCAAGGTTGTCTGTTCCACGTTCTTTCTATTACTATTTGATGCAAAAATTGACGAATTTAAATTATCATAGTCTTATGATTTAATTTTTGTAGAAAATTGAATTAGAAAACTTTTCAGAGGGTATATATTTCCAAACGTCAATTGTAAAACCATATTTCGAACTCGGTTGTCAATGTTTTCTGACTTTCTTAAAATTTTGAAAGTAGTTCGTTGACCTTATTGATTCTTGCAAACATTTTATTCTTGCAATCTGATTAAAGTGACAAGCGATCTGTTTTTGTTTGGCTGTAACAAATAAACTTCAGCAAGAGCATGGCCGAGGCTATTTCTTTGGGAAAGTTTCTGCTCTAGATTTTTTTTTATTTCTCCACCTCCACCGTTTCAGCAACCATTAAAATGAAGATCTGTAGTTTTCTGAGATTTCAGATGGTCCAAAGAATTGTTCTGAATTATTAAAATGCCTGTCCTGCAATAGTAAAATACAATAGTAAAAAAAAAATTAAATAGTTACTTTTTTATCATAATTTGTAAAATATATATTTCTTTTGTATTAGTAACGGCTGCACTGTATGATATTACATTAAATACTAGTAAGAAATGAACAAATTAAAAAAATAAACCCCTATGACAAATTATATATTGATATTGATAATATCCAAAGGAAAAATTATATATTTTTTCAAAGACATTGTGTAAATGGTAATACTTATATATATATATATATATATATATATATATATATATATATATATATATATATATATATATATATATATATATATACATTTCTGGTGCTTCTTATACTTATTTTACTGACTTTATTAGTTGTTTATGATTTATACCTTGTTTCAGAACTTAAATAATTTAAGATTAGACATTTATTTATTCTCAAACTATATGATTCTAGTCGAGTGGAATATTTCAGACTCTTCATCAAGATTATTAAATTATGCTTTAATATGAAGAAATTGAATTAACAGAGTTTAAATAAATAAAACCCACTACAAATATATCTATGCTGATTTATGGAAAACAAATAAATTCTATAACAATACAAATTAAACCATAATCTCCTAATTTCAATAAAATAATTGCTAATATTACAGAACCTGAAATAGAAGCTTCAACACGAACTTTAAGTAATCTAAGATGATAAGAAAGGAATAGGTGTCTTAAATCAAAATGCGATAATTATATATAAATATAAATAAACAATTAAATTATCAATAATAAAGAATTAATCAATAATGTAATAATTAAACCAATGAATTATGTATTATATGAAAAATCGGAGACTTGGCAGTCTTCGGCACTTGATATACAGACCGACCCAAAAACTTGCCCACACGCAGTGTTAGTGTAGCGTAACAGGAGTAGTACCGTGTAAGCATTGTCACGTTCCCTGTTTGAGTCGTTTTGAACAACATATGGTCATTTCCAAATGTTATATTTAAAATTTTATATATTCTGAAAAAAACTAATTAAAACAACAATTTAACAATCTATAATAAAATTTTTCAACACACTAACAAAAATTATTTTAAAACATACGAACACAAATTCCTAGTAAGATGATTCGTTAGTTAACAATTTTGACATGCGTATTTATGTCGTAAAAATTGACTTAAAATAATAAAAGAGATACTATACTGCAACAAAAACAATATGATTATTTTTGTTTTCCATTTAAACCAATTTGTGCCAACAATGGCTGCAATATTTATGGATAATATGAATATCAATTAGCTACAAAGGTGCAAAGTTTTTGAAAAAAAATATAAATGAAATAAACAATAATGTAATTAGCATTTTTCTTATTATTTTGTCATATTATTCGATATTTAACAATTAAATAATTGTTTAAATTTCTTGAACTTGTGGAATTGTCCAAAAAGTTGTCCTGGTTCAATGAATAAAAGCCTGAAGTTGAAAGAGTTAATTAATATATCTCAAAATTAGTCATTAACAACTTAGCATTATCTTTTAAACCTATATTTATAATAATTTTAATACATTTGACAAATACGATTACGCTTCACGAAAAAAATAATTAAACAAGAATAGCCGAAACAGCTTGGGTGAGCCTCGTCGTAAAATAAATTATTTCTTTCAGTTCTGTTAGGCTGCGTTCATTACATTTATGTTATAAATATATTTTGTTTTGTTTATCTTGTTTTGTTATGATTATTTTATATTAAAAATTTTAATTTAATCTAATTTAAAATTTAAGTAAGATATTTCAGTCGAAAAATCTACTCAGCATCAAAATCAATTTGGAGGAGACATTAATTCTATCAAACTGTGGAATGCTTACTTTCGGAGGAAATCATTAATTAATGGTAAATCGATTAATGATTACAGAAGCTACTTGATATGTTGTGATTAATTAGCCCTCGTTGGGGCCTGAGCAAGGTCTAACCTAGCAACTACATTAAGGGCTAATTACTCCTCAAAGTCGTAACCTAGTTCCATAGGCTTTAAATTCACCCTCAAAATATTATTTAGAACATTAAAAAATATATATATAATAAAAAAATTTAAATGAACCTTTACGGAACTAAAGAGGAGAACTATTCCCCAGATGGTGACCTACGGTCTCCGTGAGTATTGTGTGGCCTCCGAGAGTTGAAAGCTTGAAAATTAATAGGATTTAATAAAGACACTTCATTCGCTTTCCCTCTTATATCTTGTGAACTATTTTCCGGCTGTTCAGAGATAGGCTAACAGGGAAACGAGAGTGAACACTTTCCGATTTTCTTTCGTTTTTTCTCGAATATCTCATGAACGGGTTAATGAATTTTTGCGAAAATTTCTGAACAAATGATCCGTTAAAGGTCTGCTGCATGAAGAATAAAGAATGAAATCAATTTTGTTGATACTAAATCTATAAAATAAAACAAAGATAATTCAATGAACACATACGATAAATAAAGCAATGCAGTGTAAAATTGGAGTTGCTTTGGGAATAGTCTTTGGAGAAATAGAGAAATCCAGGGTGATTCGTAAAAGTAGGAAACAGAGAGCCGATCTAAAGATTTATACAAAGGATATTGAGAAAGAAGTTTGAATCTATTACTTTGTACATTGAACAGAGAGCATTAACTCAAGACAAATGTACGTGGAAAAATCCTTTCAGTTGCAGAGAATTGAATAGTAAAATCAAAATTATCACTATTTATAGCTATAAAGGCTTTATAAAATTTTGAAAAATATAATTTATTTAAATTCTAGACCAGTTCATTTATTTTTTCAAAAGGTTATTTAATATATATACTTAAGAATAAGCGAAATCAATTTATCCATCTAACTACAGCCAAATAAGGTATTAAATGACAGTGGTGTTTTGTCAGGTGAAAATATATAGTTATTAATATATTTAACAACTTATTTATAACTTAAAGAAACATAAATATATATATATATATATATATAAATTATTGTTAAGCTGGCTAGTATTGATGCCAACATTGCACGCAATTGAATTAAACCAAGTTCTATCGGTATTATAGCAATTTGGCTCGCCGCTAATAGCGATTCTATTGTTATCGGTATCATCAATCTTATCATATCATTAGCTGATATATATATATATATATATATATATATATATATATAATATATAGTCATTCATGTTTCCTTATGTATATATGTATACTCAAGATTAAACTATATAAATAATATAGATTCAATGAATTAATCTGCTCAGCTAATTCTTTTTTAAATGTAAAATTTTAATAAAATATAGGTTTGAATTACAAAACGTTTAAGTTGTTATCAATAAGTCAAATTCTTGCACGCCGATTTCCGGACTACTAAAAAAGTTAAAATGGCCACGGAGGGAATTTTCTTCATAAGTCCCCAATTATGAAGTGAAAAAAAAGTTGATAATTTCAAAGAAAAAACAATAAATACTAACTAATTTTGTTTTGCCTCATAAATTCGATGGCATTTTTAAGTGAGAATCCTTGAATAACATCAGTAATTTGAATCTTCTACAGTTTTCTTTAAATAAGAAATAAAAGGCAAGTATGCTTAAGAAAACTCCTATGATAAACCAAGATGGACTTCTAGAGGTGTTAGGCACCCGATTTAAAAGTTATTCAGCTTAAATGTTCACCACAATTTATATTAACTCCCTCCGAACATCTTCATCCATTATTCATTCCAATATTTTCCAACCCCATCCGTTAGTAATTTGGGCCTGGTATTTTTCTCTATAAATAATAAATGAGAAGAATAAGCAACATCCATGAATTTCGTAGTAGCCTTTTTTATACGTTATCATTTTTATAAACGACGTGTTTAATAAGATTTTTGAGATTTCTTAAGATGTTTAATTTCGTTGATAATATCTTTTAAGAAAGTTCCTAAAAATATTAGCAAGCAATAGTTGTAACAGTATTGTAATTAGATCTTTTCTATTTTCTATGGGCTATTTGAAATTAATAAGGTATGATAAAGAAAATAGGAAATGATAAGTTCTCTGTATATACATATATTGAATATAAATATATTGTATAATATGCATCATTGAAACAGTAAAATCTATACCAAAAATGTACTTTACTTTTATTATAGCGCCTATCATGAGATTGTAATTATGCATTGCTTCATAAATATTGCTATCATTGCTATCTAAAGGGAATTTCTTAATCCCAATGATCAGAGGTTCCCAAATATTTTTTCTCCGAAACTATAGTATCGACGTACCAATTCTGTCATGGGTAGACTAACTCCATTCCTAATATTTATTTTTTAAATCCAACAACTTAAAATGAGTTTATGAAGCTGAGACAGAGCTATTAACTTTCATAGGGTTAACTGGGTAGTGGAAACGTAAAAAATATAAAATATTTAAAGTTCATAGTTTTATATTTATTAATTAAAATATTTAAAATGCAAAGCAAGTATATATTTTTTTCTAGTAACAAATACAACAAAGCAAATCTAATAACATTACATAAAATATATTTGCAAAGAAAATCAATGTGTTTTTTTTAATGGGAGGGATGAGCCTGATGTTTAGATAACAATTTCAATAGTTAGCCTCAAATTACGAAGGATTAATACGAAGGGATTTTGAACATCTTTCTAATTTTTATAAGAAGATTGGCTACCCTGCTGATACCCTTTTTCACAAAGTATGAAGATGAAAAAGCTAAGAAAACTATGGGAAAAAAAAATTAGTTCTAGAACCGGTCCTTCTACATCTTTGAGAAAATCTTCCAGTTATTATAACAATTTATCATAGATAATTTCTTTCTAATTATCTACTATTAAATCTCTGAATATATTAATATTTCACAATTTAGATCATTTAATTTATTTATTTAGTTACAACAACTTATTTTTTTATTCAGGTACAATTTACGTTAAAGGAATCTTATTCTAGTCAGCCTCTTTCTTTTTTTTTTCCTAGGCGCACGTTTACTCTTCTGATAATTTGAAGAACATTGGAGTAATTATCAGGGTTGAAAATACCGCGACAGTCGTGAAAATTAAGTTTCGAAATTTCGATTAAATGATTTTAATTTATTTTAAATAATTATCGCCTTCAGCTCAAATTGCTAATTCAACATTTTCTAAGCCCCATGGGATGTGATGTGGGATTTGATATTCAGGAGAATAAATAGAGATAGTAGGGATCATTTTTACAATTAAATACAAAACCTAATATTTTGTTTTTCTCTCTCCCTCAGAGATTTTATATATTTTATTTTATTTTATTTTTATTTTAGAGAGAGTTTATTTCTCAGTACTATATACATTACAATAATGCATACACATAAAGTTCGACTTTATAGGACTGTAATGTTTTTATTTTTGAAGCTAGATTTTTCATATTTTTTTTTTAAATGTTCCTTAGAAGATTATGTTCAAATATTACATTCAACCCTTTGTTTCAATCATGTCCATTTTTACGTGATTAATAATTTAATTGAAAAGTACTTCGTACGCATTTGCTTTGCCTTGAGGGATAAGTGTGTACAAGGTATCTGGAAGAAAACTCTTAATTCAAGCAGGAGCGGTTTTGAAGTAAGTACGAAATAGTTCGGTTTCCAGAGGATTATTATGCTGATGTAATCATCAAAAAAAAGTTAAAGCTTGTCTAATATTCACATTTTACTATCATCACTGAGTTATGAAAGTGGGGTGTGGAATATAATTAAATAAATGTATTGAAAAAAATTATTTTATTTTTATTTTAGAGAGAGTTTATTGAATACAATCTATATCAGTACAATATATACTACAATAATGCATATACATATATTTATAAATATATATATATATATATATATATATATATATATATATATATATATATATATATATATACATATATATTATATATATATATACATATATATGTATAAATATATATATATATATATATATATATATATATATATATATATATATATATATATATATATATATATATATATGTATATATATATATATATATGTACATAAATATATTACAGGTACATACAAATTCCTTTTACTACCCGAATGTTATACCCGAAGGTTTAAATTTTAATTTCAAAGTCCGCTGTATGTTGGGGCTTCTAGTTGGTCTTTATTTAAAAACAAAGGGTTTTTTTTTGTTTGTTTTTTTTACAAAATCTAATAACATTTTTACATAAAAGATATATGCAAAAAAATCAATACTTTTAATGGGATTGAAGAGTCTGATGCTGTAAGGTTAACCTTTGCATCCATTTGCATGGATGGAATTTCCATTGCCAACACACACATCTTCAAACCTAGTTTCAAACTCTGAATAGCGGATATCTTAATATTAAATGTAGGCTAAACCGTAATATATAATATAAGAACCAAATAACATTTTTTCCTCACTGACATAGACCACTCACAGGTTAGGTTCAACCCCCAAGGGTTGATATAGACTACTTTGGGAATGACTACCCTAGATGTTTTGAATCAAAGGAATATTTATTCGTATGCTGATGCGCGAATGGTTCATTTTATGATTAATTCACATTATTATACAATTGTATTATTTATTATAAATATAATTATGATATATTACCTTTTATGATTGGTAATTATTCAAATTAAATAATTTATTTTTATAATTGTCCGAAAAAAAAAAAAAAAAGTTTAAGTAAGTTAAAATATGATAAGCAACTTTGTAAGTAGAGAAATTAAATCAATTGCGCTGCCTGCTGGTTCGATGGCGATACGTAATGGTCGATTTGTTCTTATTAGTATGAAAAATAACAGAACTTATTTATTTATTTGGTTCCTTATAAAAAAATAATTTGCTAATAATTTTATAATTGATTGTAGGTGAAAGCTGTTTTCATTCCAAGAAATGATATAAAATGATAAATGGTTAATTATTGGAATGTAAATGTTAACGATGTGTCTATGTGTGTGTAAATAAAAAAAAAATTATTACTGACGAGGTAAAATAATTAATTTTGTATACACGTAAATAAAATTTCACATAAAGGCTTAATTGATGAAATCCATTCTAGGTTGGAGAGGACCGAAGGGTGCATGTTTAATACATCAGAGCCATGGAGGTAGTTCATCACTTCTCTGACAGCAGCTGATTCCAGCATTTCCATACCCATCTCTCCTTTTAAACATTTTCCTAACCATAATATTTCGAATGTTCCAGTTTCCAACGTTGCTGATATTTTCGGAATCTCATTAGAATGCGCAGATTAATTATTATTGTCACAACTATTCATTAGCATCATTGCCAACCACCTAAAGAATGGTGTGATACCAGAGTTAGGAATTAATTAACTAATTTTTTAGTTAAATAAATTTGTAGCTAAATAACTAATAGTTGTTAAATTATTTACTATTAAAATGCAAATAATTTTATTATTAGTTACTGTTCGGTACTAATTTATCAACAATTAAATTAGTTTCAGTTGTGATGGGCAACTGATATTTTTAGTAGTGAAAAACAAATTGTCCTTGGAAATTGAAAATTAATCAGTTTTATCCGTAGTTGCCGAATAACAATTAACAATTAATATTACGAATATAATTTGTTGAATAATAATCTTTAGAACCTAACTGCCGGTTAAACGGATGTCCGCCCATATCTGTAATGGGTACTGGTTTATTCACAAAAAATTCTATATGTAGCATTTCCAAGTCAATTAATTGTAACATTTTCTAAATCAATAGTCATCTTTCCCGTTATAATTGTAACTTTTTCCATTTCAATTGTAACACAACCGAAGACAATTCTATTTTATTTATTTTATTATTGAAAAATAATTATTTTAATTAAAGTAATGATTTAAAATTACTGAAATAATTTCAGCATACTCTTCCGAGATGTTTTTCGTTAGTTAGATTATTGCAATTCAGTGCTAATTTCACTAGTTAAAATTTTCTGATTTTTTTTTTTTTTTTAATATTTATATTAATATTTTTTTTTACTTCAATATCGAAGAAAACATCAACAGTAACAGCAAATAAAAATGCGCATTCGCGATCAAGAATCCAATTAAAAAAATGGAATCAGAATCCTAGAACACCTAATAAACGATCCCTATATTATAAAATAAATTAAACAGTAACGGAAAATCAAAATGCACATGCTCAATCAAAAGTCCGATGGTAAATTCGGAAATAGCGTCCTTGAAAGTTTGATAAACGATATTTGTACCAAAGTATTTTGCAAACATCGAAAAACTAGCCAAAGATCCACAAAGCCAATGAATTCTATACCCCTACAGCAAGAAAAAATTATAAATATTAAAAATAAAAATAAAAAATTTCAAAAATTTTAATTAGTTGAACTTATCAATGAATATAAATTATCCAATAAACGTAAAAATGACACAAGAATGTCCCAATATTATTTCAAAAGTCAGTATTTTAATTAAAATAATTATATTTTAATAATAATATAAATAAAATATAATTAATTCCCATAGAGGGAATGTGTCTCAAGTTGATATATTACCTATAAGTAGCTAACGAAAACAAATGATAAGTATTTGGACAAAAATCTTAATTCATTGTTAATTGTTGTTCGTCAAATACCAATAAAATGAAATAGTTGTAATTGTCATTGCGACTAATATTTCATAGCTAACTTATTTATTTTCACTGATAACTTATTTAGTTATAAAAAGTAATGATTTAGGGCGAGTTCAACAGAATTACATTTAAATTAGTTGTAGTTTTTAGTTATTCGTTACAACTAATTATTGCCCAATGCTGTGTGATACGTATAATCCTGCTGAAACATCTTCGATTCGATATTCTTTAATTTTTTGGGGGAAAATTGGTCTGTAAAAGAATACACACTTATAATAAATAAAAAAAATATATAAATTAAATATTTAATTTAATTAAGTTCTTCTTTGGTAAGGTCTGATTCGGTATTCTTTAATTTATTGGGGGGAAATTGTTCTGTAAAAGAATACACACTTATAAATAATAAATAAAAAAAAAATGTAAATTGAATATTTAATTTAATTAAGGTCTTTAAACTGGGACATCAAGGTTTTTTACGAAATCTCTGACAAACATTTTATTTATGATTAAAGATATTTTATTTATAAGATTATAGTAAATCGGGCGGTCCAAATAAAATTTCATTCTGAAAATAGTACATACGATCCTATTATACACATAGTAAACAACCATTTATTTAATAGAAAGCTTCAATTTAAGTCTTAATCTGTAATATACACCATATTACAAATCCGCAACATTATATGTTATGCTATTATGTAAATGTTATACTTGACTTTTATAATCTAAGGAGGTTATAATATTTTTCGTTTTTACTTCCTTGTACGAAGTAAAGGAAGTATTGTAATCAAACTAGTAAACAAATTCAGGATCATTTTTTGAACCACCGATTTATAGTTTAATTGGCGTGCAAGTAAGTCATGTGTTGTCCACATCATAGATGGTTCATAGATGGAACGTGATTTAATCTCATCAATCATAAATTTCTTTCCATTAAAGCATAACCGTGGTTCATTTTATTTCTAGGTTCTATTGCTTCTAACTGATCTAATTTTCTTTGTATTAGCGCTGTACTCCATCAGAAATCATTCTAAAATTAAGATTTGTGAAGTGAATCTTCCAAACGTATTTTATTATATAACTTACATAGTTAATTATATTTTATATATATATTCCGTCTTAAAAACAAATGTAAAATAAGGGTAATTTTCATTAAGATTTGGTAAATTTATGGTTACAGAAATAAGTGATTTAGTTTCTATTAAGTTGATTGACGCCATCTAATAGACAAATAATCAACAAATAGAATGAATATACTGATGAAATTGATTTTTTTTTTTAAAGTCCTTTTATAGTAATATCATCTAAAGTAGATTAACTGTTTTCTGCTCTAGGGTATACGGTGGCAAAATTAGTAGAAATCGACTCGCGGGCGATTTTTTGCTCCCAGGCAATAAACTAGAACAGGTAGGAGACATTTTGAGATAGTAGGGACCAAAAAATAATGAACTGGGATGGGAGCCCTGGAAAGAGGCTTAAAAAAGGAAAAAGGGATTTTATCAGATGGGCTGTGGCATGCATCTCTTCCCTTATCTAAATGCAAAACTCCCACTGAGGCGGCAAAAAGATTTGGAAGTCAGTCTGAATAGCAATTGAGAAAAATAAAGAGAGTGCCAGTTGTATAAAATTAACCTGGATCTCTCTTATTCGTTATAACAGATATCCAGTATTACCTACCTTCAGTTAATACCTTTTTTTTTTTACTGTTTTAAATAAATGTTATACAATTTCTTATTTTAATAAAATGGTAATTTAGTTTTGTTAACTAAACTTTCCTTCTAAGAAACACGCCACATAGTATTAGAATTTTTCATAGCTCCTAAAAATTGGGGTTGTATATTAGGATTAAAGTATTAGGGAAGACCATTGTGACAGTCTTAAAAATATAGTTTTAAATTTTTTATTAAATAATTTGAATTTATTGTTAATAATTATCGCCTTTAGCCCAAGGTCGCTTGCGATGTCTTTATTGCTATCTTACTACCGAATGTAGAGAAGCCTTATGTTCTCGTAGGAATTGAGAAAGATTAATGTCCTTAGAATCAAAATGTTCACTCGCTTTAGATGTTTTAACCATCAAGGAACAAATTTGCTATCGTGTCAGTAGTCAAGCCCATGTGTAGGGCCAGAACACAGTGATTCTGCGGGCTGTTACCTAGATGGTACCAAATAAATTTTATCAATTCTGTTTAATACTTTTGCTTACGCATGCGCAAACGTATTTTCCTTGACACTCTATTATTCGAAAACGGCCCGCCCAAAATTGAAGAAAGTTGGTTTTTTAACGATAATATTTCCGAATTTGATATCATTAATTTCTAATTAATTATAAGATGATGGAGATCACTTTTTTTTTTCTATTACACTTACAAACTAAAACTAAATTAAAAATTTCATTTACTTTATTATTTTATTTTTGATCATCGCTGTGGTGCTTCAGAGGTATAAGCTGATATAATATAGGTTTTTTATAAATCTTACGGATTAGAAAGAATTGTTATTATTGTCTATTAAATACTACCTTACATTTAGCTGCATTAATTTATCGTGGAGATCTTTTACCTCTCTTCATTGATGTCCATTCGAAATTATTGTCAACGCTTTTCTGTTCGCAATGAGTGAAAGCTATGATTCGCCATATAATATGTATGAATCATGGTTTTTAATATCTAATTCTTTAAACTCAATGATATGTTTGAGGCAGATGATAAATGATTTAGCCTATATACATATTTCTATGCATAGTTAAAGGCCAGTAACCTTTCCTAAGACTTGAACCTAATCCCTTAATCAGTTCCTCTGTGTTGGCATACTAGGGAACCCCTTCCTAGTCTTGTCCCTTTCGATGTACTTTTGTTAGACTAAGATATTCATTCTGTCTGTAGATCTGAGGTAGTATGAACCATTGCTTGTAACCTATTTTAGAGAAAAAAGTTTTTTTTTTAAGTTCTCTATTTGAGCAGCTCTTTAACTAACGCCCGAACAAAAGGAACCGCAAGCATCAAGAAATCACTGTTCTCAGATATCTTGAATCATCTTCGCAGTCTGAACTCTGAAGAACTTTTATATTAAAGACTCACTCTCCGAAGAGTATCTTTAATATCACTGCTTTTGGCCCACTACCAGTCCACTATGAACCATTAATTGTAACCTATTTTAGACAATAAAGTTTTTTTTAAATTCTCTATTTGAGCAGCTCTTTAACTTATCACAGTTTTAATTTTTTTGCATAAGTGTGTCGATAATCTTGGAATTTTATGAAGAAACGATATTTTTGGATAGTTTTTTTCGTAGTTATTTATTTTAAGCGTGGATAAAAGTTAAAAAAACAAAATAAACTATGCCCCTCCTTTTACCTTTATTTACAACTTCATTGAATTTATTCAGCTCCTCAGCTGTTTATTTCGCAACATTTTTCAATGTTTTACTATCCTGCTCGCGTTCATGTCCCTACTTGTGGGCAGAAATATCATCAGCAAAAGCTGTTACTGTACCATCTTGTTCCCAGCCATTATACAAGTATATGTGAAATGTAAATATTTTAGAACTTTATATCGGCATTAATCAGTAGTACAAATATTTGTTGAGGTTCAAAATTTATTTTTTTAAATTTAATAAAAATAATATTTATTGCAATACAATTAAATATGCCGCTTCAGATTATTATAGCATACGACCAACCTAGAGGAGAAACTATCTATTAGTAGCACTCTTCTATGATGGAATGTCCCGAGGCATTGGAGGATTTCATTTTCATATGCCTCGGAGAATTATTAGGAATGGTTAAGAAATAAAAAAATTGATGTTTATGTAGTAGCTATGTAGTTTATAATAAATATCGAAATTTGAAGGGTTATTGGATGAAGGAGGTATACAACAGCATGTGTGTTTTGAGATATTTAAGCTTAAAGTTGTCATTATTGTAACTAGTGACAACTTGATTTTTTCTTTAATTTTTAAGTTCTTACGAAGATATGTCATTTCTATAAATGGTAAAAAATTTATTGAGTATGATGTATAAAAAATAAAAATAAAATATATATTATACATACCACATGCAATTATAAAGGACATGACGGCCAAGCACGTTGGGGAGAGGGTCCCAGAGTGCATGGTTCGGAACGTTGTGGGTTCGATTCCCATCTTGGTCAGTTAATATTTATTTCGCGGCTATCCCGCGAAATGAATCTTAACACTTCCACTCTGGTTGGTGCGCGGCGGTGACGTAAAGGTAGCCGTCAGGGGTTGGCAAAGGACCAAACTTGCAGGACTAGTTCCTCCCACCAGTACCAATACAAGTACCAGTACTTACCATTATAGATCTACTTTTTTGTTTTCTCATACCTCCTTTATTACATAATATATAATTTAATAAGGCTCCTAGAAAGTTTCTGTATTCCGAATTTCTGAAGTTCCAAAAAACTGGCCAGCAGATATATCCTTCATCCTTTATATGATATATAAATGATATCCTATAAATAAATAATATATATAAATAATATCCTCGACAATAACTCTATATGACCAAAAATGGTACACTCCTCTTTCATCCACTAATTCCTTTATTTATACATTTACAGACAGTAAAAACTATGAACAAAATTGTTCACAGAAAGAGATTAATGGTTGATAAAAGTACCCACAATACCAGCAGGACTAAATTTTTTCCGTTGAAGTAATAATTTATAAATGATATATGCTATTGAATATCTTTTTTTTTTGGTTGGTTCATAAATATTATATTTTAGTAAAAATAGTATAAATAAACTCTACATAACCCCACGCCCGTTTCTCACTTCAATGAACTCCTTAAAAACGTTTCTTTGATGATGGCAACACTTCTTCAAGCGTGTAAGCTATTATGTTCAGCGGGAAAATCATGGATTGCTGTCCACATAAATACCATCCGTCATTTCCATCATGGTTAAATAAAATACTATTTTGACACACTTATTCTTTCAAAACGATCGCTTAAATATAGGTAAGAGTTTGATCGCCAATTTCTAATTTTTCCTCACCAGTAATGGAGAGAGTATTAGAGGCCATGACTATCAATGAGGTTGAGAGGGATAGGTAGAAAGAGAATAAATAAATTCTAATGGAATGAAATGAATACAAAGACTCGTCCCAAATTGAAATCAATTATTCTATATTATTCTCTAGTTTGTATTTATTTGTCTTTCATTCCCATAAAACTTCCATCTGCTTTGTGAAAATTTGTTATTCATTGAATTAGAAATTGCTAGGTTTGATTCAGCAATATTTCTTATGGGAAGATTAAATTGTAAAAAAAATATATAAAATTTATGAAAGTATTAACTATATATTTTCAAAGAAGAAAAAATGAATAAACTTAAGTATATTCAATTTTTAAGTAAATGGGAATTAGTTATTAAATGAGTAAGGCTGGAACATACTTTATCAACACCTATATTTCATTTTTCTACCTTTCTTATTATAATATAATCATATGTGTTTATTATAATAGTAAATTCTAATACGTATAGGTAGCAAAATATCAATATAACAATAATTTTCCCTTCCTCACACTGAGTCTTACACTAACTAGCATTTGATTAAGTAGTAGCTCCTCATTTTTTGTGTAAGTTGAATCTAAACCAGTTGAATCTTTTTGTTAATATGTTAATATCACTAAGTGCTTAATGACTTATTCTTATTTTATTATAGTTCATACCATGTATTAATTTACGGTATTGTTACTTCATGACTTAAGTCATTCCTGAATCCATGTTGAATAGTTTCGTCGTGACGTCTGTACGTACGTTCGTAGTGCATATTTCGCATACCTCAAAAACGGTTAGCCTTAGAAAGTTAAAATTTTATTGATAAAATTTATTGGAAAATCTAGTTGTGAACCTCCCATTATGGTTACTACATGATTACCGGAAGTGGTACTTTACTTGAAGGTCATTATTGATTTTCAAAAAAAATTATATTAAAATATAATGCAAAACTTCTCAAATTAGGTATATAAGACTCACATATTAATATAAATAACATAATATATTTTGGTTGATATTGGCAGACCATAAGTGGTACTTTACTTGAAGGTCAAATTAGACTTTCATAAAAAATTATATTAAAATATAATGTAAAGCATCTCAAATTTGGTAAACAGAACTTTTATACAAATATGAATGTATTTACTAGATTTTGGTTAAAATTGGTGAGCCGAAAAGGATACTTTACTTGCTGGTCATAATATACACATCAAAAATTATATTAAAATTATATACAGAAATCATATGGTTCGGTAATAAAGGTTACAAACGCGATTTTTTTCCACTCCAATTAAACATTTTTATTATTTATTTTAAGTGTTAAAATTGAGTGTAAAATACTGGTTATCTACCCCATTTGTGAGATGAACAAGTCTGCTACAGAAGAATGAGATATAAGAAATAAGAATGAGAAATAAGTTAAGTGGGTTCTTCCGCTTAAAATGTCGAAACCTTCGATTTCAGTGACATTGACAGTTCTAATGTTGTCAGAGAACACGAAGAAATCTATTGGAAACTAGTTAGCTACTGAAAGAAAACGATATATAATAACGGAATGGGACCTTCAGAAACAAGTGTGTGTGTGTGTCAATAGATGGATATCGCGACGCCGTGTCGTTTTTGAGATACTGCAATCTTCGGAAACTAGTAACCAGATTCAGGATAACTTTTTGAGCCACCGATTTATAGTTTAATAGGCGTACAAGGAAGTCATGTGCAGCCCACATCAGATATTTTATATCAAAAGAACACGACAAAATTTAAAGGAAATAAAATTTTAAATTGAAAGAATTAAAAATTAAGGTAAGGGCCCTATAAAAAGTAAATGTATCCATTAAATAAGTAAGACTTCAAGAATATGTATATTTCATTTTTCTATGTTTCGGCTAAGCATGCCATTCTAAGGTATTTACCGCAAAGGACCCTTACATTCAGGACCTTCCTATGATATTTAGCAATCGTGGGCTACTAAAGACGACGTACCCCTCATCGTAAGCCTTGCATACATATGATACTTTCTATTTCATATAGAACAATTTATTTGGCTATTTTTTCATGAAAAGATATTAATTAAAAATAACTAATAATAACAAAAAAATATAACAACGGTAATGATTGCCGCCCCAAAAAGGCATGCACTCCTGGACTATAGCCCATTTAGCCCAGTCGTTAGGATGACCCTGCTTGCATTAAGTTAAATATGCACGTAGTACAATACTAACTGACATAATGATATCAATTTACACCTGTTTAAGATGATTTTATATGTAAATTTAAAATTACAGATCTTATTACCCTAATGTAGATCAAGTCTATTAAATATTCTGCTTAAAATTTTTTTGATGCATTGGTCACACGTTTTGTCATCTTATTACAATGGTCTATAATTGTGACTAAAGAAATTACCTAAACAAATAAAATAAAATAATAACACGAATAACATTACCTATTGTTTGTATGTTGAGATCAAATGTGCTATAATTATTTAGTATGCATCAGGTATTTATCGTCCCATTCACTGATGAATTATACCTTATGATTTCTATTCAATAATTTGATTTTGCAGAATTTTTTCTTACTTCGTACCGAAATTATCGATACGTTATCGGTTGTTATTGACTGCAATTTTAAAATAGCTGTTATGTGATAATACGAATCAGGCGCGAGCGATGCATTGTTCGATGTATTTATTATATTATAGTGCGAAAGGAGGTCCCGTCCCTTAGGTCCCGGCATTTAACTATCTGTAATCGTCAAGTATTTGTAATTACAGAGAAAAATACATAAAATAGTATATATTTATTTAGCATAATTTATTTACAGACCCACCTCCACAATAATATTGTCTACTGATATTTTCTATATTCACTATCACATGTTCATAAAATTTTTATTGATATAACTCAGAAATAGGAGAAAGGCTATACATTATTTTATCCATGAAATGCACAGACTAGTTTCAATAGACTAGTGTACAATAGAACGGGAGATGTACCCCAATAGCTATCCCGTCTTGTACTACAAACTACTCGTGTCACACAATACCGAACGGCTGTGAGGGTTTCGCGGGTATGAACGATTGAAATGGTCGAACGCACCATAGGGTTTTAGTATATGTAATATTCGACTAAAACCCAACTAATACGAAATATTTCATAATTAGTACAGACACAACTGCATATGTTGCTTATGACTGGCATTTATTTACTCATCAAAGTTATATACAAATAATCCAATTTGGCTATGTGCAATGGATCGTACACTATGGCAATCTACACTTTTTGGCTTCGTTATGAATGAGATATCGAAAAGGTTTTTTGACTGATTATCTTACATACTTCCTCTTCTTCAATAATCGAGAAAACTGGAATGAAATTCTACACAATACATTATTGTATGTCGAATAAAACGTAAATGCCAATTATTACCAGTATGGGGTACGTATTATCATCTTCTCTATTGCCATCTTTCTTGCCTATATGGCTAGAAAAATATCACTAATTTCACAGAGCTGAGTCCTGATAAATAATAGTAAACTAATTTATATCATTAATAATTATACTAAAATAAGCTGAATTTAAATTGTATTTATTAATCATCTTCTTTTTTCATAATTTTAACGTTTGGGGTTTTACCCCTTTCACCAGAAATTGTTTTTTTATAACGAGAATAAAAAAATGAGAATAACTTTTACTATTAACCTTTTCTAACAAACTAATAAAGATTAATAATATTAATAGAGCTGTTAAAAACACGAAAACGGATACGAATAGTTGACTAAAAAAAAAAAAATAATAATAATAAAATAACTGTAGTAATTGGTTTGAAATATTCTTTTTCCAAAATTATTCAGTTTGATGAATGATTTACAGAGAATTATAATGGAAAACCCAATAATAAATCGAAAATGACATTTAAATACAGTTAAATTAACTAGATTATTTAATGAATAAATTCGATTAGCAGCTGTTTCATGTCGTTGAGGGGGAAAATACCAATTAACTTTTCTTTGTACTATACTGGATTTTGAATTAATGTAATTAAATGTTATTTTAATACTGTTCTCGACTAATTGAATCCACAGTTCATGTTGACTGTAATAGAATTTCAAAATATACCTCTGAGTTATTTTTATTGCTGCCTTATAGTTTCTAAGCATATCCTTGTGTAAATATGGTAAATTTCAATATTTTCATTAATTGCTATATTTAAATACATTATAAGTGTTTTAATGTTTTTGAATATTATCTGTAAAAAAGTGTAAATGATAAGATTAAGGAACCCTGAGGAATCTTGAGGAACCCTGCAGATTGAGAGATGTGAGATGAAAAGTATTCTTTAGGACAGTATTTTTTTTTTTCATTGAAAAAGTATGTGACCATAGATATTTATATAAAAGGGTTAATATAATGAAAATTGTTGTTTTCGTTATCTCTTGGTATATTAAAATGAATTAAGAATAATTTCAACTCATTTTAATTGCAAATTAAAAAAAAAAAAGAGTTGGCTCTTAAAACTAGTAACTGAAAATATGAGTGTGTAATGGAAACTAACCGTATAGTAGCATATAGTTGTCGTACACAACTACACCCTGAATTCATTATTGTCTTATTATGTTTTAGCCTTGAAAATGGATTATTAGGGTCTAAGAGTCGATAAAAAATGAAGATAGATTATAGCATTAATAGTTTTCTGCCTTTTCAGATTGATAAGTTAAAAAAAATTATATGTGTTATCATTCATTTTCCTATGATTAATAATTAATGACGGAAAAATTATTACTTATATACTTTTTTTTTTCTTGACGAATTGGACCGGTTTTTGATTTAGTCCCATTAATGATAAATAAGCGTATATTTAAACTGTATATTAAACTGTATATTTAAAGAGATGTGTTTAATTAAATTCGGCGTAATTTAATTTTCATCATTTATTTTTTTAATATAGTCTTATAAAATAGAATTTTGAAAAAATCCCAGCTGGTGCCAACAAATTAGAACCCCTTACTTTTATAACGAAAAATCTTTTATAAACGCTGACACTCCTTTGATTGTTGACAAAAGGGGTCTCAAAAATGACAGCATTTTGGTCTTGCTAAAAGGTTTCAGGTGAGATTAATTTTTCAAAGCTGTCTCTTATTACAATCTGAGGTGAGACAATTTTGAAATATCCTACTACGTTTGAAATATTTCAATTAGTATTAATGGCGAATATTTATATAGGATTTTACCCTCTCTCACACACACCAAAGAACAGATTTTTTTTTATTGAAGTATTATTTATATTTCTAATTTTAATACATAAAATTTTGCGTGTTATAATGTATATTAATAATAATATTTGTTACCAGGAGATGGCCCATACGAATAGAGTAGGCTATAACAAACTATAAAAAAACATAAAATAAGTGGAATAAAAACAACAATCCATTAGGTTGCTTGATCAATACCATACCGGAATCGCATCGAAAGTCAAATGAGTATAGTAATAATTTAATTTAAATACGTATTATCGATAACAAGCCTTAATGTAAAAAAAAAATTACGTCAATGGTCAGTTATTCAAAAAAATTCAGTCAATCAGACCGAGAAAACTTACAAACGAAATAAGTAGTATCCGAAATTATCTTCTAAATCCAGTTAAGCAGAAATGCAGTTAAAAAAGATTCGGCTAAAATTATATATTTTTAAAGTATTTCGAAAAACGATTTATGATGGATAAAATAATAATTAAAATTATATGATTTCGTACTTGATCTACCTATTGGCTTTTAAATGGAATTATTTCGATTCACTGAACACATTAACATAAAGCTATAGAGATAATTACCAGGAAATAATCCTCCGTTCACTATTGTATTATACTCAGCTTCGATTCCACTAATAGCATAATCCGAAATTCAATGAAAGGGATTTCAGAATTAAATACTATGAAAATAGAAAAATCAATAATTATCTTAGTAATTAATAAATTAATTTTACAATAATAGTGCAAATAGTTATGTGATCCTGAAAGGACACAATAGTTGGAGTATTCCTTGTAAAATGTGCAATTAAAAAAATTAAGTAATGTAATGTATATGGATTAATAGAATCAAGAAAATAATATGAAGGCTGAAGATGTCAGATGTCCTGATGATGGAAGAAAAATACTCCGTAGGTAATGTTGAAAAAATTATGTAAACCTCAATAAAGGAAAATGAATATAGGAAGAGAAAGATGTTATTCACATTATACCTAAAAATAAGAACAACTTGATTTTCTAAAAGGTGCTACCCATTTATCGGGCTGTTACATACATAACATAATCTAAATCTTATCTTATTTTGTTGGTCAATGCATCGTCCCCATCCTGTCAAACTATTGAATGTGAATAAATGCGATTTCCATATCGTAACTTTGGAAACACTAATTTGTAAAGATTTTTATTTTATAATTTTTAAGGCACATCTCCAAAAATATTTGATCGACCATTCTGCGTAACCATTATCGTCTATCATACTTAAAAAGTGAAGTTCTAGAGCGAATGATGATTTGATAAATAAAAATGGCTGAAAGGAAAACAAAGTTCAAAATGGCTTCAAAATAGAGCTTAGCCTGACGATTGTCTTCACATTGTGGCAATGTCTTGAAAAGTTAATCTCCAAAAGTCAATGGAGCAACCCTTGAGGATTAGGAATTCAAGACTATATCACAATGCGTGCCTCAATTAGTTCGTTTCAAAGTGACCGATAGGAAAGTCGCGGTTGTTCACATACGACAGTTTAAAATGGTAGCAACGATATCATGTCTATAAAATTTAAAGATAAACATTTTTTTTTTAATTTTAATGTTCTTAATATTTTTTCTTTCCTTTCACTGAATAGATTGTTTGTTTGTCCTTATAAACAAATATTTACATTAATCTGCGTTTTATTGCATCAGTTACCATACCAGTTGACATCCGCATGTTGGTATAGAAGGATCAATCTAATTAGGGAATGATAAATTATTTGCCACTTCTATAAATTTGTTTTATTGAAAACTAGTTTCGAATGTTATACTCAGTTCTAAAAACACACAAAAAATTCAAAAATAAGCAATTCAAAATATAGTTGGTATTATTATACATATTAAATTATATAAATCAGTATTATAAAACATTTATGAATTATGAATTTAATTAAGACAAGAAATCAAATACATGTTGGTACTCACCAAGATTTAAATGGATTATATCAAACAGAAAAGTTTGTTCTTGTTTCTTCTCGCATTTTACTAACAATGAACGAGAGATAGGCAGGATGTTTTTAGGTAAACGGTTTAAGGGTCAGGGTTTTTCCCGGTTTCCGGTTTCCCTGTATTACGGCCCTATATTCACCAAAGTCGGAAATGATTGAAAAAAACTAGGATTAAACCCTGCATTTAAAATAGAAAAACCCTATCCTCATATTTCTCTTCTCCGAAAGACAAAATAGACTCTTTCCAAAAAAGCGGAGTATACGAACTAAACTGTAATGATTGTGCAGCCAAATACACGGGAAAAACTGGAAGATCGCTAAATCAGAGATTAAAGGAACATATACGTGCATATAATAATAAGACAGATAATTCCAACTTGTCAATTCATTTAAATAAAAATAATCATAAATTCATCAAAGACTCAGGAGTTAAATTAATACATCACGTTGAAAACAGTCTCAAATTAAATATATATGAAGCACTTGAAATAATATAATCCTTCAAATCCAATCCAGTAATAAATGACCAAATAAATATATCCAATAGTCCACTTAAATTTATTCACATACATAACAGAAGAAAACGATTACTTACCGGCATTACTGGAAAACCCTGACCCTTAAATCGTTTACCTATAAACATCCTGCCTATCTCTCGTTCATAGTTAGTACAATGGGAGAAGAAACCAGTACAAACTTTTCTGTTTGATATAATCCATTTAAACCTTGGTGATTACCAACATGTATTTGATTTCTTGTCTTAATTAAATTCATAATTCATAAATGTTTTATAATACTGATTTATATAATTTAATATGCATAATAATACCAACTATATTTTGAATTGCTTATTTTTGAATTTTTTGTGTGTTTTTAGAACTGAGGATGAATGAATAACATTCATTAGTTTTCAATAAATTCATAGTTTTCAATAAAACAAATTTATAGAAGTGGCAAATAATTTATCAATCCCTAGTTACCATGCCTGTGGGTATGCATGATTCTCAGGGATTCAAGTATTATAATTTCAGTCTGTATTTCTACTTCTTTAATACTGATACCGTTTATATATAAATTTTCCTTTCTTCTTTTTTTAAATTTCGATAAAGCTTCTTTACTTCTTCTTCTGGCACTACAGACCTAAGTGGTCCTTGCCTATCGTTTGTCCTCTTCCACCTTATACTTCCATCGTGCCCTAGGTCGTCCCTTTCATATCTTCATATGGTATACCCTCTTCATCTGTCTGCCTTCATTCATTCGGCTGACATGGTCATACCATATCAGGCTGCTTCTTCTCATTACATTCGACAGCCGAAGATCGTTATAAAGATCATATACCTGGTTCACCATTTTCTGTTCTCATACATACCACCGAAAATTTCTCGCAGCACTCTCCTTTCGAACCTTTCAAGCCTGTCATATGTGGTCTTATTTTACACCCAAATTTCACCTCCATAAGTGACAAAAGGTCTGATCAGCGTTCCGTACACGCGAACTTTATTTTTGTGTGATATCAAATTACTCTTTATCAAGTGTCAAAGGGTAAAATAAGCTCTGTTTACTGCTAGGATCCTTCTTTTAACTTCTTCGTAAAGGTCGATAGTAATTCAATGTTTTCTCTGTCTACATTGTAGCATGGTGGGTGTTGTTTCATTTTCTCATAAATGTTGTCGAAAAATGTTGTACATATTATATATATACATATATATATATATATATATATATATATATATATATATATATATATATATATATATATATATATGAAAAGTTGTAAAAGAAGATTGTAAAAAAGTGTAAAATAGATTATATAAAGTGGCACTTCCGGTTAGTCGAATTTGACGAAAAAGTTGCTGTAACATTCCAGGCATATCTTACGTAATTTCAGTTTCATTCAACTTTTCGTTTTTGAGTTAGGCTGTTCAAATACACACAGACAGATCGGCAGACATACATACAAACACACATACAGATCGGCAGACATACATACATACACACAGACAGATCGGCAGACATATATACATACACACACACACACACACACACACACTCAAACCTGACATAATAAATTCGAGGAATGGTCGGGAAAAGATTTGTACAGTTTGAATTCAAATAGAAACCTTGAGATCGGGTAAGAAAAATGGAGATCATTCCAGCATTAATCGTGAATAAAAAATGAATCATCGTCCATCACTCATCAATCAATAAATAAATAAAAGGGAAATTAGGATTTTTTAAATTTAAGTTGGTAATGGTTTTGATTTTATATTAACATAATTTTGAGGTCAATTTCGAAATTATGGGTCTATTGCATTATTATTGCTTCTTGTAGGGTAAGTTATTTAAGGATCCTTAAGCTTCCTTCACTTGAATCTAAGCTTAAATTTATATGTGATTTAATCATGGCATAGAAATTAAATGTGATAACGCGTAACACACCACCTTGACTAATGATTAATTGGCCCTTAACTCTGATTTATTTATCCTCTGATTAATTCATTCGCTGTTCATTACTCATTCACTAGAGCGGTTGCCTCAATGATATTTTAGAACACGGGTCACAAATCACGTTAATGGAACGTTAAATTTATTGTTCGAAAGCCGAACAAATAGTTTGATATTTTATTTTAGTATCTAATGTGTCAAGAATTGTATTTTATTGATTTTTGTAAAGTTGAAAGCATATATACAAAAGGATAATAAGTCGGCGTCATTACAGCAGCTTTTAATGGCTTTTCCTTGTCCGTTGGCCATTTGAATATATCAGTGTTTGAGCTATTGGTGAAATTAACACACGATTACATACACATATAATTAGTTGCATAAATCTGTATACAGATATAATAACATACGCGTATAAGTATAATTAAAATAACTATCTAAACCAATATTTAAACTCCGTTATGCTCAGATTATAAAAAACTTTCGATAAATTAAAAAATAAAATAAGAAAAATTAAGATAATAGCCAACAAAAATTAAATCATTCTTAGGTCCTATCGGGAATATTTATTAAGTTTAAAAACGATGCTATCTTGGAGAGTTTTTAATTAATGAAGAAAACTTTTAGTAATGGAAATTTAGCTCATTTAAAACGGATATTTATATATTTAACGGATATCTACAATAATGTCATTGGTACCATAAACATAATTTAAATAAAAACATAAAGAAATATATTGAAATCAAGGTTCTAATCAGAAAAGTACAAACTTCATGTTTATACAGGTTCTATCCGTTGTGTGTCCATCCTTCAATAGAAGATCGCTCACTAAGCACCAAAACGTGTATATTTTCCCAACATTGTTACAATGCATGGTCAATGTTCATTTGAGTAATTATCACTATTTTTATTTACTCTATGATAAAATCTGAACATTGTTTGAGGTTTAGTTTCTTGAAATTCAAAGCAGCAACAGAGAAAATTAATAATTAAAAGAGTGAAAATAAAATACGAAAACTAAGGACTTTTTTTTTGGAATAGTATTTTTAAAACTCAATCAGAAATCTGGTTCTAATTAATACAAATGAATCATGTCTTCACAAAATGTGACGCACTTTTTAATAATTAATATATATTTATGAGAACAATAAAACTCAAGTTACAACGCAATGAAGAATTAAAAAAAAAAAATTGAAAATTTAGAGCACCAATGATTGAGTGTCCGTGGTAACAACTACACATTATATATGAGATTTTCAAGATAAAAGTGTTATTCTTGCGAAAATATAATATAATAATAACAAAATTAAATACTTTCATCATTTAGTCTTGACTTAACATTTATTTATTTTCATCCATCATCAGACAGAAGGTAGTAAAGGTAATATCATACGTACATCTTCATAATTTTAATATCATAAATACTATAAAGCAGTTTAAAATAATAATAATAAAAATATTACAATGAAAAGACACTTGCTAGAAATAAAAAAAGTCTAAATCTATTCAGAAAATTATTCTTCAACTAGTGGCAGCATTCGTTCTTAGAGTTAAAGCCTCCTTTGCTTTCCCATTTTTTAGCAAGATGAAATTTCTTTTAACTATCAAAAACCGTTATTTATTTTTGTGTGAAAAAGTTCGATATGATCTAATAGCTTTTATTGATATATTTTTTCTTTTTTACAAACAATTTGATATGGCTACTATTTAAAGCTTACCCACGACGTTTAATTTTATTTCATACTGAAGCATATTCCATTAAAAATCACATAATATTTTAAGAAGTGACTTTAATATGGGTTTTGTCAAATTACTGCAAATTCCGTTTAAAATTTGAATTCATCTGCTTTGAGATGTGCTATCTGTTCTGTTATGTATTGAGAATACTGGGATTGAAGGAAATAATTAATATTCATAATAGTAATTAAATAAGGAATAAATTAAAGAGATGCCACATGGTTCAGCAATACCAATATTAACCAGTTTCTTTTTCGGACAAAGGAATATGGACAAGGTCGGGCGTTGTACCTGAGAGGTGTATTTCAAGACCGCCAATAGGCCGCTTAAGATAAGCGAAAGTAAGAGCACCATAAACCTAGAGATAGGCCAGGTCGACATGGTGTAATAAAATCTGCCGCCCAAGGTTACAAATCCTTTGAAAATATTCGTACAGTGACAGCCAATAGGATGTCCCAAAAGGAGAGTGGGGAACAAAATTCATCTGTTCAAGAAGAAGTAGGGGAAACGGTATAAGAGACCGGGAGAAAGACAGTTCTAGAGGAGTTGAAGTGGAGAGTTCTGGGAAGAAGGAGGTTCGAGCTAGAGGCAGAAGACAGAGGTTCGCAGAGGGTACAGCTGAGCAGCACATAGAGACCGGAGAGAGAGACCTAGACCATAGAGCAACAATGAGATAAGTGCAAGTCCTTTGATTCATTGTGTACATCAATGTATAATATTATGTGGCATCAGGATAATGTTTTAAATAAGCAAGAGTTCTCCCAGTATTCTCAAATGCATATGTTACAGTCTGTAGATTTTTATAATGATAGTAATTTAGATTAGAAATTAATAAGCCAATGGTTTAATGAATAATGTAACGTCAATAAAGTAAGATCTGAACAAAATCTACCATTCTATTTACCCTACATGCCATCATCTAGTTAATTAAGTGAAATGGTGAACACGACACCCTTGGAAAGGTTATCCAATGGTATTTATAATATATATAAGTTAATGACCATAGCAGGGGGAGGGGGGGTCTGCGGTCTCTAGCCTTTTATGTTAAAATATAGTTTGATTGATCGGCTCTCTTCTGGAACCGATGCAAATAGAGATTAAATTAGATCATTAAATTGAGTAAATGTGGTTTCTGGAACCCCCACCTGCCTTAGAAAAGCAGTTTGCCAGAAACATAGCAGTTCATATGAGTCTGTATGCGGACTAGCTTATTGCACTGTGTACTGGCTATTCTGTTAGGCCTAAATGCAAATGATGCCGAAGCTGGTCTTTATTAGTACGCCTTTGAAATTAGCCATAAAACGATATTATATACATTTCTTCACAGTAATTTTTATTTGTGACATCAAAAAATAAAAAGAGAAATTTGAGAATATTTTTAGTACGGTTCGATTTCTAAGGCTTTATTAAATCAATTTTTATTTCAGATTCGTTGGGTGGTCCCTGGCTCTTACTATGACTGCATCGAAGTGAACTTAAACAAAAACTGTAAGTACTCGATTGATATTGCGAAGTATAAATCATCTCAACTTTCAACCTTTCATTAGTAGTAGTACCTAGTATCTTAACCTTTACACTTTCAAAATAACGTTTATATACTCATGAATCATGAACAAAAAATATTGTTCATATTTCATATATGGAAAATATTGTTGTTATTTTAGCTATAGCTAATTGTATTTTTGTTCGTATAAAAACAACTTGGGTCAGTTAGGAGATTACGGCATTAATACGGAATATTATCGCCATTGAGTGTCTGTGTTCGATATGCCTACTCATATTTAATAATATACAACCTTTTTTTCTATATTTAATACCAGTGGAAAATATATCAGAATTATTTTTTTTCTGACCATTCTACCTGATTTTGAGTTTATAGCGAAAGAACATTTGCCCTGTTCTCTGTGGTAAAAGCAGTACAAAAACCTCATACAATAATACATAAAAATAACTGCAAAAACTTATCAATCATCTTCATGAAATTGATGGAAGAGGTATAGCGTTTTCAAGTCAATTGTAACCTTTTCCATTTCAACGAAAATCCTTTCCAATTCAAATGCAACTTTTCCATTTTAATTGTTACTTTCTCTATTTCAATTGTAACCCAGCCGATGATGACACGATTTAATGCTATTCTATTTATTTTATTATTGTAAAGTAATTATTTATATTAAAATAATGAATTTTAAATTAATTTCGGCATATTCTTCCAATATGTTTTCGTTTATTAGATAAATGATATTATGTACTAATTTCAACAAGTCAAAATTTTTGAAAATATAAAAGTTATTTTAAAAAAATTATTTTATTGCAGGGGATGGGTTGTGGATTTCATCAATTTGGTGATCGTTCATTTGGTTTTAGAAGTTGCTAATATCGAATTTACTATTGGAATTTCGTTCGAAAACGAGCATTTCTAAATAATTATTAGTTTCACATAATAGCACATTTTGATTTTCCGTTACAGGCGAAGTTGTCTATGATATAGGAATCGTTAAAAAAAATTTCGAGAGTTCTGATTTCATTTTTTAAATTGAATTTTGGATCGCTCATGCGCATATCAATTTACTGTTCCTATTGAAATTTTCTTGGATACAGGAATCTTTCATTAGGTTTTCGAGGGTTCTGATTCCGTTTTTTTAAATTAGGTTTTTTATTGAGCATGCTCATTTCAAATTACCATAAGATTTGACATTTCTTTGCTTACATCGTCGCTGAATGTCTAATAAACGATATCAACACACAAAATAATGTCAACTGTAATGGTAATACGAAATGTGAATGCTCGATAAAAAATCAATTTAAAACAAAACTGAATCAGAACCCTCGAAAACATAATGAAAGATTCCTGTATCATAGAAAGCTTCAGATGTAACGGAAACTCAAAATGCGCTATTATGCAAAACCAATAATTATTTAGAAATGCTCGTTGTCGAACGAAATTCCAATAGTAAATTCGACATTAGCAACTTCTAAAACCACGATGAACGATCACCGAATTGATGAAATCCACAACCCATCCCGTGCAATAAAATAAAAAATTTAAAATAAATAAAAAACAACTATTATATTTTCAAAAATTTTGACTAGTTGAAATGAGTGCATAATATCATTTATCTAATAAACGAAAAAAATATCAGAAAAAAATGCCGAAATTAATTTAAAAGTCATTATTTTAACAAGAAATGATTACTTTACAATAATAAAACAAATGAAATAGCATTAAATCTTGTTATCATCGGTTGGGTTACAATTGAAATAGAAAAGGTAACAATTGAAATGGAAAAAGTTGCATTTGAATTGGAAAGGATTATCATTGAAATAGAAATGGAATGAAATAAATAAGGTGACTATTGATATGGAAAAGATTAGAATTGACTTGAACATGCTATGGTAAGGCAGAGGTGACTAAAAATCTGAATCATGATAACGAATATAAATAATTATAAATAGGTTATAAAAAAAAATGTCTCTTTTTATTTTCCTTTTTTATTGTATATTGATCTTAAATTAATAAAAATTGTGGTGATAAACCAGTATTTAAAGAAAATCTACCTATCGAATACGAATTCTATATGCACAATGGGTAAGTTGTGTTCAATTAGCTCTCAACATAATAGGTACTGATTACACCAACCACATTCAGATATTCACTGATGCCAAATCCGCCAACCAAACTGCAATATCTGTGATTGATCCAGTAAAAGAATAGACATTTTCAGTCTCTATTCCCGCCAAATTTAGTATTTTCAGTGAACTCTGACATAGTTCACAGACTCAGCTTCCTCGTGCAAATTATTAAAAACAGCCCATCAAGGAATATTGCCTTAGAATTAATTCAGAATACAATAGCCTGCAGCAACAGGTGCAAATTTCAGTGGATACCAAGCCAGGTAGGTTTGTCTGAAAACGAGGCTGCGGACAGAGCTGCAGGCGTAAGGCAAATAGTGAAAGAGAATGCCTATGTACCAATGCCGGATCTCATAAAATCTTAAAAGGAAGAAGTGATAAAGGAATAGCAAGACCAATATGACTTGCTATCACAAACAAAAGGAAAATACTACAATCAAGTGCAGCCAACAGTAAGTCATGTACCTGGTTATCACTGACTCCGCGATTCAACCGAAAAGACATAGTACAATTGTAAGGCTGCGGAAAAATCACGGGTGCACAAAAAAGTATCTCAATCTTATGAACATTGAAAAGAATTGCAATTTTGAAGTATGCAAAGCGCCAGAAGATACACGCCAAATACTATTTAGATGAAGAAATTACAGGAAGGAGTGACAGGAGAAGAAGAAGTAACTTTTTTAACAAATTGGATAAGTGAAAGATAAAGAAGATTAGGTTGTGTTTTTTTGAAGCACTAAGTGTAGAATTTAGTGAATTGAAGCTCCGAAGAATTCTTTTTAGTTAGCTTTTTATTAATATAATTTATTTATTGTATTCACTTTTTTTTTCTTTGCTGTATAATCTCTGATCATTTAACTATTTCTGTATACAATCTTCTTTTAAAAATACTATATTGACCAACTAGGATTTAGAGACGAATCTTGACCTGTATTATCAAATAAATAAATATAAAGTAAAAAGAATGTTTTTATTGCACGGCACATTAAAGGAAGCCATAATATATGCCATTATTGTTATAGATACTCTTGGAAGATAACAAAAAAAAAAAAAAAAAAAAAATTAAAAACTAAAACATAAACGAGAAATAGGGCGTCCTTTCAAGGAGCAAATATAAAAAAAAGAGTACCATTTTTAAATTACCAATTTTAAAAAGATCTGGATTAAGTACAGGTCATAAAATAATAATCTATGATTATACAGGATAAATAAAAATCAAATTTATAAGCTGATAATATCGTTTTATAAAGTGATTATAACATCCCATCATGGTAGGTACATAATTGTGAAACTATTTATGTGAAGACTGTCCTGGAAGTGTCATATGGGTGATTTCTAGCTGTAACTGTTATTTATTCGATAAACACTAACAACTCAAAATCAACTCAACCATCAACTCAACTTAAATCATGATAATTATTTTTCATGATACATGGGTGCTTTTCACTAGCGCATAGGAAATAGAATCTAATAAAATCAAAATCATATAACAGATTTTTAGTCACTTTCACGGCGGCAACAAAGATATATTTGAAAAAGGAATATGAAAAAGTAATTTTTATTCTGGGGCACAAAGTCCTACGATGAATAAAAAAATTTACAAATCATATTAAGTAGTAATTAAAAGAGTTAAGTAAAACACAAAAAATAATGAAAATATTAAAATTAAAAATACATATGTGAATCGTATTTGTATATTTATCATTGAGGTGATAAAAAAAAAATGGTGTTTAAATGAAGCCAAATAAATGTATTTAAATGCCCTTTATCGAAGAGACTTTACGAATGGAGATCGGCAAGGAATCTCAAAATGAAGTAAAACGATTGATAAACGATTGTTTTAAGGATGCAGTTCTAAGAGTAGATATATACAGATTGGAAGTTTGAGATCTTCTGTTTAAGAGATGGAAGGAAGAATGCAAGGTGAGGAGATCAAGAATTTAGAAAGGTTCTTGTTTCTTAAGGTTTGGATTAAGAAGGTAAATAGAAGGCATATCAAAGCTGCCCTTTATCACCTGAAAATTAATACAGAAAAATGTTCATCAAAGGTTGTAATAAGCTCCAAAAATATTTTCATTAAAGATATTAATTTATCTAGTCAATCAATTCGGGGAAAGAAGTCTAACTTTTGAACATGAACCAATTCATGTTTAGAGTATTATTTTATTTATTTTTTATAAACAAAAGGCATTAATGACCTGTAATTTTTCCGCCTATAAACAATAAAATCTAACTACAAACCGATAAGAAGAAAAAAAGCTGTGCCTTTATACTGATTGATCATTCTTATAATAAATATCATATATAAATTCAGCCTAACGAAGCGGTCGTAAAACACAGCAACGCCTTACCCGTTGCACTATAAACAGTAGCAGTTGATCAGGAATTCCGCTCACAATCGTGACCATTAACCAAGAGAATATATGATCAAAGTTGGAAACCATCCTCATGGCTTACGGTTGAACCAGCCATCCTGGAATTAGTTAATACGATTAGTTTATGTTCATGGAGATGGAGGGTCTTGCACACAGAACTTTTGGAATTATGCAAGGATTGAAGGTCTGTCTTTATGCAAACGTTGCTTTGCCATGCTGTTTCGTATAAATGATACCCTGGTGGTCTCCTATCTCTGTTCATTGAAACAGTATTAAACATTTATAGCTTTAGGATGTGTATATCTTAGTGGGGTGAGTTGCATCAATTTCTAAAGTACATATTTAAGGAGCAATTTATGAATCATCGTCAAATCAAGTTGTGTCGATTTGAAGAAGAGTCGTTATTTTAACGATTTTAGTGGCATTGAAATATTATTAGTGCATACTAATAATATAATATTATTATTAATATTAAAATTGATGACAAATTTATTGATTAACCTTAATTCGAGTGGTTTATTATTATTGTCTAGTGCCTAATCACCTAAAGAATATATAAAGAAGATCACCCAAGAATAAAAGTGAACATTTTAAAAAAATACTTAAAATGAAATAATTCATATACACACAAAGGACAGATAAAACTGTAAGAGCCGATATGGATTTATTCAAAATTTTATCGAATGACCGAAAATGAATGTTACTTGCCCATCTAAAACTTCACTTCATACATTTTTTCTCAAAACGCATTACTTAACTTTTGAAAACACTTTACAGCTGGTCGGAACTATCAGATCCATTGGAAAACAGTTCATTAGTTCTTGAAAATAAAGGGGGCTCGGAATTTGAAAAGACAAGAGAAGCAACATTTTTTATTAATATTTTTTTCACAAGATTGTCCTTACATAAAGATCTTTTCTTTTCCTTTCGTTTATCAGACTATTTCACCTTTTTCTGCTAAGAAATTTTTCAAGGCATCTATTACCATAGACTTCAGTTTATGGATATGCTTGTTGTTTAAATAGGAATCCTGATTAAAATTCCTGTTTATTTATTAGTACTTTTATTTATTTCCTGCTTGCCTGTTATTTTCGAAATGATAAAAAAGAACATTAGCAAAATAGCAATATTGTATTTTTTTTTTTTAAAGAGCCGGCTTAAGGATATGTTTCACATACTCATTATCCCTTATATTCACATTTTCACTAATGAGTAAGAGAACTTATTTTTAATATTATATATGTGATTAGGTTGCATCTGTTTCTACTAAAGAGATATACAAATCAGGCATCAACTCATTTTCAATGAAAAAATGTAGTCTTGGATTTTTCCTGTATCCTTTAGTTAGAGATTAGCTTTTAGGAAACTCGTGATTGAAGAGAATAGAAAAAAACAAAAAAAAAACGATTAATTTGAGTGGAAGAATAGATGTTCCATAAAAAAATTAATTTTTTTTATTCTAAAAATAATTTGATAATATACTCTTTCAACGCACTTAAATCAGTAATAATATCACTAAAATAGCATTTTTTTTTCATTCATAGTAACATTTTCATTTGGTTATACTATCTAGATTTAATAATAATTTATACACCCAAAATATCAGTTACCATAGGATTGCATAGTTCGATAAGTCCTCATCTCTTGAAAGTCAAAACATGTACTATTAATAGCAATATTATGAGATGATATTTGGAATATGAAAGCATATTCTGAAGTCCAGATAAGCAACCCTACTTTAAAGCCACAACAGAATTCAATTTGGTACTTAACAATTCGATCCAAGTACTAGTCGTTTGTTAGTTAGTAATTAATGACTAAAAACTTTTTACTTCAGCGACTAATTGATTACCCACAGTTATAAAAACGGCCAGGCCTATTTTTTCACAAAATGAGTTAGACATTTTTCCGTGAGTTAGTTCTATTTTCCTCTATGTAGTTCTATTTAAGTTCCTTCGTTCAAAAAAGGAAAGAAACGTTTTATTTATTAATTTATTAAGAATTTTGGGTTCTTCAACCAATTTTGCCATGCACTAAAGGTATAGATATTGGTAACTTAGAAATTTAAGTTCAATATCAACAAAATAAAATACAATCTAGTTTAAAACTGCAAAGATTGTTAAATTTTAGTAGAAATGTCAATTTGTTTACGAAATAGTATCAATTTTGCTGCAGTCTTTCTGCTTTTTTCAAAGTCTCTGCTATATGAGTCTTGAGTTCAACTTCATCCCGGTTAGCTTCATACGCCAAGCACTCTGTCAGGATGTGCGATACCGAGGCGGTGTAGTCTAACTCATTTTCCTCTTGCCAAGTTGCAACTTCTAAATAAAGTTATTGGCATAGCAAAATATCATAGCCCCGTGTCTGCCTTTAACATTGTAGAATTTATAAACAACATATTTTATTTTATGTTCGTATTTTGTTTTCACAATAACCTTTGTAGAATTCTTGGTAGTTTTCTACATTATATTTTCGAAATAATCAAAACTTGGATATAAGAATATAATATCTTTTTATGGTACGTGTTGGATTCTCCAAGTCCAAACCCAATGTAATTAAAATAAAACGAACTATATTGGAACGGGCAATAATGAATAGTTGAAAATCGAGGAGTAAGCATTTGTGCTAATTGCGTGAGGAAGGACCCGGAGCGAGCCCACCTAATTAAAACTTTCTCCCAAATTATCCTCTTTATTGCCGAATCATTAATTCCAGTGGGACCTGAGTGTTTTCTGCTCCTGTTAAGGATAAAGTACTTTCATAAAGAAAAATTCTCGAATTCCAACGAGCAACGAACCGTTTTCCCGGTTTTTCTAAGCCCAATAAAAAAAAAATTCTTAGCGGATGAAGAAACGTCAGTTAAGCGCCTAACGTCTTGACCCTGTAATTCGATTCGCAAATGACGTCATTTTCTTCCCTTCCTTCTTTAATTTTTTTTTCTAGCCCCTACCTCTCATCAGGTACAGGATGGATGGAGAAAGTCTTTAAATGAAAAAAAAATAATCCGGTCTGTTTTTATATTGATTCTTTCTCCATTTGCCGGGACAGGTTTATTACCGTGGCTTGTGGAGAAGTTTTTTGGTCCAGTTCCAATTTTGAACGAATCCAAGGGAACGTTCCAGAAGGTTCACAATTATGGCATATATTTGTCACCGCTTAAGGCGTCTGACCTACAACACTTGAACCGAACATGGGACTTATGTATTTTATGAATTTTTATATCCTAATGAGGATGAGCATTTATAACCGTTTTCATTTCAATTTATAGCAATTTTCATTTCTTATTGTTTGTCTATATTTTGTAACTTAAGGTGAACATACTATACAGGCGGTCGTATTTGTTGCATTCGTTTTGATATCTGCCGTCATTCTAACATCTTTTTTATTATTAAGTATAAAAATAAAGATAGCTGATAGCTGATCCACTATTATGTTATAAGAGGAAATATATACTTCCTGAAAAATAAATCAAATCTGTTTTTATGCCAGTAATTTTCCTTCTAAATTTTCATCTATATCAACTCCATGCATGCAGATTTGTTTATTTGTGAAATAGCAATGTCTTTGTTCGTAAGAGTACGGTCGTTGACAATACTGTGATACCATAAAACTGTCAAGTCCCAACTTTTCAAATAGAGACAACAAATATTTAAATTTTCATCATATAAATGTGTTTTTCTTATTGGTATGTACTATTGAGTAGACAAAAATAAAATAATTGGTGAGCATAGAATTTATGCAAGAATGCCGATGATATACTTCTTTGGTTGGTTTGAAGACAAATGTGAAGAAGCACCTTTCAGAAATAGCTAACTGTAAGTCAAAAGCTTCATTACATTCACGTTCTTAGGATTGGAATATAAATCTTCCAATAGTGTGTTTAGCCATGGTTAAAAGAATCATGTTTAAAAATGTCAGTTCTAACAAGAAATTAATGCCATTTTGTTTTCGAAAATGAAATTTAAGCTTCTAAAGGCTTTTGGAGGGAAATTATTTTTATAATTTATGTTTATTTTAAGCCAGAACGTACATTAATCGCATAAAATTAAAAGAAAAAACATCACTTTTTGTTTGAAATGTATTTATCGACAAATATAAGATACAATATTCTTAATATCATCATTTTAGATAAATTACCTTGTATAACAGACCTCTACACTAAGATCCTTGGAATTTGAAGAAAAAAAATCAAATCAGAATCTATATGTTTTACTCCGAAAGGCCAGCGTTCAAATCTATAGAAACCTATATTACAATAAACTAGTTAACATGTTTATGCGTTGCTTAAAGGAACGTCAGAACGGTATATAAAATTAACGAAGTAAACTTTACAGTTCGATAAAAATTAATTGGCAGGTGTTTGCCAGCGGATGGTAGCTTGGAGATCCCTCAGTTATTAGGTTCAATCATCGGGGATGGATTTGAATTGAATGAAATTGACGTGGAATTAACTTCTATTTTAGAATTATTATATATAATTATGATTTACAACTTTTTTTCCCTATTGGCCTCACAGACCTGTAAGATATTATCTACCATAATCAGCCTGATGTGTATAGTAGCCTGATAATATTTATTAATATTATTGATCTTAAAGTTACTTCATGTTTATCCGTGATCTTTTTTATTGCTGTATATTTTTCTGGTTTTAATACAAAGTGATTCTTTAACAAATTAGTTCTTATACTATAGTTCATCAACACATAGGAGTTAATATTTTTAAATATCGACTTCTTTGTGATTTAACTAAAATTTTGTTATCTATTCATTCATATATGCAATATATATGGATTCGTATATACATATTCACATACGTGATCCATATACCAAATCAGGAAATATCACGCATATGATACCTGAAAATAAGGGATAAGTAGACACGTATAATATTAGTAATTAAAATAATAAAAGACGTCAACTATTACACTATGGTACATTATTTCTAGATAGTTATATAACCAATATTAACTATATTTGTAATTATGTATTTGGGTTAATATTTGTTTCCTTTAAAAAGCTTTAATATAATGATTTCAAAGCACATATTTTTCCTCTGCCTTAATAAATGGCCAAGATATTGGCGTATGAAAACTTTAATCTGCCGCTATTTTGAAGCGAAATGGCGGATGGCTATATCGAATTCCGAGAAATATTTTTTTTTTTCTCGTCGATTGCAAAGGTTTATCATTAAAATAATTAACCAAAAGAGCCGAAAAAGTATATATATATATATATATATATATATATATATATATATATATATATATATATATATATATATATATATATAATATTAATATACAAATAAGTAGTTCTCAAAATAAGATGTAATGAAACTTGTTTAACGTTTCTTGCCGAGTTAATGATAAAGTTAACCATCTTACTCGAGATTTCGGTTTTTCTTTCACATAAATTTCTTACAGAAAACAAGAATCTGCGTTGTTACGTAAAAGGGATTTAGTGGTGAGATGCTTGTACCACTTCTAAGTTTCTTACAGCCTTGCGGTGAGTAACTTATTCTCATGCCTGTCTTTCTCAACGTTAATAACTCACCCCCTGGTTTCAACTGAAAATTACGTTGTACTTGAATTATGTATCACTTTAAAAACCCATTTTCGGTATTATGGTATACCTTCGTTAATCTATTATTAGTATTACTAAAAGATATTAGTAATAATAATAATAAACATATAAAATTAATGTTTTGTTGAACAAATTCAAAATAAATATTTTGCTTTATTTTTTAGAGAACATTTTAAAATTCCAAATTCCGATATGTATTATCATATTTTTTTCTATTATCTTTTTACAGATATCCCATTCCTTTTTTTATGATTTTTTTTTTCATGAAATTCATCTAAGTAGTTTCTAAAAAAGATGCTTTGAGAAGATTCATCCACGAAATCTTAAAATTTGCAAATAAAGTAAATTATCTCTGAAACATGAAGGTATAAATCAATTTGCAAAGTCTTTTCTAGGACTAACCAAAATTATCTACAATCGCTATTTGAAAAATAAAATACGATAAATTAGTTTTCTATTATAAATCCATTTGAGATAATTCTGTATGTCATAGGTAAATTGTCGTAAGTAACATTTTCAAAGTTTTACTTATTTCAGATCGCACTGCGTTTGCTTGTGGATATTTATACTTATCAATATTTATGTTTGAATTGGTGTTTATTTTATTATTCTTTTAGCTTAAATTTATGATAATTTAACTCAGAAAATATGGCCAGAATAGTGGAAATAATATAAAATAAAAATCATAACCTGGCTTACTACATTTAACCTCTGACATTCAGAACTTAACAATCGTTAATTTGTAATTGTCTGACAAAAATCTAACAGGTCACATCTAACAGCGAAATTGCGTCCTATGATATCAATGATACTACAATTAGTAAGAAGCTAATTCTTGGTTATCACAAATAAAACTGAAGCTATCCTAAAGTAAACCATTTGTCTAACAAATGAACTTGAGGCTCTGAAGATGACGTCATTGTTTCCTAATGCTAATACTAGCTCTAGTAATATTGCTATGCTATAGTAGCTCTTGATATGATATATCCCTCAAAAAGTTTTAACATAATGTTAATAAGTCGGCTTTTAAAAAATTGGACGGTAAAGTAAACGACAGAACGATATCTATTCCCTTTTTTTTGACGAGTATTTTTTAATTTTTTTTTACCATTTTTTTCCAACCTTTAGTAGCTAATTTTGATTTTTGTTTTACAATAACGAGTTCTGAAAGGCTGCTGCTTAAATTCTAGTACATGGTTTACTTCCTCCTGCAGTGATATCCACCGTAACAATCAGTGGTTCCCGCCTCATTATTTTCCTTCTTATTCTAATATCAAATTTTAAATTGTTTTTCCGTTATTTTTATTTACGTTCTCATTTTGTTGAATTTTAACACTGGTATTTATTGTTATTAATAGTTATTATGGTTCGCAGCAACGTGAGGTTGAGTGACCCCCTCGAGGCTGCCTGAGCTCCCGCGAGCAATAAAATGTCTGTAAGAAGGCCACATCGCGCGGCCAAAGATCAGCATGGTCTATAGTGCGAAAAGGAAAAAAAAGAAAAAAAAAAAAGAATAGTGATTAAAATGGTTAATATAATATTTTGTATTTTCTATTTAGTTATGTTATATTGCAGTTTATTTACCTATTTCTGTAAGATAATGGTTTTCCATAAGTTAGTTTAAAAATTTTCTTAATAAATCTTGACGCAGCTGTTGATCAGATTTTTTGCATATTTTGTTTGCATGCATTTTCTTAAAAGTTGAATGAATATCTTATTCAGATATATATATATATATATATATATATATATATATATATATATATATATATATATCGTATCTCGCATAACTCGAAAAATTAGAATTAAGTTTAGAAGTTAAAATTTGCAATTTTTGTGAAATCTAGTTGTAAACCTCTCTTTTTTGGTTACTTGTTCAACGGAAGTGGTACTTTATTTGAAGGTCAAAATAGATTTTCATAAATAATCATATTAAAATGTAAAGCAAAATGTTTAAAATTTGGTATTTATGCTTTATATATATATATATATATATATATATATATATATTATATATATATATATATATATATATATATATATACATATATCATAATAAATTGGTACTTTACTTGAAGGTACTTTCATCAAAAATTATATTAAAATATAATGCAAAACATCTCGAATTTGGTAAACAAGACTTTATATAATAATCAATATAATAATGTAATTAATATGTAATAAATGATATATAATAAATAATGTGATAGATTTTGGTTGATATTGGTGTGCCGGAAGGGCTACTTTACTTGAAGTTCATAATAAACTTACATCAAGGTATGTTAACATTTAATATACAGACCATATAGTTCGGTGATAAAGATTACAAACGCGATTTTTTTCCACTCTAATTAAACAATTTTATTACTTGTTCTATTGTTAAAATTGAGGGTAAAATACTTGTTATCCTCCCCATTTGTGAGCTGAACAAGTCAGCAGCAGGATAATAAGACAATGTTAAGCGGATTCTTCCGCTTAAAATGTGGAAACCGTCGATTTCCAATGCTTTATCTAGTGACATAGAAAGTTCTAATGTCTCGGAACACGAAGAAATCTCTTGGGAACTTGTTATCTACTGAAAGAATATGACGTATAATAACGGAATGAGATCTCCAAAAATAAGAACTTGTGTGGGTGTATGCCTGTGTGTGTAAATAGATGGATGCCTCGACGCCGAGTGTCGTTTTTGAGGTATCGCTATCTTCGGAAACTAGTGACCATATTCATGATCATTTTTTGAACCACCAATTTAAGGTTCAGCAGGCATACAAGGATGTCATGCGGTGTCCACATACAGACATTTGATTGATTATTATATGGTATATTCTGCCAGTTTTTACCGAATAAAAATCCGGACTCTAAAACCCCGGACAGTCATAACTTATAATATGTTTTTAGTGTAATAACCGTATTCATTTTTTATATGAATCTTGGATTTCGACATCCACGAAATAATCCTGAGATGGTGAAGGTAGCACCAAATAGTCTTTAAAACTATGTTTGAGTTATAAGCTTAGAGAACCGAATATTAATGAATGAACTACAAAATAAAAAACTAAAAGTATAATAATTCTTCTTCTTGCTCTTAGGTTATTGCTAAGCTCTTCAAAACTTTTTAACTAGGTTTTAACAATTCGAATGAAAAATTAGATAGTAGGAAGTCAGAACAATTTGGTTCCCTTTTTTAAATAACTTTGTGAACTCAAAGGCCCCTAAAACACAGTATTTGATTAAGAATTCGTTTTTTTATTATTTATTGTTTTTATATTTCCCATGCCTTAGTGTAACTGAGGAAGTGAAATGACATCCACAGCAAAAATAATATAGCCATTATGGTTGGAGTGAAATAGAAAAAACAAACAACTATTTTTAACTTTTTTGGTTGTTATTAACCTAGGTACAAATGCCTTCTATCCACAAAATAGTTACATTTAACCTCTGTTGTTAAAACGCGATTTTTTTCTTTGGCAAGAAAACCTATAAAGTTCTTATTCAAATGCAATTTCATAATAAAATATTAAGCCAAGAGTACAAATCGGATAAACGTTTCTTTGCTAAATAAATGCTAGTTCGTAGAGCTGGGCTCAGGTATCCTCAAAAAGAGACCGAAAGTGGGCTATTAAAGTGCTGTCAAGATTTATTCACAACTCTCCAACCAACTCCTGCTTTCTCTCGCCTCTAATGATTCCGTAAATTTCTCACCCTTCAGCTTTTCAAGGCTCATTTTCACCCATTCTTTTTATTTATTTTTTTCTTTTTGGGAATTATGAATCTTAACATCACTTATTGAAAAAATAATTATAAAAGTAAATTAAAACAACGAAAATTAAATCCTGAGTAGTTATTGATAAATAAATAAATATTTAAAATTAACATTTCGCTAATTAGGGATAGATAAACTGTATTAACCAAACTGTATTTTGAACTCCAATAGTCCAATCTTAAATTTATTCCCATCTATAATAGAAAAAATAATTACTCATCGGAATTACTGGAAAACCCCGACCCTTAAACCGTTTACCTATAAACACCCCACCTTTCTTTCATTGTTAGTTCAGTGCGAGAAGAAATCAGTACAAACTTTTCTGTTCGATATAATCCATTAAAATCTTGGTGAGCACCAACATGTATTTGATTTCTTGTCTTAATTAAATTCATAATTCATAAATGCTTTATGATTTATATTACATTTAATTTAATATGTATAATAATATCAAACTGTATCTTTGTGTGTTTTTAAAACTGAGGATGAACTGAGGATAGTTTTTATAACATTCGAAACTAGTTTTCAATAAAAACAAATTTATAGAAGTGGCAAATAATTTATCAATCCCGAATTAGATTGATCCTTCTATACCATTATGCGGATGTCAACAGATTTCGTCAATAATTACCAACAATGATATTTATCGCCATAAATTATTTCTTAAGTAAAAAATTAAACCCTATGCCCATAAAAGGGCATTTTAGTTTCGCGTCTATATTCTTAAATTACATTCACGCAAGTATATATACATATATATATATATATATATATATATATATATATATATATATATATATATATATATATATATATATATGTATCTTATATATAAAAATGAATGTGGGTTTGTTTGTTCGTACTTTATGCGCTGCCATACCGCTCATCCGATTGCAATGAAACTTCAACTCATCGTCAACTCATCGCTTGCACTTGCGTGAATATAATAGGCAGGCTGGTTTTGAAAAGATTCGTAAATCTAAATGGTCAAAAATTATTTCTAAAGCCCAAGAAAAAATTAGTTTTTCGAATAACTCAAAAACTATACATATTGCCGTGTTCATATCCATCTAACATCTAAAAATACAAAAGTGTAGTAGTATGATCAGAGAAAGAGGTTGCTAAATTATATAAGCAACAATAATTTTTAAAATTTAGAAAAACTATATTAAAATGAAAGTCTGTAATAATGTAATAAAAAAATTAAATTACATTCGGTTCACAGGATGCTAGGGATCTCTATAAACTTAATTGATTAGAATCAACCATGGTTTATACCATTGCAATGGAAATATAATTTAAGAATATCGATATATTTTAAGCATATTCCTTAATATATTGATGATCCAAAAGAAATCGTTGAGATTAAGGGGAATAATGGTCTAAGATGAATTCACTGAAATAATGTTCCAAAAAAATGTTCTATGACTCAGGAATGAATAATTCAAAATAAAAAAGTAAAAATTAATCCAATCAAGATGTCAGCCGACTTTAAAATTACTTAGGGTGTCAAATTATAAATCTCAACTTTCTGACTCTTGTAGTTGCTACTTAAAACTTTACAGAGCGACTTCCGTTCAATCCTGATTTAATTAATTCCCATTTCTCAAGAAACTGATTTGGTATTTTTTTTCTCATGAAAAAAGCTCTCCATTCATCTTGGACTTTCGTCACGTTATTTCTGTTTGATCTAGAACGTAAAAAAACAAAAAGTTTACATTTGATTATAATGTCATATTTGTTTAGTTTTTGGTATAAAAATAATTGTATTCATACACAAAATAAATAAAGTTGTACGTTCAATACTATACTACAGTCAGCAATTGTTAGAAAAATTTGGGTTATGCAATGCAGGCGCATACAATTTTACAACCAAAATAAAGCATTAATCTAGTAATCTAATTATGAATCTATATAGTACTGCTGTTTTTTACCAAACTTTTATAGTTGTTCAGTTAATTTTACACCGTTTAGTAGTACAAGGCGTTAAAATAAATAAAATCGTTTTAATTTAAAATAAAAATCGTTTATTTATTCAATTTTTCACTTTTTAATATTCAAGTGGTACAAACGCTTTTGTCGGTACTTATAGAAAATTTACGTCGTACAATACCTACATCTTTGCCTCGTACCCTGTTCGGTTTAACTTATGATTCGTTATAGCAGGGTCATTTCCCTGTTAGCTTAAAGCCCGCTTCTTTCTCAAATGAGTTGCGGTGTCATTTATGATTTAAAATATCTCTCATGTTCATGATAGAAAGGAAACGCAAAAAGTTTTATTATATTCAATCGAAAGCTGATGAAATTTCCTACAAACGGAAAAAAAATCATTTAAATCGGACCGAGCTGAGATATAGCGTAATGGACTTCGTAGACTAATTTTCCGGTGCTGCTGGTCATCGTCTTGACTTATTAATTGGGATTCTGACTTCCCCACATCTCTCTACTTTATTCTTCCTTGGATTATTTCTGCACTTCCTTTAGCTTCTTGGTCTTTCCTTTTTCTTTTTCCACAGATGTGCACATCCAATATTTCCTCTGTACCATTTTACCCTCTGATTACATGTCCTAACCATTTCAGCCTGCTTGTATTGCTAAATTTACATATTTCTCTGAAAATAACAAACTGCATTATTGCTGTTTTCTTAAAAAAAATATTTTCTAAAATTGAATGAACCAACATTAAATGAAGTCAAATAATTCTGTATTCAACATGTAATAGGTACGCACATAATTTCAATATCTTTTATGTTTGTGATTATAATAAAAAATTATTAATGTTTTTAACTTTTAAAAAGTCACTAGTCAAACTTTACTCGAAACAAGCTTGAAAATGGCAAATATAAAATTCTGAAATGTTATGAAATGTAAGTATAAAAATAACGAACAATTAACAGTTTCAGATTGGAGAGCCCAGAGCAAATATGATATGGTGTTTTGTGTGTTGTTTGTTATGTTGTTATCACATAAAACATTAAAAGATTTCGCCTACAGCCGAATTGAGATGATCCCGAATAAGTTCGCAGCTTTCTACTCCCAGAAGTGGACATGAAGCATATATATCAGCACACACACACACACACACACACACACACACACACACACACACACACACACACACACACACACACACACACACATATATATATATATATATATATATATATATATATATATATATATATATACATACATATGTGTGAGTGTAAATATCAGGATCTTCAATGTACTGAATTTCAGTAGGATTTCGACTAATCCACCCATATCGACTATGGCTTACCTACCAGATAAAATCAATCTTGTGCTAAAATAGTACACCTTCAAGATAACTAAACCAATTATTTTTTAATCTCTTATTATAGAAATCCTAAGAAAAAGAAGTTTTTTATCGCTTTAGAAATAAACGGTCTTTTAGCGAGATTCTTGATGTTAAATAATTGCATAAAATAAATCTTTGCTTTTAAAAGTTCAGCATCGTGTAAATAGAGATGGTGATGTGACTTGACATATAGGCCTAAAGAGCTTGATATATCTATTAATGAGACATTTAAATATGTTCATATCTAAGCAATTAATACTATTGCACTCAACTGTGTAATATAAAATCAATATTTTGATTCTAATGTTTTACATTTTTTTTTTATTTCTGTTAAAATCATTGTAATCAAAGAAATATTGTAATATTATACTAAATTATAATACTATACTATTATTCCATTTCACTCTTGGATCTAATTCACAGGTATAATCAGGAACTTCAGCATGATTTTTCCAAACAGTTGATGAACTGTTTATTTTATGGAAACCATTAGACAGAATAGATTGGATTTATTATTCTGGTTTGTAAATAATTATGACGTAAACAAAAAAAAAATCTTTTACATATTATTTAATATTCAAGCTGAGCTTGAATCCTGCAAGTACAAAATTCTGAAAGCCTCTGTACCATGAAATTGTGGTAAACAAGGCCATTCGTTGAATCCTGCTTAAGCTAGTATATACCAACAGAACAACTCTTTACCACCCTTGACTATTTCATTTTCCGAGTACATATTTGAGCTAAAAATGAGGTAAATGGCTTACGCAGGAGGGGACTGTTGGGGATCTATCACCCTCCCTCCGAAATGTACGACAAAAAAATAAAGTTTTTATTTTAAGTAATATTTTTGGTAATTTTCAACACTATTTGTTGATCCAATTTTCATGCTTATCCTTAAAACTTACTCCCACTTTGGTAATTATGGACATTTAGGTGATTACTTGCCTTCTTCTTATTTAATCCCCTCCCCGAACAAAATTCTGCGTATGGCCCTGAGATTATCCACAACAGGATTTATCAGAATATAACTAATTATCATCAGCTACCAAATATTACCTATTACTACTAAATATTATCTAACTCAATTATCTGATTTTCATTGAAAATCTATTATAAAATCAAAAGTAAAAGCTGAATCAAACTTTTTGAAAATAAAATTTCCGTTAGCCATTTTCTCATAACTGATAATTATATAAACCTGAATCGGAAATTCTTACTTTATTGAACCAAGAATTAATTTTAACAAAATACTCATTGATGTTTTTATTTTTTGTTGGTATCAATTTCAAATATTTTACTTACAGATTCTATATTATTCCATGAAAGATAATATTGGTGAAAGTGGATTACAGTGGTGGTTAACGACCAATGGTATTCGGTCACCGAGTCTCCATGTTGATAGTATACTAGAATCAGTGAAAGATCATGGAAAAATTCCGTCCTTCATTTGAAGAGAAATATGAAACGTAGGAATGTAGAAAGAAATAGATTTCATTAGTAAATATGTGAAGAGAAAATTAGAATCTAACTTTTAGATGAGAGAACAAATAAACGGTACAACAAATTTGAAACTTTTTATTTGATTAACTTTGTTTTATATGAAGCCCGCAGTTAGAGTGGCAAATTTTATTGTTGTTTGTTGATTCGACAACTCACCTCTGAATCAAGGCCTCCATAATTCTCTTTGGTTAATCGCCTCTATGCAAAACAGTATCACTTTAGTCTTTCAAACATTGGATATCTTTATCATTCTAAAAATCTTTATCATCTCTCCACCAAAGTATAATCTACCAATCCGTCGTTGCCCTTCTATTATTCAGAGTAAGATTTTATTTTTCGTTTTGTCTTCACTCTTTCTGATTAAGTGTCAGGCCCATCTCGGTCTGGCAAGACGATCATTTTTGTAGGCAGTAGTTTATTTCCATTGAATGTATAGTTCTTGATTTCTTCTTTTCACCATTCCGGCTCATCTATTATTCTTTCATATGGTAGCAATAGTAAAAACAACTGAACAGTAAATCACCTTCAGTTGTAATATGTAGTGTATAATCATCTGATAATATGTTTGCGAATTGTTTTGCAGATGGCATGCTTCCCGGAAGGCCAAGTAGAACACATGATAATCGTAACTACTTGCTCATCTTCTTTCCTTTCCTTCCTCCTTTGTGTCTCTCAGCGTGGAGGTAGGAGCTTTCCTCTCTTCGATCATAATGGAGTCACACGATCCATGCACGACATCCTTGGCCTTTTGCTTGCTGGTCTAGTTTCGAGAAACTTGTGTGGTTCGCGATCTTCGCTCATTCAATCTCTTCAATTGCTTCTTTTGTAAGATCTGAGGGAAATACATCGTAACTAAAAATGAGAAGTTTTTCGTTTTTCTCAACTATACGTTTCCAAAGTTGCAGATTGAATTTTGTTGTTCTGTTAATCCTCTCAGCATCACATGATTTGAAAATCTTAAGTAACTTCTCTTATGAATTCTATTGTCAATTATTTGGCCATACTAATGACCTAATACTTATGGTGTGAGCTATTAAAGAAAATCACGATGAGGTTGTGTCCGGATTTATCCGATTTATTCAGCTAAACAGTGTATGGACAATATTATGCTATGCGTATAACGATGAAAGAGCAATTCTATGAGGCTCCGTAGAGGAGGAACTTGATTTGCTTTGACAAGATTTATTATATTAATATGGACGCTGGAGAAAAATTCTGTGAGACATTTCAATAGATTCTAACGTGAGGGGCCCCGCAGAGATCTCGTGGAAATATTCCGAACAGCACAAGATGATTCATGGAAGACCTGGGTGTTGACATAAGAGACGTTGCAATGTTGGTCAAATATTATTAGTTCTTTCATTGTACTTTTAAAAAAAATTAGTTTTTGATTGTTTTTTTTAAATTCTTTTCTAATGTATAGCATTTTTAAATTACGAAATTATGGAGGATCAACTGGCAATCAGAAATATACAATAAATCATAATGCAATAGAGAGGTTAAAATGAATAAAGACACAAGGGAAAAGAAAGAAAAAAATATTAATAATATTAACCTGTAAATCATATATGATGTCTTACAACAGATTGATTAGGATACGATGAGTATAGATAGCAACCTAATGTATTTGGGCAACATGGTTTGATAATAAAGTATTTTTTCAATCCTTAGTTTAATTTTTTTTTTAATATTTAAATTTTCTTTTTAATTCATTATAAAAAAAAGCTGAAAAAATATTTAATAGGTAATATCCAAACATTCCGATTGTTTATTTTTTTTGTGATACGTAAAACACTTTTACAAAGAAATAAAATCAGTAATTAATTATTTATTAACATTAAAAAACAAAAAGCATGATGTTCGGAGGACCGACCAGTAGCTGCAAATTTCACTCCGAAAAACATATAAAATTATTTTTTAATAATATGAAAAGAAAGTGTCTATAAATAAGAAGCTATACTGAACGAGGAGATAAACTAGCCGGTTTGAGAATCGCCACCATTTATTTTCTCTCATTGATTGTACCCTCTCGATAACGTTCCTCTTATCTTGGACTTAACCGCTCCTAAATCACTTCCTGTCTTGAAGAAAAATAAATCTATCAAACATCGATAGATTAATGTATTTTTATCCTTTCACTTTCTAGTATGGAAGTATCTTTTTTTCGGCTGGAAAAGCGTTGATAAACGTGTATTTTAAGTGTGTATTTTTAAAGCGTATATTGAACTTTCAAAATTAGTCACCATCATAGCAATATTTTTCAAAGAAGATTCTGTTACAAAAACCACGATTTTATAAATTATAAAAATTCTGAACAAATACAGTTTTATAACAAATGGTGAGAATCATCTAGAACAAAAAATTAAAATCATTGGCACTTAGCAACGCCAGTATTACCAATATATTTATAAATTTATACATTAAAAAAAAAATTGTAAGTTTATAAGGATTTGTGGGCTGTAAGATAAATATTTTGGAAATTTTTAGGAGACCAATATAATTTTACATTTATAAAGCCTATGTCATTGGATTGAAATTTAAAATAAAGAAATGCAATTTAGCCTGTGTTATCTTAACGTACTGGTATAAGTCATGAAAAATACGGAAAAAAAAGAAGAATATTCTATCATAAACATTTTAAAAATCATTGATGATATCAGAAAGAAATTTACTAAAAAACAAAAAAGAATTTTAAATTTGTTTTCCGAAATCGTTAATAGAGTCCTGCAAAATTATATTTATTTAAAATATGAAATATTTTATAAATATTTTGATTGGTCCGGATAAAAGAGAAATCATAAATATAAGTATTCAATGATTACGAATTACTCAGAAATAGAGACAGATTAAAATATAATAAACAAAATCGATATAAAAACCTGGAACAAACAAATAAATTAGTTTTTTTAGTTTTTTTATATTGGTCGGATATTGTATCCTTAATTAATGACGTCACATAATTCAGTTAGGTCTATTTTAGGCATTGCAAAGGGAATAGAAAACAACGCTAAAATGCAACTAAACCCCAAAACAGCAAAATTTGCAGCCACTTTGACATTGCACCAACGATATAGGAGAATCATCGATTGGTTGATATATATTAAAACATACGTATTTGAATGTTTTACAGTAAAAAGTTGTTTTTAGATTTCTAGCTAATATTTTTTTTAAACTTAGTATAGCAGCTATTATTCTTTGCAGTAAAAGCATACAAGTTTTATTAAAATATAAATATTCTTAGAAATTGATTTTATTTACATTAAAAAAACTGGGTTCTTTCTTCATTTTTGTAGAATCTGATATGTACTTCTTTTCGTCGTTCATTGAAAGATCGCTGAAGTTAAATATTTTCTATAACGTCTTGAGGTCAGCAGGCAAAAAGTTGGATAATTAATGAGTATGAATATATGTTTTTTTTGGAAGATTTTTATTAATAATTTATACAAAAATATATAATTACTCTAAGATGTTAATCTTTTTAGACTATTAATCTCGGACAGGTAATAGCATTTTTTTAATTGCAGACATAAGATTCTGTTCTCCAGGTGCAAAAACGTACAAAAACCTAAATGAACTAAAGTCGACTGTCTGTAAAGTCGAAAGTATTCCAAGGAATTTACATCAAAATTGATTATTAAGTCCAATCTTAACTCTGATTTCAACCCATTTCTACTCATTGTTACAAATGCAAATAAACGGTAGATGTCGGAAGGGAATTCATCGGTGTTAGTTATTTACTTACTAGTTATCTTGATTTAAGGACTTAAACATTAGTGCTATAACAAAGACAAAGCGAGAATTACTGTACAGAGAAGGCTTCCGATAAAATTTTACTGTACAGATAAAGCTACCGATAAAATTTTACAACGGATAATTGATGAAGTAAAATTTGGAATAAGAAATGCTTTATTTTTTTAACTACTTAATAAAAAATATATGCATAAAGAATATTTGACAAAAACTGGCCTCATCAGCAATTGATGCAATTTGTACTATTTTCCTTTGTAATTTAAAAATTTATGGCTTGTATTGACCAATTGCTGGTTAAACTCACTGAGAATATAAATTTCAGACACCTTTCCTCAAAGGCTAAGGCTAAGACGGACTTTCTTATTTGCACTTCATTTTGTATTCAACCGACGCTTTCCCGACAACCAGACTTTAACGAGCCTCCACCGTTCCAGACAAAAGCCAATTAATCCCACTTTGGTCTACGCTTTTCTTTCCTCAAAAATAATTTTTACCTTGACCCAAAAAACCTGCAATAAATATAATTAGGAGCGTGAAAATGTGGGAGAAAAAAAAAAGAGGACAACAACAAGCTTCTGTCTGCGAGTTGTTCAAACGATGTCATCCTGAGACAAAGGAGGAAATGGAAAGGGGGTATTGTTTTTTAATCTTTTATCTCTTTAAGGAGGAAGCAGGATTGTATAGGGATAAAATGGAGGTCTTTTCCTCTGTTTTGTTTTTTTATAGGACAAACACTCTTCGGATTTAAATTCGAATCAAAAGATGAAGAGAGGAGTTGTAAGGTACTTTCTTTGAAAATCTGATGAGAACTTCTGATTAAAACCTAAATCCTAAAGTTCTAAGATTACAGTTATCAAGTACTATCAAACTGAATGTTGAAGATATTAGGCAGTCATTTGTTCGGAAGAACTTACTAGTAGTTGATTTCAAAAGCTCTTTAAAAATCACAAGTATATAAAATTTGATTTTTTTTAAATTTTCTTGTGCTGAGACATTTAATTTCTGTACATCTTTAATTCACACATATGTAGTAAAATAATATAACTACCCGTTATGATATAAGATTAAAGTTCGTTTAAATATGATTATAAAATAGTAATAAAACTTACAATACAAATAAATTTATTTTTAACTGAGATACTCCCATAATAATGTATAAGTTATTAAATTGTTGGCAGTTACTAACTTATATTGAATTTATTAAATATTGAAATTTTATTGAATACCAATAAAATAATCAATAATAATATAATAATAATAAATAATCAATGAATATCAATAAAATTATTGAATATTGAAATTATTAAATTGTTGGCAGTTACTAATTTCAGTATTACTTATATAATAACATAATATTCTTCAATAATTAAACAAAATGTTCCTTCTGCTCTTTTTATTTTATTTTTCTTGACTCTCATTTTTCCAAGTTATATTTAAATAACTGCACGATTATATCAGATTAAATATACCTAATAACTAGTTTGATTTTACAGTCCGAAAAATCTCACAGAAAAAATTTACTTCTAGTGATTAGAACTTTTGATTAGTCTCTACGAACAAAAATTAAATTAAAACGGAAGTTGGCGACCCGCTGCCCGCTAAATTATATACTATCAATTTGTTGAGAATTTATTTTAAATGAATATATTGTCGTCCCTATAGTAAACTAACGAAAATTAAAATCACTATTTCTTATGATCTCAAAAAAGTGTTGTATCTTTCTGTGTATGAGGAACACCTTCGATAATTTTTATTTTTTCTGTTGGTGATGTATTAAACGACAGAAAAAAAATAAAATTATCGAAGGTGTCCTTAATACACAGAAGGATAAAACAGTTTTGTTGCACTCTTGAAAAGTAACGATTTTCATATTCGTTAGTTTACCACGGGAACGGCGATATAGAATCACGATTTAAAGAAATAATGTTTCTCTGTAGGCTTTTGGAAAAAAGAAATAAAAAATTATAATAAGTTTATGGGGATAGATAATAGAGAGAAAAATATCAACTAAGACTCATTTTAATCGATGTGATACTAATGTTTATTGATAATTTTAACGACTTATATTCATGAATTAAAAAAAAAAAAAATTAGGTACCTGCATTCATACTATTTGTACTACAATTAAAAATAATGATTATTATGATTTTTTGAGGTAACCATTATTGCTAATAAATAATAAAGATGATTCTAATTATAAACATTTTTAAATAAGCCTTGTTGTAACAAAATAGTGTCTGAAAGTCATAACTATTGATAAAATAGTAGTGGAAAATTATAAAATTAGAATAATCAATTTCGAATACTATGGTGGAAAATGTAAAGTATTTATTTAATTAAATGTCTCAGCACAAGAAAATTTAAAAAAATCAAATTTTATATACTTGTGATTTTTAAAGAGCTTTTGAAATCAACTACTAGTAAGTTCTTCCGAACAAATGACTGCCTAATATCTTCAACATTCAGTTTGATAGTACTTGATAACTGTAATCTTAGAACTTTAGGATTTAGGTTTTAATCAGAAGTTCTCATCAGATTTTCAAAGAAAGTACCTTACAACTCCTCTATTCATCTTTTGATTCGAATTTAAATCCGAAGAGTGTTTGTCCTATAAAAAAACAAAACAGAGGAAAAGACCTCCATTTTATCCCTATACAATCCTGCTTCCTCCTTAAAGAGATAAAAGATTAAAAAACAATACCCCCTTTCCATTTCCTCCTTTGTCTCAGGATGACATCGTTTGAACAACTCGCAGACAGAAGCTTGTTGTTGTCCTCTTTTTTTTTTCTCCCACATTTTCACGCTCCTAATTATATTTATTGCAGGTTTTTTGGGTCAAGGTAAAAATTATTTTTGAGGAAAGAAAAGCGTAGACCAAAGTGGGATTAATTGGCTTTTGTCTGGAACGGTGGAGGCTCGTTAAAGTCTGGTTGTCGGGAAAGCGTCGGTTGAATACAAAATGAAGTGCAAATAAGAAAGTCCGTCTTAGCCTTAGCCTTTGAGGAAAGGTGTCTGAAATTTATATTCTCAGTGAGTTTAACCAGCAATTGGTCAATACAAGCCATAAATTTTTAAATTACAAAGGAAAATAGTACAAATTGCATCAATTGCTGATGAGGCCAGTTTTTGTCAAATATTCTTTATGCATATATTTTTTATTAAGTAGTTAAAAAAATAAAGCATTTCTTATTCCAAATTTTACTTCATCAATTATCCGTTGTAAAATTTTATCGGTAGCTTTATCTGTACAGTAAAATTTTATCGGAAGCCTTCTCTGTACAGTAATTCTCGCTTTGTCTTTGTTATAGCACTAATGTTTAAGTCCTTAAATCAAGATAACTAGTAAGTAAATAACTAACACCGATGAATTCCCTTCCGACATCTACCGTTTATTTGCATTTGTAACAATGAGTAGAAATGGGTTGAAATCAGAGTTAAGATTGGACTTAATAATCAATTTTGATGTAAATTCCTTGGAATACTTTCGACTTTACAGACAGTCGACTTTAGTTCATTTAGGTTTTTGTACGTTTTTGCACCTGGAGAACAGAATCTTATGTCTGCAATTAAAAAAATGCTATTACCTGTCCGAGATTAATAGTCTAAAAAGATTAACATCTTAGAGTAATTATATATTTTTGTATAAATTATTAATAAAAATCTTCCAAAAAAAACATATATTCATACTCATTAATTATCCAACTTTTTGCCTGCTGACCTCAAGACGTTATAGAAAATATTTAACTTCAGCGATCTTTCAATGAACGACGAAAAGAAGTACATATCAGATTCTACAAAAATGAAGAAAGAACCCAGTTTTTTTAATGTGAATAAAATCAATTTCTAAGAATATTTATATTTTAATAAAACTTGTATGCTTTTACTGCAAAGAATAATAGCTGCTATACTAAGTTTAAAAAAAATATTAGCTAGAAATCTAAAAACAACTTTTTACTGTAAAACATTCAAATACGTATGTTTCAATATATATCAACCAATCGATAATTCTCCTATATCGTTGGTGCAATGCCAAAGTGGCTGCAAATTTTGCTGTTTGGGGTTTAGTTGCATTTTAGCGTTGTTTTCTATTCCCTTTGCAATGCCTAAAATAGACCTAACTGAATTATGCGACGTCATTAATTAAGGATACAATATCCGACCAATTTAATTTAGATATTAGCTACTCTGCCTCTGTAACAACAATTTAAACCCAATTTTCTCAGTTCCATAAATTTCCTGATACGCCACTTTGGCACATTTACGAACCCTTCATAAGAAGGATTTATTGAATAATTTTATAAATATTGCATTTAACAAGCATACAATATGTAAGTAACACTATTGATGTAACAATGAGAACAATTAAATAATCTAAATAAATATTTTTAAAAAACGCCATTATTTTAAATAGCAAAGCTACAGTAACAAGAAAGTGATATTATTCACAAATCATGAATTAGACGATGACAATAACGTAATATTATTATGATAAACTATTTCCTGTGAATAGTGATTTTGTAATTTATGGAGGTATATTTCGGGCCAAATCGGCAACAAATGATATATTGATATCTTTGTGGATAATTTCATGTGTGACATAATAAGGAGTATTAAAGATTTTTCGAAGGATTTTAGATTTAAGAAATGGTTACAGGAGAAATTTGATGGTTATATGGAGTACTTAAGCTCAATCCTGTATGTCTGAATAATTTACTTTAAACATATTTTCCAATGCTTATCTGCTTGTTTAAATAAAATATTTTAATATAGTAAATGCTGCGTTGTCAATTTTTAAGTGTCACGTCAAATTTTATTAAGAAACCTTTATCGTCTGGATGTTAATAAAACCATACGTAAATTGTAACAGAATAACCTTATATGCATTATTAACTTGATTTAACTCTTTTATTGCAATTTTAAATACAAATTTAGTTTAGAAAAAAAATTAAGGCGGGACCAACATTTAATACTACCTTCCTTAAAGATCAGTGGGATGCTGCGGGACCTTCGTAATATCTTAGGCACCTAACGGCCATTTGGTATTCTCCCTTCTCTATAATAAATCTTTACAATACATTTATGATGCCCTGTTCGGATACAGTGTTCCTGATAGCATACATCACGGTGCTAGGAGGAAGGATTTTATCATACCTGTGAGAATTGTGGTATACAATGCACCGAGGAATCATCTTGCAGTAACTGAAAATGTTTAATAATATTTTTTGCTGGTCGTCATTACTTTTATTTTATAATATTTAATTAATTAATTTTATTCACTAATGTTTAGTGACTGGAGTGATTTTGAATCATTACAAAAAAAAAAGTACTCAAATATTCAATAAACTAATGCTTTAAAACTGTTACCAGTTTAAAACTGTTATCTTTCTATTTCCATAAACTACAGTATGGTGTATTTAACCAGCTCCAATTTGAGTGGTAACAGACATCTGTACATAAAATAGTTCCCGAGGTACACTTTTCCAAAAGTAGAGGGGAAATGGGCGAGCTGGGCCACCGATAGGAGCAGCCAATCAGAAGCCAGCATTTTGGTCACGTGACCTATGGCGGGAAATTTGAATTTGAATTTTCATCTCGACCTAACCTTAACTGCCACGTGGTCTTGTCTCGACCCTACCTTAACCACCACGTGGTCTCACCTCGACCTAACCTTAAATATTAGGCCACGCCCCTTTTTAGTCACGTGACCCTTATGCCCCGCCCCTTTTTAGTCACGTGACCCGAAGCGCATCCTTGTCTACGCTCCGCCCGCATATTTTAGTCACGTGATCTAGTCACGTGACCCGCGGAACCTCCTGGTCTATGCTCCGCCCGCATATTTTAGTCACGTGACCCTTTGAACCCTCCGGTATATGCTCCGCCCTGATTACCCCCACCCTAAGCCGCCATTTTGTTTACAATGACGTGGTCAACATCCACGCCTAACCACGAGGTTTACCCCCTCCACCCATTGAAGGGTCAGGTACCCACCTTATAGAGCATGAGTGTACCCGGCCGCCATTTTGTTTCTCTACCGTTTGAGAGACTTAAGGTTTTGTCGAAGGGTCAGGAACCCATCTTATAGAGCATGAGTGTACCCGGCCGCCATTTTGTTTTTTATACATCGCCATTTTGTTTTTCTACTGTTTGATAGACTTGAGGTTTTGTTGAAGGGTCAAGTACCCATCTTATAGAGCATGAGTGTACCCGACCGCCATTTTGTTTTTTATACTTCGCCATTTTGTTTTTCTTATGCCGCCATTTTGTTTTTTCTACCGTTTGAGAGACTTAAGGTTTTGTTATATGGTCAGATACCCACTTTATAGTCTGTAACCTCCCCTACGGTTATATAATCATAACCTATACGGCGAAGGGTCAGGTATCCACTTTATTGTCTGTAACCTCCCCTACGGTTATATAATCATAACCTATACGGCGAAGGGTCAGGTATCCACTTTATTGTCTGTAACCTCCCCTACGGTTATATAATCATAACCTATACGACGAAGGGTGAGGTATCCACTTTATAGTATGTAACCTCCCCTACGGTTATTTAATCATAACCTATATGATGAAGGGTTAGGTACCCTCTTCATACTCTGTAACCTTCCCAAAGGTTACATAACCTTTACATTGTTTTCGTGTTTGCGCAACCTTCTCAATGTTTACGCAATCTTTGCAATATTTAACTTTAGCAACATTTAAACAGGTTGGATCATGTATAGACAAGTTGGATGATGTCTAGGTGAAATACAAATATGGACTTTGAACTATCTATCTCTAAAACAAAAATAAATAGTAGGGCTTCTTAATCCTATAACAACTGTTGGCCTTTGAACTGTTTATCTCTAACATATAAATAAATAGTAGAGTTTCTAAATCCTATAACTGCTTTTGGACTTTGCACTCTTAATCTCCAACCATTCTTATCTCGCTGAAACATAAACAAAACAACTTTTCAATGTACTACGTATTTTTAATAGTTGATAGTATAAATAATAGTCTTAAAAGGATTAACTTGTCAATGTTCTACGTATTTTTATTCTCTCATAGTTAAATAATGGTCTTAAAAGGATTAACTTTTAATCCATTAAGTTTCTATCGAACTTTTAATCTTTAAAATATATTAACAAATCGAAACGATGGTATCACGTTGGCCAAAGAGGTTGCACCTTTTCATAGCTTTGAAATATTTTCAAAGTACACGAGTCGGTATTAATAACTGCGAACATGTCGCAGTAAATTTTAATTAATGAATATTAATTAATACTATTTCTTAATCCCTTAAGGGCTTTTGGACTTTGAGCTGTTAATACCAAAACATAAAGAATGATTTAGGACTTCCGCTAAAAAGTAAACAAATTTAGCTTTCGCAATAATGCTCTATCTCTTAATCCTTCCTTTAAAAGTAAACAATGGACTTTGAACTGTTAATCCTCTATCATTACTCATCTCGCTGAAACATAAACAAAACAACTTTTTAATCTTATATGTATTTTTATTCTCTAGTATAAACTATTAAAACGCCGTAAAAGAATTAAATATTAAATCCTTAAAGTTTTTTATCATTTACAAACAATGATAAAGAGCCTTTTAATCATTTCATAATATCTGGATAGATGACGTCATTATTATTAGCTAAAGTTTTGTACCTTTTTCAGTTCTCAATGTTTACATTTTATGCAATTTTTCCAAATCTTTACCTTTACCTATCTATTTCTTTTTTAAATTTTCTATAATCTCCTCAATGTTTATACATTTTCTGTCCGCTAGGGCGCAGCACCTTACTCCAGTAGGGGATTTTCCTGGCTAGTTTACATAATGTTCTCAATGTCTATTATGCAACCTTCCCAATGTTTACGTTTACCCACCTATTTGTTTACGTTTTCTTTAACCTTCGCAATATTTAAATTTTATATAAATATAGTCTTCTCAACTGATTTTTTGCCTTTCCTAAATTGTTTTTCCCCTTTTCTGAACTTGATTTAATTATAATTAACTACCCTGGTTCCTAATTGCACTCGTATCAGACCTTTTCCTACGGTTCCAACCATTCATTTTACTCAGCACGTAGAGGTCTCTCGTCTGCGTACCCCTTGATCAACTATATATTTCATAACTTGAAGTCCCATAATTTTAGTGGTTTTTAGTAATTTTAGCGGTTTTTATTGATTTTAGTCATTTCTTATCAGCTTCTAATGGCAAAATACACTCCGGCAATAATATTATGCTTAATGTTTAACCGAATCCATCATTTTCTTTCAATTCATTGATAATATTTTTTGAGTAGGTCTTTTACTGCTTTACTGGTCTTTTACCTCTAATTTTTAACATAGCTTTATATTTTTTAGTATATTTTAACCAATTTTCGATATTATTTTTTGTTTTTATAATTGATTTTACATGTTACATTATTGATTTTAGTCAATTTTAATGATTTTAGAAATAAAATAAAACGTTTTATTAGCAAATATTTGTATATAAATCTGTTTTGAGATGATTTATTATCTAGAGTTGATATTATTTGAGAATGTTGATGTAAGATGTGCTATATTTGGTCCCCATTTGTATGATATTATATTGTTGTTTTTATTTTCAATCCTAATGATGCCCGAATTAGCGAAACGTTGACTGATCAGATATTTACTGCTGTTTAAGAGACTCAAAACTTTATTCAGGATTCTTCCAGAAATATACTGATAATTTAGAATTAGAATTTAAGATAATTTTGAATATTAGAATGTTTGCCATCATCGGATGATAGATAATATTAACAGTAACTAATATGAGCATAATCGTGGCAGTTGGAGCACAATTCTGATCACACTTTCCCCCTTTAAAATTCCAAATATTTACATTATTCATAACTTGAAGTCCCATAATTTTAGTGGTTTTTAGTAATTTTAGCGGTTTTTATTGATTTTTAGTTATTTCTCATCAACTTCTAGCGGTAAAATACAATTCGACAATAATACCATGCTTAATGTTTGACCGAATCCATCATTTCCTTTTACATTATTGATAATATCCTTTGAGTAGGTCTTTTACTGCATAGAGATCGATCTCTAATTTTTAACATAGCTTTATATTTTTAGTATATTTTAACAAATTTTAGATATTATTTTTTTGTTTTTATAATTGATTTTGCCCGTTACTTTATTGATTTTAGTCAATTTTTAATGATTTTAGAAATAAAAAAATTTTTATTAGCAAATATTTGTATATAATACTGTTTTGAGATGATGTATTATCTGTAGTTGATATTATTTGAGAATGCTGATGTAAGATGTGCTATATTTGGTCCCCATTTGTATGATATTATGTTGTTGTTTTTTTTTTCACTTCTAATAATGACCGAATTGGCGAAACGTTGACTGATCAAATATTTTCTGCTGTTTAAGAGATTCAAATCTTTATTCAGGATTCTTCCAGAAATATACTGATAATTTAGAATTATTCATATTAACCCTTCTCCATACTCGCTTCATAATTCAAATTATTTGATTTCTTTCATGAAATAATAACTATTTAATAACTATTAGATATTTCTATATCGTCTCCGGGTCAAAATGTCTTGTTTTCTGCAGGTGACTGTCAATATTAGAATGTTTAGCATGATCGGATCATAGATAATACTAAAATTAACTCATATGAGCACAATCGTGGTAGTTATAGCACAATTATGACCACACTTTTTCCCAAAAATACCAAAAGTTCGCCTATGAGGCACCACTATCAGTACTTGTTTCCTCATCGAAGTTTGTTTATCGATTAATCAACAATCAGTTCAATCAATTTTGACGAGTCCATCTTGCTTTTGCACACTAACTTTCTGTTGGACAGAACATTTATGGACTTCACCAGGATGAGAACCATTGTTAAGAGGTGTTTCATAGCACCCTAGGATTTTAAAATGAGTAGCCGATAGAGGGAAAATGAGGTAGTTCGAGCACAATGCTGATCACACTTTCTACGAAGAATAGCATCAGGTCTCGTCTATGAGACATTTTTTCCCAGTTACTTTCTTTCGCCTTGCCGAGGTGTGTTTATTGGTAAACACAGCAATCACATACTAGATTTTATTTGTTTTTATTAGATTGATATTTATTTTTTTATTAAGAGGCGGAAGCTCATTAAGACCTCATTAAGACTCCTATATCTTTTGGTAATCAACTCCAATCAATCCAAAATGTTAAATATTTCCTCGAAAAAACATAAATTTAACGGAAGGCATTAGATCCGTCCTCATTTCATAATTCAAATTGTTTGATATCTTTCATGAAATGAGAACTATTTATTAGATATTTCTATATCGTCTCCGGATCAAAATGTCTTGTTTTGTGTGGGTGACTGTAAATATTAGAATGTTTACCATCATCAAATGACAGATAATATTAACAGTGACTAATATGAACAAAATCGTGGTAATTAGATTCTGATCACAGTTTCCTCCAAAAATACCATAAGTTCGTCTGTGAGGCACCTCTACTAGTGTACCTGTTCCCTCATCGAAGTTTGTTTATCAATAAATCAACAATCAGTTCAATCAATTTTAACCACTCCATCTTGCTTTAAGACTCCAATATCATTTGCTAATCGACTCGAATAAACTCATAATATTAAATATTACCCCGAAAAGACAGAAATTTAACAGAAGGCATTAGTCACTTTCTGAAAAGTTATACGAGTTGCGGACATTACATGTGACTATAATCCAAGAGTCATGCCCTGGATAAATTCTACTGTCATAATATTAATCATGGATGGATGACCTTAGTAGTTGAGCTCCTCTAAATACTACACTCTTAATACGAATATAAAATTTTTAATCCAATTTATCACTTTTGCAGGGGAAGTACTGCAGTATATCGATGATTATTAAAACTATCAACACAACTGCATGCGAATCCGCTGACCTCTATTGTCTGTTTTAAGAGCTATTATTAAGCTTTCATGTCACACGAGGGGGTGTAGATCGGTATGTTCAAGGTATGGCTTGAGATAGTGATGGAGGGTAACGGATGATCAGGAATGTGGTATGAGATGGTTTGAGATGGTTTAAAATAATCTCCAACCATGTCTGACCACCCCAAACCACTCTTAACCATCTCAAACCATCTCTGACCATCCCATACCATCGCTAACCATCTCAAACCATGTCTGAACATCCCTAAATCATCCTATACCACATTCCTGATCATCCGTTACCCTCCATCACTATCTCAAGCCATACCTTGAACATACCGATCTACACCCCCTCGTGTGACATGAAAGCTTAATAATAGCTCTTAAAACAGACAATAGAGGTCAGCGGATTCGCATGCAGTTGTGTTGATAGTTTTAATAATCATCGATATACTGCAGTACTTCCCCTGCAAAAGTGATAAATTGGATTAAAAATTTTATATTCGTATTAAGAGTGTAGTATTTAGAGGAGCTCAACTACTAAGGTCATCCATCCATGATTAATATTATGACAGTAGAATTTATCCAGGGCATGACTCTTGGATTATAGTCACATGTAATGTCCGCAACTCGTATAACTTTTCAGAAAGTGACTAATGCCTTCTGTTAAATTTCTGTCTTTTCGGGGTAATATTTAATATTATGAGTTTATTCGAGTCGATTAGCAAATGATATTGGAGTCTTAAAGCAAGATGGAGTGGTTAAAATTGATTGAACTGATTGTTGATTTATTGATAAACAAACTTCGATGAGGGAACAGGTACACTAGTAGAGGTGCCTCACAGACGAACTTATGGTATTTTTGGAGGAAACTGTGATCAGAATCTAATTACCACGATTTTGTTCATATTAGTCACTGTTAATATTATCTGTCATTTGATGATGGTAAACATTCTAATATTTACAGTCACCCACACAAAACAAGACATTTTGATCCGGAGACGATATAGAAATATCTAATAAATAGTTCTCATTTCATGAAAGATATCAAACAATTTGAATTATGAAATGAGGACGGATCTAATGCCTTCCGTTAAATTTATGTTTTTTCGAGGAAATATTTAACATTTTGGATTGATTGGAGTTGATTACCAAAAGATATAGGAGTCTTAATGAGGTCTTAATGAGCTTCCGCCTCTTAATAAAAAAATAAATATCAATCTAATAAAAACAAATAAAATCTAGTATGTGATTGCTGTGTTTACCAATAAACACACCTCGGCAAGGCGAAAGAAAGTAACTGGGAAAAAATGTCTCATAGACGAGACCTGATGCTATTCTTCGTAGAAAGTGTGATCAGCATTGTGCTCGAACTACCTCATTTTCCCTCTATCGGCTACTCATTTTAAAATCCTAGGGTGCTATGAAACACCTCTTAACAATGGTTCTCATCCTGGTGAAGTCCATAAATGTTCTGTCCAACAGAAAGTTAGTGTGCAAAAGCAAGATGGACTCGTCAAAATTGATTGAACTGATTGTTGATTAATCGATAAACAAACTTCGATGAGGAAACAAGTACTGATAGTGGTGCCTCATAGGCGAACTTTTGGTATTTTTGGGAAAAAGTGTGGTCATAATTGTGCTATAACTACCACGATTGTGCTCATATGAGTTAATTTTAGTATTATCTATGATCCGATCATGCTAAACATTCTAATATTGACAGTCACCTGCAGAAAACAAGACATTTTGACCCGGAGACGATATAGAAATATCTAATAGTTATTAAATAGTTATTATTTCATGAAAGAAATCAAATAATTTGAATTATGAAGCGAGTATGGAGAAGGGTTAATATGAATAATTCTAAATTATCAGTATATTTCTGGAAGAATCCTGAATAAAGATTTGAATCTCTTAAACAGCAGAAAATATTTGATCAGTCAACGTTTCGCCAATTCGGTCATTATTAGAAGTGAAAAAAAAAACAACAACATAATATCATACAAATGGGGACCAAATATAGCACATCTTACATCAGCATTCTCAAATAATATCAACTACAGATAATACATCATCTCAAAACAGTATTATATACAAATATTTGCTAATAAAAATTTTTTTATTTCTAAAATCATTAAAAATTGACTAAAATCAATAAAGTAACGGGCAAAATCAATTATAAAAACAAAAAAATAATATCTAAAATTTGTTAAAATATACTAAAAATATAAAGCTATGTTAAAAATTAGAGATCGATCTCTATGCAGTAAAAGACCTACTCAAAGGATATTATCAATAATGTAAAAGGAAATGATGGATTCGGTCAAACATTAAGCATGGTATTATTGTCGAATTGTATTTTACCGCTAGAAGTTGATGAGAAATAACTAAAAATCAATAAAAACCGCTAAAATTACTAAAAACCACTAAAATTATGGGACTTCAAGTTATGAATAATGTAAATATTTGGAATTTTAAAGGGGGAAAGTGTGATCAGAATTGTGCTCCAACTGCCACGATTATGCTCATATTAGTTACTGTTAATATTATCTATCATCCGATGATGGCAAACATTCTAATATTCAAAATTATCTTAAATTCTAATTCTAAATTATCAGTATATTTCTGGAAGAATCCTGAATAAAGTTTTGAGTCTCTTAAACAGCAGTAAATATCTGATCAGTCAACGTTTCGCTAATTCGGGCATCATTAGGATTGAAAATAAAAACAACAATATAATATCATACAAATGGGGACCAAATATAGCACATCTTACATCAACATTCTCAAATAATATCAACTCTAGATAATAAATCATCTCAAAACAGATTTATATACAAATATTTGCTAATAAAACGTTTTATTTTATTTCTAAAATCATTAAAATTGACTAAAATCAATAATGTAACATGTAAAATCAATTATAAAAACAAAAAATAATATCGAAAATTGGTTAAAATATACTAAAAAATATAAAGCTATGTTAAAAATTAGAGGTAAAAGACCAGTAAAGCAGTAAAAGACCTACTCAAAAAATATTATCAATGAATTGAAAGAAAATGATGGATTCGGTTAAACATTAAGCATAATATTATTGCCGGAGTGTATTTTGCCATTAGAAGCTGATAAGAAATGACTAAAATCAATAAAAACCGCTAAAATTACTAAAAACCACTAAAATTATGGGACTTCAAGTTATGAAATATATATTTAAAGGGAGAAGTTGATCGGGGGTGCGGTCAAAGAAATAGACTTAATAAGTTTGGTCTTATATAATTGTGCCTACGTTTCGGCCTAAATTTTAGGCCATCTTCAGGGCTAAAATGAAAAACAAAATAACAACAATGAAAAAATAGAAAAGAGGCAGTACCAGTAACAGTAAAAATGATAAATGATAAAAACAGAAAATACAAGTAAGATAAAAAATATAAAGAATAAAAAGAAAAGGATAACACTAAATTACATAATACAAAAGACAATTGAAAAAATAAAATCAAATAAAATAAATGAAATAACAATGAAAAAATTAAAAATTAAAAAAATTAAAAATTAAAAACAATGCGATATTTACACAGAGAATAGTGAAATATATGAAATCTATTAATTAAAAAGACACATAATATGAAGGTTTGGTAATGTGTAAAGCATACATGCATAGCAAAGCATAAAGCATAAATGCATACAGTATATAAAAGCATACAGAGATAGTTGTAAGTTATGCAAAAGATGACTATGATGTTAAAGAAGTTGACATTGTTGTAATTGATTTTTGTAATTATGAGATGAAGGAGTAAAATATAAAATAATGTAAGCCCCAAAAACAAAAATAGATAAAAATCCTATGTGGTGAAGAAAGAAGAAGGATAGAAAAGAATGAGGAGGAGGAAATGTAAAGAAAACGTGATAATTACATACCAGCGAGGCGTGAGGTCTAGCGCCAACTGAATATTAATAATGGATTGCCGGGAATTAGGAAAACCGTTAAAACAATGTTACCAACTTACTGATTTGAGATAAAACTAACACTAAATTTAAATGCGGTGTGATCAAAAGACATAACAATTGATTTGAAAACTGTAAAAACGTATTGATATAAGTATATTTAGAAAACTATATATATAAAAAAAAATTAATGTTAAAAAATTAAATTTGAAAAAAATTAAAGTTAAGTTAAATGTAAGTATAAGTTAAATAATATTACGGGTTAAATTTACTAAGGAAAAAAATAAATAAAAAATATAAAAAATAAATAAATACTTTGTATAAGGAGTCGTTGCGGGTGACGAGTTAAAAATAATATAATAATAAAATTAAAGTTAAGTAAACAATAAGTATAAGTTAAATAATAACAATAGGGGTTTAATTTACTACGGAAATTTTTTAAATAAATACTTTGTATAAGGAGTTGTCATGGGGAGGGGAAAGAAAGAAAGAGAAAAAAAAAAAAAAAAAAAGAAAGAGAAAAAAAAAAAAAAAAAAAAAAAAAAAAAAAAAAAAAGAGAGAAGAAAAAAAAAAAAGGGGGGGGGGGTAATGAAAAGTTATGTTTTTTTTAATAAATTGAATACTTGGGAGTAGGTTAGAGAAAGATTTTGTATATCAGTTTTTTGATTGACAGGAAGTGATTCTAATTGGATGAAGATGCTTTCTGAGAGGAGTCGTTTGTCATGGTTAGGGACTGTGGCGAGGATTGAAGTACTGTCAAAATCAAAAGTATGGTTTAAGGATAAAGCGTGTTCTGAGAGTTTAGAGGCAGTCTGGGTTGCGGGAAGAGATGGAATATTTATGTTGGGTGATGCGATCTTTAAGGAGGTTTTTAGTTTCGCCGATATAGGTAGAGTTACAGTTGGGAGAGGAACAGGGGATGCGGTATATCGACATGGGAACGGTGTTTAAGAGGAATGGGATCTTTTACACGTGTGTAGAGGTTGGAAAGTTTGTTGTGGGATTTGAAAGCAATTCGCAGATTGGGAATTGAGGAGCGTAAGGATTTCTGTATGTTTTCAGAAAGGGCGGGGATGTATGGAAGAGATCTATAGAAGGAGTGGTAGTGGGTGGTGAAGAAGTAGTGGTAGAGGTGATGGGAAGGGGAGGGGTTTTGTAGTTGTGGATGAGTTTGTTGATGGTATTGAGGGGAAAGTTATTGGTTAAGAGGATTTGTTTGATACGATTAAGGTTGGTATCATGAAGGTGGGAGTCGGAAAGGGAAAGACATCGATGTATGAGGTTTTTGGCGACGTTTATTTTTTGGTGGTAAGGATGTTGGGAATAGTAGTTTAGAAGTCTGCCAGAGTAAGTCGGTTTGGTATACCAGTCTGTGTATATAGAGTTGTCAGGGTTTCTTATAATGAGGAGATCAAGGAAAGGAAGGGAACTTTGTAATTCTCGTTCAACGGTAAAATGTAGGCGGGGATGGTAAGAGTTGAAGGCTAATAGGATATCAGGAATTTTATCAGGATTGAGGATGAGGAGAAGGTCGTCTACATATTTTTTAATGAAGATAATGTCATTTGGGAATAGGGGAGTTACGGAATTAAGTAGGTCATTAAGGACAATGTTAGCAATGTCAGGAGCAAGAGGATTTCCCATGGCAAGTCCTGAAATTTGATTAAAGAACTGTCCATGGAAAGTTAGGTAACCGGATTTACAACAAAGCTGTAGGGATTCTAGGTATGAGGAACGGTTAAGGGGAGTATGGGGTTCAATGGATGTCCAGTTGTCTTCAATTATACGGAGGGCTTTATCTATGGGAATGTTGGTGAATAAACTTTCGACGTCGAAGGAGGTAAGTATGTAGTGGTCAGGAATCGTAAAGGATAATAATTGTTCGCGTAGGTGAAAGGAATTTTGGACGTCATAAGGGTTGTTGTGGCTAAGGATTTGTAAGGAGGGGAGTAAGAATTTGCTGAGTTTGACCGAGGGAGAATTAATATTTGAAGTGATGGGACGGAGGGGGATGCCAGGTTTGTGGATTTTGGGGAGTCCATAAAAACGTGGAGCTATGGAATTATAGGATATAAGGTTTCTGTAGATAGGGTAAGTGATTAGTTTTAAATTTAAAAGGTTTTTGAGATGCTGATTGAATTGGGTTTTTAGTGAAGGAGTAGGGTCACGGGTTATGGGGATATATGTGGTTCGGTCTGATAGGAGTAAAGTCATTTTATCATAATATTCAGAAAGGTCCATTATAACTGTTTTGTTGCCTTTGTCTGTTTTTGTAATGATAATGTTGTCATGGGATTTTAGGAAGGATCGGGTAAAAGAGAGGTCTTTGAAAAATTGGGGAGAAAAATTGGAAGAATTTGAGGGTGGGTGTAGGAGGTAATTAGAAAGAATATTGGTAATGGAAACTCGTGACAACTCCTTACTATCATTAGAGCGGTGGAACAGGGGGTCATTGTGGATATATTCTAGATCAGTAAGCATTTCTGGAATCATTTTTTTGAATGAGGAGTTTGGGGGGGAAAAATTTGGGCCTAAACTTAAAATGTTAATGACGTTGGAGGGAATGTTTTCGGATGAGATATTAAGTACCCATTTATCGTCTCCTTTAGGATAAATTTTATGAGAAAGGGATTGTTGGTAGAGGTTATTGAATTTGCTGGTAAGTTGTCGTTTCTTTTGGGATCGGGCTATATTAAAAATGGTGGAAATACATGTGGAAAGGTTTTTCATATGTTCATCACCTATTTTGGTTCGTAAAAAATGGGTAAGAGAGGAAATTTTTTGGTTAAGGGAATCTATGTGTTGTATCACTTCACGAATTTTTAAATTAAGTAGGGATTTTTTAAACTTGAAGGAATGCGATGCTAATGTATTATTCAGTGGTTTAGATATGGTAATTTGGTTTAGGGAATAGTTTATGAAGTTTGGAAAAATGGAATTAGAGCGACATTTGAGAAGGAAAATGCGATGTTCTAAATTATGGGCTAGGCGTTTGTGAAGGGTGCAGAGATAATTAATGCGGGATTTGTAGGTAGGAAAAGAGGATTTGAAAAATGAGAAGGATAAATTGTAAAGCGTGGGGGTGGAAATAACTGGGTGAGGGGGGCTTACATTAGAAGAGAGCAGAATGCGAGTTTGCGAGGCGTTGATGGTAGATGGTGAAGCCGGTGTGGAATTAGAATAGAAGTGCTGTGATGAGGGGTTGGGATGCTGAGGGGGTCTTATATCAGAAGAAGGTAGAGTGCGAGGAGAGTCACTGAAGACAGAAGTTGGTGAACCCGAAGCGAGACCTGAAGAGAAGCGCTGCGATGAGAGCGTAGGGTGCTGAGGTGGTCTTGTAGACGTAGGATGCTGAGGTGGTCTTGAAGAGGTAGGTCTTGATCGAATGAAAATTCTGGTACTGCGACGTGGTGGGTTGTTATTTTGTTGTGGGCCCCGTGTGTGTTGATTCATAATGGAGGGAGTTATTGTTGACCGTATATTTATATTTAAAGGGAGAAGTTGATCGGGGGTGCGGTCAAAGAAATAGACTTAATAAGTTTGGTCTTATATAATTGTGCCTACGTTTCGGCCTAAATTTTAGGCCATCTTCAGGGCTAAAATGAAAAACAAAATAACAACAATGAAAAAATAGAAAAGAGGCAGTACCAGTAACAGTAAAAATGATAAATGATAAAAACAGAAAATACAAGTAAGATAAAAAATATAAAGAATAAAAAGAAAAGGATAACACTAAATTACATAATACAAAAGACAATTGAAAAAATAAAATCAAATAAAATAAATGAAATAACAATGAAAAAATTAAAAATTAAAAAAATTAAAAATTAAAAACAATGCGATATTTACACAGAGAATAGTGAAATATATGAAATCTATTAATTAAAAAGACACATAATATGAAGGTTTGGTAATGTGTAAAGCATACATGCATAGCAAAGCATAAAGCATAAATGCATACAGTATATAAAAGCATACAGAGATAGTTGTAAGTTATGCAAAAGATGACTATGATGTTAAAGAAGTTGACATTGTTGTAATTGATTTTTGTAATTATGAGATGAAGGAGTAAAATATAAAATAATGTAAGCCCCAAAAACAAAAATAGATAAAAATCCTATGTGGTGAAGAAAGAAGAAGGATAGAAAAGAATGAGGAGGAGGAAATGTAAAGAAAACGTGATAATTACATACCAGCGAGGCGTGAGGTCTAGCGCCAACTGAATATTAATAATGGATTGCCGGGAATTAGGAAAACCGTTAAAACAATGTTACCAACTTACTGATTTGAGATAAAACTAACACTAAATTTAAATGCGGTGTGATCAAAAGACATAACAATTGATTTGAAAACTGTAAAAACGTATTGATATAAGTATATTTAGAAAACTATATATATAAAAAAAAAATTAATGTTAAAAAATTAAATTTGAAAAAAATTAAAGTTAAGTTAAATGTAAGTATAAGTTAAATAATATTACGGGTTAAATTTACTAAGGAAAAAAATAAATAAAAAATATAAAAAATAAATAAATACTTTGTATAAGGAGTCGTTGCGGGTGACGAGTTAAAAATAATATAATAATAAAATTAAAGTTAAGTAAACAATAAGTATAAGTTAAATAATAACAATAGGGGTTTAATTTACTACGGAAATTTTTTAAATAAATACTTTGTATAAGGAGTTGTCATGGGGAGGGGAAAGAAAGAAAGAGAAAAAAAAAAAAAAAAAAGAAAGAGAAAAAAAAAAAAAAAAAAAAAAAAAAAAAAAAAAAAAAAGAGAGAGAAAAAAAAAAAAAAGGGGGGGGGGGTAATGAAAAGTTATGTTTTTTTTAATAAATTGAATACTTGGGAGTAGGTTAGAGAAAGATTTTGTATATCAGTTTTTTGATTGACAGGAAGGGATTCTAATTGGATGAAGATGCTTTCTGAGAGGAGTCGTTAAGTCGTTAACGACTCCTCTCAGAAAGCATCTTCATCCAATTAGAATCCCTTCCTGTCAATCAAAAAACTGATATACAAAATCTTTCTCTAACCTACTCCCAAGTATTCAATTTATTAAAAAAAACATAACTTTTCATTACCCCCCCCCCTTTTTTTTTTTTTCTCTCTTTTTTTTTTTTTTTTTTTTTTTTTTTTTTTCTCTTTCTTTTTTTTTTTTTTTTTTTTTTTCTCTTTCTTTCTTTCCCCTCCCCATGACAACTCCTTATACAAAGTATTTATTTAAAAAATTTCCGTAGTAAATTAAACCCCTATTGTTATTATTTAACTTATACTTATTGTTTACTTAACTTTAATTTTATTATTATATTATTTTTAACTCGTCACCCGCAACGACTCCTTATACAAAGTATTTATTTATTTTTTATATTTTTTATTTATTTTTTTCCTTAGTAAATTTAACCCGTAATATTATTTAACTTATACTTACATTTAACTTAACTTTAATTTTTTTCAAATTTAATTTTTTAACATTAATTTTTTTTTATATATATAGTTTTCTAAATATACTTATATCAATACGTTTTTACAGTTTTCAAATCAATTGTTATGTCTTTTGATCACACCGCATTTAAATTTAGTGTTAGTTTTATCTCAAATCAGTAAGTTGGTAACATTGTTTTAACGGTTTTCCTAATTCCCGGCAATCCATTATTAATATTCAGTTGGCGCTAGACCTCACGCCTCGCTGGTATGTAATTATCACGTTTTCTTTACATTTCCTCCTCCTCATTCTTTTCTATCCTTCTTCTTTCTTCACCACATAGGATTTTTATCTATTTTTGTTTTTGGGGCTTACATTATTTTATATTTTACTCCTTCATCTCATAATTACAAAAATCAATTACAACAATGTCAACTTCTTTAACATCATAGTCATCTTTTGCATAACTTACAACTATCTCTGTATGCTTTTATATACTGTATGCATTTATGCTTTATGCTTTGCTATGCATGTATGCTTTACACATTACCAAACCTTCATATTATGTGTCTTTTTAATTAATAGATTTCATATATTTCACTATTCTCTGTGTAAATATCGCATTGTTTTTAATTTTTAATTTTTTTAATTTTTAATTTTTTCATTGTTATTTCATTTATTTTATTTGATTTTATTTTTTCAATTGTCTTTTGTATTATGTAATTTAGTGTTATCCTTTTCTTTTTATTCTTTATATTTTTTATCTTACTTGTATTTTCTGTTTTTATCATTTATCATTTTTACTGTTACTGGTACTGCCTCTTTTCTATTTTTTCATTGTTGTTATTTTGTTTTTCATTTTAGCCCTGAAGATGGCCTAAAATTTAGGCCGAAACGTAGGCACAATTATATAAGACCAAACTTATTAAGTCTATTTCTTTGACCGCACCCCCGATCAACTTCTCCCTTTAAATATAAATATACGGTCAACAATAACTCCCTCCATTATGAATCAACACACACGGGGCCCACAACAAAATAACAACCCACCACGTCGCAGTACCAGAATTTTCATTCGATCAAGACCTACCTCTTCAAGACCACCTCAGCATCCTACGTCTACAAGACCACCTCAGCACCCTACGCTCTCATCGCAGCGCTTCTCTTCAGGTCTCGCTTCGGGTTCACCAACTTCTGTCTTCAGTGACTCTCCTCGCACTCTACCTTCTTCTGATATAAGACCCCCTCAGCATCCCAACCCCTCATCACAGCACTTCTATTCTAATTCCACACCGGCTTCACCATCTACCATCAACGCCTCGCAAACTCGCATTCTGCTCTCTTCTAATGTAAGCCCCCCTCACCCAGTTATTTCCACCCCCACGCTTTACAATTTATCCTTCTCATTTTTCAAATCCTCTTTTCCTACCTACAAATCCCGCATTAATTATCTCTGCACCCTTCACAAACGCCTAGCCCATAATTTAGAACATCGCATTTTCCTTCTCAAATGTCGCTCTAATTCCATTTTTCCAAACTTCATAAACTATTCCCTAAACCAAATTACCATATCTAAACCACTGAATAATACATTAGCATCGCATTCCTTCAAGTTTAAAAAATCCCTACTTAATTTAAAAATTCGTGAAGTGATACAACACATAGATTCCCTTAACCAAAAAATTTCCTCTCTTACCCATTTTTTACGAACCAAAATAGGTGATGAACATATGAAAAACCTTTCCACATGTATTTCCACCATTTTTAATATAGCCCGATCCCAAAAGAAACGACAACTTACCAGCAAATTCAATAACCTCTACCAACAATCCCTTTCTCATAAAATTTATCCTAAAGGAGACGATAAATGGGTACTTAATATCTCATCCGAAAACATTCCCTCCAACGTCATTAACATTTTAAGTTTAGGCCCAAATTTTTCCCCCCCAAACTCCTCATTCAAAAAAATGATTCCAGAAATGCTTACTGATCTAGAATATATCCACAATGACCCCCTGTTCCACCGCTCTAATGATAGTAAGGAGTTGTCACGAGTTTCCATTACCAATATTCTTTCTAATTACCTCCTACACCCACCCTCAAATTCTTCCAATTTTTCTCCCCAATTTTTCAAAGACCTCTCTTTTACCCGATCCTTCCTAAAATCCCATGACAACATTATCATTACAAAAACAGACAAAGGCAACAAAACAGTTATAATGGACCTTTCTGAATATTATGATAAAATGACTTTACTCCTATCAGACCGAACCACATATATCCCCATAACCCGTGACCCTACTCCTTCACTAAAAACCCAATTCAATCAGCATCTCAAAAACCTTTTAAATTTAAAACTAATCACTTACCCTATCTACAGAAACCTTATATCCTATAATTCCATAGCTCCACGTTTTTATGGACTCCCCAAAATCCACAAACCTGGCATCCCCCTCCGTCCCATCACTTCAAATATTAATTCTCCCTCGGTCAAACTCAGCAAATTCTTACTCCCCTCCTTACAAATCCTTAGCCACAACAACCCTTATGACGTCCAAAATTCCTTTCACCTACGCGAACAATTATTATCCTTTACGATTCCTGACCACTACATACTTACCTCCTTCGACGTCGAAAGTTTATTCACCAACATTCCCATAGATAAAGCCCTCCGTATAATTGAAGACAACTGGACATCCATTGAACCCCATACTCCCCTTAACCGTTCCTCATACCTAGAATCCCTACAGCTTTGTTGTAAATCCGGTTACCTAACTTTCCATGGACAGTTCTTTAATCAAATTTCAGGACTTGCCATGGGAAATCCTCTTGCTCCTGACATTGCTAACATTGTCCTTAATGACCTACTTAATTCCGTAACTCCCCTATTCCCAAATGACATTATCTTCATTAAAAAATATGTAGACGACCTTCTCCTCATCCTCAATCCTGATAAAATTCCTGATATCCTATTAGCCTTCAACTCTTACCATCCCCGCCTACATTTTACCGTTGAACGAGAATTACAAAGTTCCCTTCCTTTCCTTGATCTCCTCATTATAAGAAACCCTGACAACTCTATATACACAGACTGGTATACCAAACCGACTTACTCTGGCAGACTTCTAAACTACTATTCCCAACATCCTTACCACCAAAAAATAAACGTCGCCAAAAACCTCATACATCGATGTCTTTCCCTTTCCGACTCCCACCTTCATGATACCAACCTTAATCGTATCAAACAAATCCTCTTAACCAATAACTTTCCCCTCAATACCATCAACAAACTCATCCACAACTACAAAAACCCTCCCCTTCCCATCACCTCTACCACTACTTCTTCACCACCCACTACCACTCCCTTCTATAGATCTCTTCCATACATCCCCGCCCTTTCTGAAAACATACAGAAATCCTTACGCTCCTCAATTCCCAATCTGCGAATTGCTTTCAAATCCCACAACAAACTTTCCAACCTCTACACACGTGTAAAAGATCCCATTCCTCTTAAACACCGTTCCCATGTCGTATACCGCATCCCCTGTTCCTCTCCCAACTGTAACTCTACCTATATCGGCGAAACTAAAAACCTCCTTAAAGATCGCATCACCCAACATAAATATTCCATCTCTTCCCGCAACCAGACTGCCTCTAAACTCTCAGAACACGCTTTATCCTTAAACCATACTTTTGATTTTGACAGTACTTCAATCCTCGCCACAGTCCCTAACCATGACAAACGACTCCTCTCAGAAAGCATCTTCATCCAATTAGAATCCCTTCCTGTCAATCAAAAAACTGATATACAAAATCTTTCTCTAACCTACTCCCAAGTATTCAATTTATTAAAAAAAACATAACTTTTCATTACCCCCCCCCCTTTTTTTTTTTTTTTCTCTCTTTTTTTTTTTTTTTTTTTTTTTTTTTTTTTTTTTTTTTTTTTTTTTTTTTTTTCTCTTTCTTTTTTTTTTTTTTTTTTTTTTCTCTTTCTTTCTTTCCCCTCCCCATGACAACTCCTTATACAAAGTATTTATTTAAAAAATTTCCGTAGTAAATTAAACCCCTATTGTTATTATTTAACTTATACTTATTGTTTACTTAACTTTAATTTTATTATTATATTATTTTTAACTCGTCACCCGCAACGACTCCTTATACAAAGTATTTATTTATTTTTTATATTTTTTATTTATTTTTTTCCTTAGTAAATTTAACCCGTAATATTATTTAACTTATACTTACATTTAACTTAACTTTAATTTTTTTCAAATTTAATTTTTTAACATTAATTTTTTTTATATATATAGTTTTCTAAATATACTTATATCAATACGTTTTTACAGTTTTCAAATCAATTGTTATGTCTTTTGATCACACCGCATTTAAATTTAGTGTTAGTTTTATCTCAAATCAGTAAGTTGGTAACATTGTTTTAACGGTTTTCCTAATTCCCGGCAATCCATTATTAATATTCAGTTGGCGCTAGACCTCACGCCTCGCTGGTATGTAATTATCACGTTTTCTTTACATTTCCTCCTCCTCATTCTTTTCTATCCTTCTTCTTTCTTCACCACATAGGATTTTTATCTATTTTTGTTTTTGGGGCTTACATTATTTTATATTTTACTCCTTCATCTCATAATTACAAAAATCAATTACAACAATGTCAACTTCTTTAACATCATAGTCATCTTTTGCATAACTTACAACTATCTCTGTATGCTTTTATATACTGTATGCATTTATGCTTTATGCTTTGCTATGCATGTATGCTTTACACATTACCAAACCTTCATATTATGTGTCTTTTTAATTAATAGATTTCATATATTTCACTATTCTCTGTGTAAATATCGCATTGTTTTTAATTTTTAATTTTTTTAATTTTTAATTTTTTCATTGTTATTTCATTTATTTTATTTGATTTTATTTTTTCAATTGTCTTTTGTATTATGTAATTTAGTGTTATCCTTTTCTTTTTATTCTTTATATTTTTTATCTTACTTGTATTTTCTGTTTTTATCATTTATCATTTTTACTGTTACTGGTACTGCCTCTTTTCTATTTTTTCATTGTTGTTATTTTGTTTTTCATTTTAGCCCTGAAGATGGCCTAAAATTTAGGCCGAAACGTAGGCACAATTATATAAGACCAAACTTATTAAGTCTATTTCTTTGACCGCACCCCCGATCAACTTCTCCCTTTAAATATAAATATACGGTCAACAATAACTCCCTCCATTATGAAATATATAGTTGATCAAGGGGTACGCAGACGAGAGACCTCTACGTGCTGAGTAAAATGAATGGTTGGAACCGTAGGAAAAGGTCTGATACGAGTGCAATTAGGAACCAGGGTAGTTAATTATAATTAAATCAAGTTCAGAAAAGGGGAAAAACAATTTAGGAAAGGCAAAAAATCAGTTGAGAAGACTATATTTATATAAAATTTAAATATTGCGAAGGTTAAAGAAAACGTAAACAAATAGGTGGGTAAACGTAAACATTGGGAAGGTTGCATAATAGACATTGAGAACATTATGTAAACTAGCCAGGAAAATCCCCTACTGGAGTAAGGTGCTGCGCCCTAGCGGACAGAAAATGTATAAACATTGAGGAGATTATAGAAAATTTAAAAAAGAAATAGATAGGTAAAGGTAAAGATTTGGAAAAATTGCATAAAATGTAAACATTGAGAACTGAAAAAGGTACAAAACTTTAGCTAATAATAATGACGTCATCTATCCAGATATTATGAAATGATTAAAAGGCTCTTTATCATTGTTTGTAAATGATAAAAAACTTTAAGGATTTAATATTTAATTCTTTTACGGCGTTTTAATAGTTTATACTAGAGAATAAAAATACATATAAGATTAAAAAGTTGTTTTGTTTATGTTTCAGCGAGATGAGTAATGATAGAGGATTAACAGTTCAAAGTCCATTGTTTACTTTTAAAGGAAGGATTAAGAGATAGAGCATTATTGCGAAAGCTAAATTTGTTTACTTTTTAGCGGAAGTCCTAAATCATTCTTTATGTTTTGGTATTAACAGCTCAAAGTCCAAAAGCCCTTAAGGGATTAAGAAATAGTATTAATTAATATTCATTAATTAAAATTTACTGCGACATGTTCGCAGTTATTAATACCGACTCGTGTACTTTGAAAATATTTCAAAGCTATGAAAAGGTGCAACCTCTTTGGCCAACGTGATACCATCGTTTCGATTTGTTAATATATTTTAAAGATTAAAAGTTCGATAGAAACTTAATGGATTAAAAGTTAATCCTTTTAAGACCATTATTTAACTATGAGAGAATAAAAATACGTAGAACATTGACAAGTTAATCCTTTTAAGACTATTATTTATACTATCAACTATTAAAAATACGTAGTACATTGAAAAGTTGTTTTGTTTATGTTTCAGCGAGATAAGAATGGTTGGAGATTAAGAGTGCAAAGTCCAAAAGCAGTTATAGGATTTAGAAACTCTACTATTTATTTATATGTTAGAGATAAACAGTTCAAAGGCCAACAGTTGTTATAGGATTAAGAAGCCCTACTATTTATTTTTGTTTTAGAGATAGATAGTTCAAAGTCCATATTTGTATTTCACCTAGACATCATCCAACTTGTCTATACATGATCCAACCTGTTTAAATGTTGCTAAAGTTAAATATTGCAAAGATTGCGTAAACATTGAGAAGGTTGCGCAAACACGAAAACAATGTAAAGGTTATGTAACCTTTGGGAAGGTTACAGAGTATGAAGAGGGTACCTAACCCTTCATCATATAGGTTATGATTAAATAACCGTAGGGGAGGTTACATACTATAAAGTGGATACCTCACCCTTCGTCGTATAGGTTATGATTATATAACCGTAGGGGAGGTTACAGACAATAAAGTGGATACCTGACCCTTCGCCGTATAGGTTATGATTATATAACCGTAGGGGAGGTTACAGACAATAAAGTGGATACCTGACCCTTCGCCGTATAGGTTATGATTATATAACCGTAGGGGAGGTTACAGACTATAAAGTGGGTATCTGACCATATAACAAAACCTTAAGTCTCTCAAACGGTAGAAAAAACAAAATGGCGGCATAAGAAAAACAAAATGGCGAAGTATAAAAAACAAAATGGCGGTCGGGTACACTCATGCTCTATAAGATGGGTACTTGACCCTTCAACAAAACCTCAAGTCTATCAAACAGTAGAAAAACAAAATGGCGATGTATAAAAAACAAAATGGCGGCCGGGTACACTCATGCTCTATAAGATGGGTTCCTGACCCTTCGACAAAACCTTAAGTCTCTCAAACGGTAGAGAAACAAAATGGCGGCCGGGTACACTCATGCTCTATAAGGTGGGTACCTGACCCTTCAATGGGTGGAGGGGGTAAACCTGGTGGTTAGGCGTGGATGTTGACCACGTCATTGTAAACAAAATGGCGGCTTAGGGTGGGGGTAATCAGGGCGGAGCATATACCGGAGGGTTCAAAGGGTCACGTGACTAAAATATGCGGGCGGAGCATAGACCAGGAGGTTCCGCGGGTCACGTGACTAGATCACGTGACTAAAATATGCGGGCGGAGCGTAGACAAGGATGCGCTTCGGGTCACGTGACTAAAAAGGGGCGGGGCATAAGGGTCACGTGACTAAAAAGGGGCGTGGCCTAATATTTAAGGTTAGGTCGAGGTGAGACCACGTGGTGGTTAAGGTAGGGTCGAGACAAGACCACGTGGCAGTTAAGGTTAGGTCGAGATGAAAATTCAAATTCAAATTTCCCGCCATAGGTCACGTGACCAAAATGCTGGCTTCTGATTGGCTGCTCCTATCGGTGGCCCAGCTCGCCCATTTCCCCTCTACTTCCAAAATATACATTTTACACGATTTTGACATTATGCAACTAAGTCGTATCTTAAAAAAAGTTAGATATTTCAGAAAGTATTACACATAAATATGTCTAATATCACTCGATTTGGAGCTAATTAAAATCACAATATCATAATAAAAATCACAATAAAAATAAAATCACAATCATAATAAATAAAATATATAAATATATAAATAAATCATAAAAAATAAAATCACAATCATAATATATAAAATCTAATAAATTATATCTAAATACAAAAATAATTAAACATAATATAATTATAATTATTCTGACTTCATAAGAAATAACTTGAGCTACAGAACGTAAACTACCTTAAAGAGAATAATTTGAATTTGAAGATCAACCTGAGAGCATAATCCCATAAACCCCTAGACCTGTACAAACTATAAAAAACAGAAGTAGTTTATGACTATTGTCTTCGTAGGAAGAACAAACTGTTTATTTGCCTGTTTTTTTTTTTGTTTTTCTTCAGAGAAACTCCCTGATATATGGCAAAATAAACTAACAAAATAGTGATTTATTCTTCTTTTTTTTTTAAATAATTGTTTTTTTCAAACTCTTTAACTCGGGAACTATTTAATACAATGAGCTCCATTAAGACTTAAATTTTAGCAAATTTAAATTACTTCAAAAAAGGGATTCATAATATTTTAAGCGTAGTTAATAATTTAATAATTTAATAATTTAGTCTCCAAGCTAATACAGCTACCGCCATAATTTTCCAACTTGAAATACCTAGGAAGATTCCTTCTTTAACATAAAAGAGACCAGAAGCCGGTCAGCGAGGAAATGTGAATACAATAACATAAAAAAACTTCAACATTTTTTTCGAAATCAGTAGACATTTTGTAACGGTCTACTATTTATATATCATAATGTTTCCCGAAGAGAAAAAATATTATGGTTAAAGTATTAAAAAAGACCATCACGATAGCCGTAAAAATTAATTTTCGAAATTTGAATAAAAAGATTTGAATTTATATTTAATTATTATGGACTTTTCTCTCCATGGTCTTTGTCGACGTATTCATTTTTAAACCTTATAGCAATCACTATTAAAAAAAAAAAGATAATTACTTTTGGACCGACCACTCTCATCTAGAGAATATCTTGCAGATATCGTAGACAATATTTGTATCAAAGTATTTAAATTTAAAACTTTTTTTAATAGAATAATATATTATTATGTAATTTTTTTCAAAGTGCTACATCATTGTTTATAAATTCTTATTTTATTAACTAAATAAAAATATATAAACAATGAAATGATACTTTAAAAAAATTACATAATATCTTTTTTTGTGGTATTTTCATCCTAAAAACAATTTTCTATAGACCGGATTCCTTCAAAGGTCCTCATAATCCTTTTTAAAATCTTATTAAATAAAAACAGATCAGATTAAGGAGTAGTGAGGGATCGGATTAGATTCTGCAATAAGTCTATTTTAATATTTTCAATATTTTTCTTGTGTAAACGAATGACTAGAAAAACAGTTAGGTAAGTGTGCTGTTTTAGAGAAGGAGAAAGGTTATACTAGAAAAATCCATTTTTAATATTTTCCAACTTCATACCTTTTGAGGCGTTTTGGCTACAATAGCATAAACGTAATCGTGCCATACGGGTAACATCCTTAGACTAGACTGAGGACAACTAATTGGACTGAAACAAGACAACTAGTGAGCCCCATCATTAAAAACTGACTCCTGATTCATTAAATCCTAATTTTTTGGGGGGAGGGAGGAATTACGGAATAAGGAGTCAGTTTCTAGGGATGGGGCTCACTAATTGTCTTGTATAGGTCCGTAAATCCCCAAAAAATTACCTTCTCCACATATCCTTCCCAGAAAAGTTCCCATCTAACCCACTATCTTTATTTCCTGAATATCAACAAACCATTCCACGGGACTTAAAAAAAAAAAAAAAAAAATTGGGGTAATCTGACACTATACCGCCATTGCCAGAAAAAGATTAAATTGGGTTGACGAAGTCTCATAGACTAAATTATATGTTGACATCGACAAATATCTCCCTTCGCTTCCAATTATTAATTTATAAAAGCCTATTCCTTCTGCGCGATGTTAGTTAATATATCGGCAACAATGGCTACAAAACTTCAGCATTTCTGAACAGCGTGTTGACACACCAACGTTTTCGCCAAATGCGACTTACTAGAGGTGTTGCTTTATATCTTCGATTTTATACATATTTACAATTTTCTCTAAGAAGACTCAAACTAGCTATATCAATGCACAATTAAGTACTCTTTAATTGTAGATCTTGTCCTCATTGAAATATCTGATAGCCCTCACTTGCTGAATTTTAAAAATGTCTTTAAAGTACCTTTAATTTTTTTGTTTGAAATAATTGACTATATCCCATTGTTTGTAGTTATAAAACATGGATAAATATAAATATAATATAATTATAAAATAATTTGAAAATTAACTTAAGGAGAAAAAGGAATTTCTGGAATTAGGAGTAGTAATATACTTATAATATACCGTTGGAAAGCTAAAGATTTTAGGAAAAATAATATTTAACATATTAAGCCATATTAAGCCAAACATATTAATATGTATATATAGCGTTATTTGTTTGTAATTTACCAACAGTTTTATTAAAATCGAGACCATAAATAGATTTGTCAATAAAATCTGACATGAAACTTGGAAACTGACTACACTCACAATATTGATAATGTTAAAATATTTTATTTAAACGAGTACTTAATCATTGAAGAGTATTTATAAAATAAAATAATTTTAACACAGAGAACTAGTTGTGAACCTCTATTTTTTGTCACTATATGTTCACTGAAAGTGGTACTTTATTAGAAGGTCATAATAGATTTTCATTAAAAAAATATAATGCAAAACTTCTCAAACTTGGTATGTAAGACTTATATATTAAATTAACTAACATAATGGATTTTGATTAAAATTATCAAGCCGTAAGTGGTACTCTACGAAGGTCATAATAAACTTTCATCAAAAATCATATTAAAATAGAATGCAAAGTATCTCAAATTTGGAAAATGAGACTTTTGTGTCAATATTAATAATATGCCAGATTTTGGTTTAAATTTGAGAACCGAAAGCGATATTTTACCTTAAACAGTTTTTTTTTTTTGTTTTTTTACCTCCTGCCTTCTTAGGAGTGAATGCAAATCGAGCTAAAAATCATAAATCGAGAGTTTCATGGGTAAGCACGTTTCAAGTACGCCAATAGACTTCGTGTCGCCGAGTGTCATTTTTGAGGTAGTGACTGCTATCTTCGGCCAAATTTACTTTTTGAGCCACCGATTAATTGCTTAATTTGCGTATAAGGAAATCATGCGGTATCCACATCATATATTTTGATATATATTTATTTTTTTAAAGTATTATATTATTAATAATCATTTTTATATTTGTCTTATTTTTGTTTATGCTTATGTTACATCCCTGTTTAAACATACATAAATTTGTATACAAAATAGTAAGCTAACTAAATAATTAATAATGATGATATATATATATATATATATATATATATATATATATATATATATATATATATATATATATATATATATATATGAGAGAATGGGGATTGTGAGTTGGTGGGACGTGGAAGTTGGTAGTATGGGGAGATGGGAGAGGACAGGGATGGGTGCTATAGTAGCGGATTAAAGCATAGTGTTAAGTTAAGACTGGGTTAAGTTGTCCATTTCGGCCCTGTGTGATGAAGCGGAATAGTGGGTTGAATGAAGCAGAGAGGTTGTCGAAGAACTTTATGTGCTGTTGAACAGTGTCAAGTTGCAGAATGTGTATTATGTTTCGTCTTTCGAGTGACGTTAATTTGGTGGTTTTCTGTAGGACGCTGTTTTGGAATGTTTGGAGAGACTTTAGGGCTGTGGGGTATAGGTAGTGGAGGAAGGGGGCACCGTGTAGTAGTGTAGGCTTGAGAATGGCTTTATAAATGAGGATCTTGAGTCTGAGCAACAGCCCTGGTGAGTAGAGTAAGTGTTTGAGTTGGTGTTTTGTGGCTTGGGCTATTTGTATTCTGTATTTTGTGAGAGCCGGTGTGATTCGAGTTCCATACCGAGGTGTGAGCTGTGTTATGTTCTATATTGTTTGTCCGTTTAGTTTAGGTTGTTCAATGAGTGTTTTCTTGTAAGAGAAAATGATGGAGTCGGTTTTTTGAATGTTGATGTGTATGTTTATGTTTTGCAGTTGTTCTGTAATCAGTGTATATAGCAATATCCTCAGCATATACGGCGATTTATACATCATTAAGTTTTAGCCCTATTATATGGGCTGTATAAATGTTGAAAAGGACAGACGCAAGGACCGAGCCCTGAGGAACATCATAGGTAACTGGGTGGGGGGGGCAGAGAACTCATATTTGACGAGGACAGAAAATGTCCGGCCACTGATGTAGGAGCCAATAATGTCGACCAGTTGGCCCGGGAATTGGTGAAGCCGGAGTTGGTTAATTAGGGTGGAGCGGGATACAGAATCAACTGCTTGTTTGTAATCTAGGGAAATCATTGTGGTGGCAAGATTTTTATTGAGATTATTAGCTATATCATACTGTACTTTGGCTACATGAAGATAGTACCTAACGCCGAGAGAGAACTCGGTTTGTTTCGGGGAGATAATGTCATATATTTTGAAGAAAAACACCGCATAACGTCATATATATTAGCGCATATAAACTGAATATGGCAGAAAAAACTTTATTGTTTATGAAATATGTATATCGTAATAAACTTTCTATTGAGCTAAGAACCACACTAAATCAGACTAATTTAGAATGAAATGGGAAAAATAAAACGTTATAGATTATGACGTTTAGTGATTTATGATGTTGTGAGTGAAGTAACTTGATGAATCAGCTGTTGGTTTTTAATTAATAATGATTATAGTTTTAATAAAGTTTAAAATCTGCTTTCATATTTATTTCAAAACAACTAATTAATAATTCTAAAAATTAAGTATGAATCATTGTACAGTACAACCTCGTTTATACAGTATAACTGCGACTAAAGGCAATCCGGATAATCGAAAATATCGATAATCCGGGTAATATGAATAATAAGCAAAACAAAATTCTTAAATAAGCAGCCTTACGTTTATTGCGATAAAAAGTTATATTATGATTTATAGATTTTTTTTTCATTTATCAAGAGAGGAAACTAAAATGAAAAATTACAAATTTAAATGAAAATCTCATGCAATTTTATGGTGAATAAACTTTTTTTTCAAACCAGCTTTTCTTCATTATTTTAACTACCCACATAAAGAACCGTATGAATGTCTCCTTATCAACTTGTAAAGTTAATTGTTGGGTTCTGAATGTTTTTCAAACTTAGCATTTTCCTAACTACCTTAACTAATACTTCAAATTAAGTTACTTGTAAATGGGCTGCAATACCCATTGATTCAGTTCATTGCAAGTCGGTCCTTAGCTATTATTCAAGCGAAGCGAGGGCCTTCTGGGAATTGGAATGGGTTACAAAAGTGATGAGTTAGATCCATTTGGTTTCTCTGGGCTTCTATTTTAACGATACTATTCTTCTTATCGTCGTCCGGAAAAATTCATTAAACGATTTAAAGTCCGATCCCGAAACTTCACAATAAAAAAATATGCTTTATAAAAACTAATTTTACCACCCAAAGAGAGGCTACCGATTCTTGCTAAATGCAAGGTAATAAAAGGTAACAAACTGAATTAAATTTAAAAAAAAAATTACGAAACAAGAGAAATCTAAGAAAAAATAATACTTACAGGCATGAAATTGGTAATAACATTTAATGAAGATACTAAGTATCCTTCCAGTTTCTATATTTGAGGAATTTTTTGCTTAAAATGAGAGCTGTTCGTGAACGGAATTATCGAAATAAATATGGGCAGTTCTCATCATAAAGTTGCACTAATCAGGGCCAAATGTTTTGATGGTTAAACGTAGAATTTTCATAAAATCTCTTCCTTATTGTACATGTTTGTGCGGGTACACTAATTGCTGGTTGAGAATTGGGAAATAACAATAAAAGTAAAAAGTAAATTTTCCAGCGCAATACCTTAAGTTAGTAGATACATGTCATTTTAAATGTCTATAAAATAAAATATGAAACTATTAAGAGCTTAGCCAACTTACTACTCTAGCTCGCCATAAACTTCTCAAGTCATCGTTTTCCCCGGAGGTATCCTCCTCTATAATTTCGCATGCGAAGGAAAGATATCTTCTGCTTCCTGTGGTAATTAATGGGCTAGAGAACTAAAAGCGAAATGACTTTGAACTAATTTCTGGGTTTTTTCATTATCCGACATATGTCTGGCTTTAAACTGAGTAGTTGATGACAAAAACGATGATTTGTTTAAAAATTACGTATATTTCATAACCAGGAAAATATTCAGTACAACCATTTTCAAAATATGTTAGTATTAGATAGTACTTATGCTGGAAAATGAACGGTTGATTATAGTTTTATAGCTTTCAGGAAATCTCAATTAATATCCTCTTTTAGATTAATATAATATATTTAAACACCCCAAAATGTAATTAATTGAAATGGAATTATAGCCAATTCTGATATACAAAAAAAAAATTAAAAATGTAACTAGAGTGAAGCAGCATATAAAATAATGAAAATAATATAATTGGTGTAATAATAAAAAAATGAATGTCATATAATAAATTCCATAATAAATTTTAAATGTGATGAGATATTTGAATTGCTTGTAGGATGAACTTTAAAATGGGCATAGAGGCCGAAACTTTGATGGGTGAAAGTGTTTAATTAAATTATATTAATCTAAAAAGATTATTAATTGAGATTTCCTGAAAGCTATAAAACTATAATAAGATAAATTATCCTTATAAAAATAAGCAGTAAATAATTGCAAGAATAGAGATCATGTAGTTCCTTAAAGCTATGTGGTTAGCATCAACAGCAGTTTAGGTCCAGACAATTAATCATTTTAAAACTATTTTATTATTTTTCAGAATACTTTCAGAAAAAAATATATATGCGATCTTATTTATCAGAATAAGATCGCATATATATATTTTTTTTATATTTACGCCGATGGATTTTTTTTAAATTTATGATAGTCCTTTCAAGCATTCAGAGGGAAACATGTAAGAGGAAGAAGAAATCTAAATATATATTTATTAATCAATTATATTGGGATGTTTATTTACTGATACTACTCAATACAATTAATTAAGCTGTATAACTAAATACGATTTGTTTGACTGATAGCGATCTAGGTATATAGGCTGCGTAATATGGTAAATAAGGGTTAAGGGTTATTATTTCTCTCCCTCTATCTATCTATCCATTTCTTTATATATGGACATACATCAATATATATAAAGAAATAGATAGATAGATAGAGGGAGAGAAATAATAACCCTTAACCATATTACGCAGCCTATATACCTAGATCGCTATCAGTCAAATAAATCCTATTTAGTTATACATATATTGTTTTTCTTCTTACAAATTTCATAAGCCTTTGGAAACAAATTGTCTGATACTATAGTTTGTATTCTTTTTGCAAAAAATTAAAATTTATTCTGCCCAATCAATATCTAACGACCAATAGTCGATTCACTGTTTTGAAAAAATAATATGAGATGAAAGAAGCGGAACAATACACTGCTGCTTGTAATTAACTTGTATCTCATCGCTGCTTGTGATTAATAATAGCTGCCAGTCCAAGATCTGTTTTTACCAACATATTTTACTTTCTTCCAATATATTTTACCTTCGGTTAATTTTTTTTGCAAAGTAAAAAAATTCCAATTTAGATTCGGGGAAGTGAAAAATACTTTAGAAAAATAATATTTCTAAATGTAGTAATACGGATGCGCTTCCTCATCTACTTGTGAATTCTAATCATTAATAATTTTTATTTGATTTTCTAAAATATATTTTCATTTTGTATTTAAAATTTTTCGAAGAATTTTGGATTGTGTTGTTTGTATCTTGTGTGTGTGGAGGTGTTTTTCTGAATACCAAATTTCTGCTCCATATATCGAATATATATATATATATATATATATACACTCCATATTTCTGTACACAGGTCTGAGTAGTATAGATCAGTCGTCAGTGGTATTAAGTTTGGTGAAGATCTGTAGTCCAGAAGACGTTATCGTTGTTTGTATCATCTTGTCTAATTAATTTTGTATGTGTGCTTCATGTGGGTCTTTTGTCCAAGTATATTCCAACATACCGTACACTGTTTTTCGAAAGGACAGAGTTATCAAGTTTTTCCTTTCCGTAGGAAGAAACTAACGTGGCTCGATTTGGTGGTATTTTTTTTAATTTTTCATTTGTAGAACCATCTTTCCAGAGCAAATAAATGATCTTGAAGTGTTATAAATAGTATAATAGGATTTCTGTGATTAGAAAGAATGGCTGTTACCATTATTCAAGTAAAGTTTTCAGTGAAAATTTTGGAAATAAAAATTCATCCCACATAAAACAGAATGGAAGTTCAAATTAGCCTTCAGTTACGAACTATTAAGGGAGCCATTGATGGTAGCAGAGTGACTCTGCGACTTCTCGAAGAGCGTATCAAAAGAGAAGAGGAGTGTTCAAACAAAACGACAAGACCGCTTTATTAACGACACAATTCTTCGAGTCGGCAACAGAATACCTCTTCATTTATCATACGAGAAATTTCATTACAAAAAAAAACGTAATACTGACGGAAATCGAAAACTGACAACCAATCAGTCATAATTTCATAGTTTATTTATGAATAATGAATTACCCATTTATTTGTTACTGTATTAATCAGTGAATAAATATATTCATTATTTTTAAATCAGTAATCCAATAAAAATAATTATTGGAATGAAAAAAAATGAATACAGCAGAATTATTAGAATAAAAAAAAAATTAAAAATTCAAAAATTATTCATATAAAAAGTAATAATTTAAATATTATTAGACGTATATACAGCCTTGCTGTTAGGAATTGCTTGGTTACTGAATAAATACAAAAGAGATATGAAGTTGTCACCAGTGGCTATAAATATTAGTGTTATTGCTAACGTACTTTATTTTCCTTGGTATTGCTTCCCATAAATATGTAAATTATTTTTTCTTCGAATAATTTTTGAATATTTAAATTATTATTTTTTATTCAAATAATTTTTTTCATTCCAATACTTATTTTTATTTGATTATTACTGATTGAAAAATGATGAATAAATTTATTCACTGATTAATAGAATACGAAATAAATGGATGGAGCATGGGTTGTCGCATGGGATATTAGAGCGAATTTCAGAAGTAATGGTTATTTCTTACGATAACCTCCGTGTTATATTTTCTCTATAGATATCAATCAACATTTTAACTCGAATCATCCGAAAACAAAATCTCAATCGTCCTCTGTTATCCAGTTGAGTTAACTAGAAAACTTCATATGCCCGCAACATATCGATGTATGAAGTGGGAATTAGAACCCACACTATAAATAATATATAGATAAAACTATTATTAATTATAATAAATATAACTTATTCAGCTATATATAGGCCGATAAATAGTCCGATAGTCGTCAGCTGAGAGCCAAAAATGTTAGTTTTAAATGTAGTGTATATGATAAATTTATATACTCAAACATATTTTAAATAGCTGTATGGGAGTAATGCAAGTAATAAAGAAAGCTATGTATGTAAATAATATGTTAGTTATAAATAATTTCAAGGAGATTAGACTACATACAATAATAAAAAAAAGTAACATATTTATTTATTTATTTATTATTTATATTATATGGAACGCATCAAGCAGCTAACCAAAAGTAGATAAGGGAAAAACTTCATAAACCTCTTTATTTAAATTAAATAATTACATTTTCTTAAATAATTACCCAAAAACAAGCTTGAAACAGCAGTAGTTCATGGCTTCCTCAGAAACATCAATGCTTGATATTGAATTGAATGAAACTGTGCTAGAATGCTTTGAACGCTGCAGAATGTCTCTTTAAGTGCATGCTCATGTGAGCATACTCTTAGGGATCAATTTCAGGATAATATGGATGCCTATTCAGAAGAATAAGTTTTCATCAAGATGTGACAGACAATGGCATGTGAGAAATTTCGTTTGGGGCTTGATACGAAAAAGTCCATACAAACATAGAAGAAGTACGAAAAATTTATTTTGATAAAAGTGATTTCAAACGAAACTAAAGTATTTTTAATTGTTATTTACAATAGAGGTTTGTGAAAATAGACTCTTTTTTTTTTAAATCCAAATTATCTTTCTAGTTTCTACAAAAACAACATTATCTAGTAAAACTACTTTTCTTTTATTACTTATATAATAATAAGCAAAATCTGACATCTGGAAACCAGATTAAAAAATCATTCTGGCCGGTGTTATCATTTAAAAAATTCACTATCACTGGTAGCTTTGTTGAAAGATCAAATTCTAAATTTCTGGAATAGAGGGCAAACTTCGGAGAAATTCTAAGCATCTTCATCCTCCCTCAGGTTGCACATAGACATTGTACCTACTAGTATAACTCTAGTGATTAAGAGTAAAGGAAAAAAGCAGAATACAATAAATTTATAAAAATGCTTATCTTCCACCATGTTCTACTCAATGATATATTATTTTTCCTACAGTTTGCCATATATCACAGTTATGAACAACATTTCGTCCAATAATTAAACACTGGTCAAGCTATAAGTTTACAAAAAAAAAAAAAATATCAACTGATATTTTGAAAGTTCCCTTTTGTGGAAGTTTTTATTAAAACTTCATTGCCAGAATAATTCATCCCTCCTCACACAATGGTATTGAAATAATTTTTGAAACAGAAAGAAACTAAGAATTCTGATATTATTTCGTGGCAACTTTTTAACTTACTGACTTAATAGAGAAACAGGGAAGCCATAATAGAAATTACTGTCCTTATGTTATACGAATATCCCAAAAGACTTGTCCACTTTATACTTCAGATTAAAAATGGCTTAATGAGATTTGAAATTAGTTTTTACTAGTCGGCCGGATAATATGATGCAGGCCCTTCTTTTTGTAGCAGCTACTTTATATATCCCCCATCCTATAAAGCTTTATGTTAAGCTTCTTCTTTAAAGCTATAAGTACTCGCTACTTTTTATAGTCGGTGTCTTAAAAGTCTGGAAGGTTGGGGCCGTTGGTCAGGCAACAAAAAACTAATTCGTTTTTTATCGGCTATTAGTCTTAATATTATAAAATGGACCTCTTGAAAAATGAAATTCCCAGAAATCACCTTAACATTTATATTACCAATATTCACCAAATATATATATATATATATATATATATATATATATATATATATATATATATATATATATATATATATATATATATATATATATATTTCTTATTAAAGATATTTTAACTAAATGTAAATAATGTTACGGACCTAAATTGTAATTTCAAAAGTGCATCGTCTTCATCGTTCTTCCTTTTCATATATAGAACTAAGAATTGAATGAGTTTATGATCCTCTTCTCCTCGGTTATGATCCTCCAAAATTCTTAGAGCATAGTTTCTAGCTCTGCAAGCTTTGGTTAGACTTCCTTGTGTTGGTTTTATAGGAGAATGCAGATATGAAAGATGTGGTCTGATCTGTATATACCGCATAAGAAATAGAATAAAGTATTTTCATTATGAAAATTAAAGATTGTGTCCAATGTCAACAACATTCGGTCGGTATCAAGAATAAACACATATGCAAAACAAAAATAAAATAAATTGTGAGTCCCTTCAAAACTGAGTAATTGTTTTTTTCTATTATAGATGGGAATAAATTTAAGATTGGACTATTGCAGTTCAAAATACAGTTTGGTATTATTATACATATTAAATTAGACGTACTATAAATCCGTAATATAAAACATTTATGAATTATGAATTTAATTAAGATAAGAAACAAAATAAACATCTCCAATAGTCCAATCTTAAATTTATTCCCATATATAACAGAAAAAGCAATTACTCACCGGAATTTCTGGAAAAACCTCGACCATTAAACCGTTTACCTATAAACACTTCACCTTTCTCTCATTGTTAGTTCAGTGCGAGAAGAAACCAGTACAAACTTTTCTGTTTGATATAAACATTTAAACCTTGGTGAGTACCACCATTTATTTGATTCCTTGTCTTGATTAAATTCATAATTCATAAATGTTTTATAATACTGATTTATATTAGATCTAACTTAATTTGTATAATAATACCAAACTGTATTTTAAATTGCTTATTTTTGAATATTTGTTTGTTTTTAGAACTGAAGGTGAATGTTTACCATTCGAAACTAGTTTTCCATAAAAACAAAATTATAGAAGTGGCAAATAATTTATCAATCTCTATAATATTAATTTGAAAGCATTCTCTTTCAGAAATGTCTTAATTTATTTACACATACTAAATCTAATAGTCATGTTTTAGCTTACCAAATAAAAATAATAATAATATTAATGTAAATAAGATTATAAGTAAAACAAAAACGTCAAAGACATCCATTGAATACTTTTTTTAAATTACGAGTGTATACCATCAGAATGCCTTTAAAATATTGTGTATTATCAAAGAAATAAACGTGATAAATATTTACTTTTAGAAACAATAGTGAAGCTATTTTTCCCCTACTGGCTTTGCCAAAGAAGTTCTTTAAGAGGGATTTATAAAACTAATGTCGGCATCAGTGGCTAAAGTTTTTTCGAAATCCTTAAAAATGGTCAGGGTTACTGAGATTGCACTGAGCTGAATTAATAGGTTTGAAAGGTATCCCTGCATCCCTTTCAAAAACGAACTTTTAAAGAAATCTGTGGAAAAACTTATTCTAAAGTAAAGAAAGAATGTGTTCATGATCTGGAAAACTATTTGTTTTTTTAGTTTTGTTTTTTTAAATACCTACCTTATATGACTATAACTAATCCTAAACTATAATAAAAAGGCATTGAAATTATTTATTTTTTTAAATATAAAAAACAGAGAAACTAAAAAAAAAGAAGTGCTAGGAAATAATCGGATTCTAAAAACAAAGCCTTAGGTCTCTAAAATGCCAGAAAATAACTAACCAGTGAATGTTTCTGGGACTTAGTAAGACAAGATTGCATAAATACCGACAAAAAATAGCACATTTAACATCAACAGCCCAAAAAACAACCATCGACTATAAACAGTAATGTTTTGGAGTGGTGTGCTGTGCCTAGTTAACACATTCACTGCCGGGACAGTAGTATATATGGCGCTGAGTGTTCCACCCTGTGGAACAGGACTGTGGTACCTATGGCTCTCGAAATTTCAACTTCAAAGGGCTCTTCCTAATCCCAGTACCTGTCATCCGACTGTTTCGATACGCACTCTGTAGGACCTCAACCTTTATATTAGTAATGCTAGTTCGAGTTATTTAGATTATGAAGATTATAAATCATGTGACACCATATAACCTTCAAAATTAAGGTGGTTCATAATGAAGCCTAGACTCTTGCGAATATTTTTCTTATCAATGATAAGTTTCTGTAAATCGTAATCAATAAAATTTGACTCGTAGATATAGTATTATGTCTATATTATTTCCACTCATCTCTAAATGCCTACATATGAATATCATAAACAAATAAAGCCTACAAGCATAATCATGAGATAGACAGGATCAATAAATCTTTTGTAACTAAAACGAAATATTGATTATACGTAAAATATTATTGTTATAACCATCAAAATTCGAAAGAGCCTTCTTCTAGGTGTTCAATGAACAAGTACATCTCTCTGGATGAGTGGTAGTAAGCCTAGGGGAACAACACGGAAATAACGATATAGAGCATCCTGGAGATCAACAATCAGCAAACCTAACATAATAATTATAATATATTATTAAAATATATAATATTCATTCCATAATATTATTAATAAATATTAGCATATGCCAATTCCTTTGACGTTTCATATACAGCGATACCTCTTTAGATATTATCATTATTATTAAAATATATCAGTAATATTTTTTTATGGACGAACTATAATTAATTGTAACAAAGAAATATATGAATAATGATGCACACTTTTTAAGTTTAAAAAAATATTGATTATGATTACAAATTTAAGCTGAAATAAATTGCAGATTATGGGTATGATCATGACAAAAAGAGTGGAAAAATATTTTTTGTAATATAGTGATAGTATGAATGAAATGTATAAGAGATTGTCCTGAAGATGGGGAAAATCACCGAAACGTTGAAAAAATAATGTAAGAAATCTTTTATTATTACAGAAGATTCAGAAAGAAATTTTACTTCATAAAACTACCTAAAATAAAATTTAAATATATTGTTTGTAAATAATTATATAGCATAATTATTTGTGTATGTAATATAAACCAATAACGAAAATTATAAATTTCACTTATTCCAATAAATATTTTATCATGAGTTTTCCGTTCTGTTGACGCCATCTGGTTCAGCCCATGGTAACACAGACATGCTACTCGAGGTGTGAAGTTTGGCAATTGGTGAGGGTGGCGGACTTATTGGATGGAAAACTCCTCGAGAAAGTAGACTTTCCCTTTCCAAAACCAGGCCCAGATTGCCAACAAAGTAAGGTCAGTATTGGCCACTGAAGAGAAGGAGTTCCAGTCGAAGGTATAAATAAAAAATGATGTGGCATTCAACAAAGAATGATTTATTCTTAATTTTATTTAGCCAGATCTTATAGTAACTAACTCGTGCACTATAAGACCAATTTTGTTGTAAAGACTGTAAAATAGTGCTGCAATAAGATCCAAGATAAGAAGTGTTTAGTTGTTCAGTTAATGGGATAAGGTTTAATTTCTTAATTAAAAGTTTTGCAGAGAGAAAGTATTAACATGCTTTTAAGATGTCTGTTGAGGCCAAAATAATACCTATTGGCATTGATGAACAGTTGACTGATTTCTATACTGATTTTATTTCCAGAGGTTACCATTGACCCCAGATACTTGAACTGGTGAATAGTGATAAAAGGTGAATGAACCTATTATTATCTGCTGCAGGTCCTGCTCGCAAATACTTGTTTTTTTTCATGGATAACCGTCATTACCATTTATTTTGCAGCTTCGAATAACTTAAGAAACTCACTTTTGAATGAATTGAAGGATCTTGCAACAAGGTCTAGATAGTCTGCAAAGCCAAGTACTTGAACAGGATTATTTAAACACTCGATGGGGGACCGATTTTCTGGAAATTCCCGCCGGGTGGATTTTTCTTTAAAATTTAAATTAAATATTTAAAATTTGATATATATCTTCAATTATTACATTTTACCTTGCTCGATAATCTCATGGTGAAAAAAAATTAACCGGAAGTAATTAACGAAAAATCCTCAACTGAGGCCAACACCCGTCCCTGTGGAATTCCCATTCGCTAGGAAATAGTTATGCTAACCCGCTCGTCATGTCCAAGCTACGAGAAACACGCTATTGATTTCATTTCTTGGTCTATTATCTATTTGATTCAGCTCATAAAAGTAGTATAACAAATTTAAAAAATCATGTCGCTACTTGAATTATAAATTGAAAACAAAAAAAATCTTTGAGTCTGTATGCATTATCATTTTTTTATTTATTTATCGGGTTTTGCGATTTTTTCACATTCCGGTCCCCAATACTGCGCCTTCCCTCCAATATCTCATGTCAAACCAATCTTCCTCCGTCAGATCCCTAGCAGCCATTTTTTCTCTAACCCCTTTCATCCACTGCTTCCAAGGTCTTCTTCTCTTCTCAGGACAGTATTCAAGTGCTCGAAGGGGCCATCGTGTCTCGTCCATTCTCATGAAGTGTCCAAACCATAGCAGTCTTCTTTCACTGATGCCATTGAGAATGTTGAGTTTAGCCCTCACCTTATTTCTTATAATCTTATTGCAAACCTTCTGCAACCTGGCACAACTTCTTCTCCAGAAATCCATTTCTAGGGCCATTAAGTTATCATATTTGCACATTGTTTTGTCACTGTCCATGTTTCTGACCCATATAACGTTGTGCCAACCAAAAAGGAGTGGTATATCTTCTTTTTGGTTTCGAGAGAGACCTTTTTACTCCATAATTTACCGTTTGGGAGACCTACTATTTTTTTACCATGAGTAATTTTGTTTTGAATATCATTTTGGACTGTGCCAAAATTGTCCATCGTCACTCCAAGATACTTGAAAGCACTACGAGGGATCGTCCACTCTTCTATGCAGAGAGTTGAAATAGGGGAGTTGCATGTCATGCATTCCGTTTTTTCAGTATTTATCCCCAGACCCCACTCGGTGTACTCGTCAAGGAGTCTCCTCATCAGAAATTTCATATCATATTCATCTGTTGCTATGACAACCTGGTCGTCTGCAAACTGTAGGGTAAAAATTATATTATTTCCGACCTCAACTCCCATCCCTCGGCATCTTTGTTTCCATGATTTTAGTACCTGTTCAATATATATATATTGAAAAGTGTTGAGGACATGCTGCATCCCTTTTTTAATCCTTTTGTAATTCTGAAAGACTCTGAGACCTTTCCTCCTATCTTTACTCTTGATTCCGCTCCTATATACAAACTTTTTATGGCTTTTTTAAGGCCTCTACTTATCTCCACCAGATCCAAGATTTTCCACAGTTTCTTAAGAGGAACACTGTCATAGGCTTTCTTTATGTCGACAAACGTCAGATGGGTTTCAATGTCGTATGCCATCCTTTTTTGCACGACTTGAGTCAGGGTAAACATATGGTCACTACACGATCTTCCACTTCTGAAGCCTGCCTGTTCTTTAGTCCGATCGTTTTCCTGGTTATCTTCCCTATATTCTGACCTATCTTCCTGCAGTTAATCAGAAAAATACTTTTTCCATTCCTTTATTTCTATCAGTCGAGAGCTATTCTTGTACCGGGCTTAGCCTTTTCCATGCCTCTTTCACTTTTTGTCCTGGGATGCAGCGGTCAATCATCTCACAGTTTTGATCCCAGAACATCTCTTATAGCCTCTCTCTTCTTCTTTTTAACGGCTGTTTTTGCTTTCCTGTATTCATTCAGTGAAATAGAGTCATTTGCTGATAGCCATTTCTTATATGCCCCCTTTTTCTCTTCTACAACTTTAGCGACCTAAATTTTTATTATTTCTTTGTATTGATTCTTCTGTAAAATTTATATGAAAACTCCTGACTCAAACAATAATAAATATTACTATTATTCTACTAGGTGTAATCCTGAAATATATAATTATGGAATACGAAAAAATGAAATAAATCTTTACAAGTTCACTTGGTTTTTATTACTCGTTAGGCAAACCTGTTTAGGTAAAAAACAATAGAAAATTAAAGCTATAACTGAACTATTTACGAGAAATAACCAATGAATAAAATACAAACATAACAAAAAATATATTTACAAAATTACTTTATGGAAAGGCAAACTTACTTAAGCAAAATTCTATAGAAAATTAAAACTATATGCATCTTCAAAGTAAACTATTTGCTTGTAAAAACTTGAATAAAATATAATCAAAACAAAATACGTATTTACAAAATTTCACATGATGAAAAACACATAACCAGGGCAATACCAATTTCTTTTTTCTTTTTTTTGGTTTCTGGCTATGCGTTGTATTCAAATATTCTAAAAAAATTTAACATTTTAAAATAAATACACAACAGTAAAACATATTAGAACTGACAATTTTACATGAATAAATAGAATTTACCTTGAAATTATTGAAGACAAAAAAAATTTATAATGAAATCTTTCAAAAAGATTCGGTTTCCCTTGTATGCCAAATGTATTGTATGCCAAAAAATTAAATAAAAGTTAGGAATATATATATTACTTAAAATAGTCATTGCTATACTCCATATTTGATGTTTGAATTGTAATCAAATACTTACCTTTAACAATAATGCCCAATAATTAAAGATCAACTTGAATAATTAATTTAAATAGAACGGCTTGGTCGATTTTAGGATGAATCACACTGCTAGAAAGCAAGAAGTTCACTGAATTTAGCTGTCACTACCTGAAGAAAAAAAAGGAAATCCCCACCGGGTAAGGAGTGATAGAAGTGAGCGATTGAACTAATGAGCAATGACCTCAACTGAATAGCGCTGGAGAAAAACGCAGGATCCTCATTTTAGTCTATCAGAACCGAAAGTGCTATGTATTGTTATATAATACTGTTGTCTGTATTATCGAGTGACACATTACCTTTTCTAGGACTAAGTTGAATTGCAGACAGGCGAGCCCATCACCTCTTGCGGAAACAAATCCCCGCGAAATATCTGATTACACCCAAACAACGCACCTCGCGTTATCTATTGTTATCCTGATTAGACGGACAAGTTTCAACGGGATTCTCAATTCACAGAGAGCCATATACAAATTAGTTATTTTTGTACTATCCTGGGCACTGCGGAAGTCAATAAACTATTAGTGGGTCATCATTCTCTTGATGACTCATGCAATTTTCTAGAATCATCCTGAGGCTGAATATTTGATCAACTGTAGATCTTTCCATGCTAAAACCTGCCTCCTCTCTGTCAATCTCTCTTTAAAGGAATGACAGCAGCTATAAGAATAGAATTTTACACAGTATTTTATAAGCACACTGAAGAAGTGTGATCCCTCTGTAATTGGAGCAATCCAGAATGTCACCCTTCTTTTGCTGTCGATAAATAGTACCTTTCTTCCACTGGTTCGGTATTTCTCTTCATTCTAGATGATGAGAATAATGTTGTAGAGGGCTCTTTGAACCTTCTGACCACTGTTTCAGAAGTTTACCAGAAATTCCCTCCTCCCCTGGAGCTTTATTATTGTTCACGCCATTTATTGCCTCAGAAAAATCATCATATATCGGCGGATCTATTTATTTTATGTATTTTATTTACAATAAATAAAATTTTGAAAATTATTGTAATAAATTAAAGGATAGAATGATGTCTGATGCTATAATTATATACAATCCAAACCCCGATTTTAATTCTATAATATTAGTTAATATTCGCATGATGGTATAGAAGGAATAATCTAATTGGGATTGATAAATTATTAGCCACTTCTATAGTTTTGTTTTTATTGAAAATTAGTTTGAATGGTATAAATTCATTTTCAGTTCTAAAAACACATAAAAATTCAAAAATAAGCAATTCAAAATGCATGTTGGTATTATTATACATATTAAATTAAATGTAATATAAATCAGTATTATAAAACATTTATGAATTATGAATTTAATTAAGACAAGAAATCAAATACATGGTGGTACTCACCAAGGTTTTAATGGATTATATCAAACAGAAAAGATTGTACTGGTTTCTTCTCGTACAGAACTAACAATTAAAGAAAGGTGGGGTGTTTATAGGTAAACCGTTTAAGGATCGGGGTTTTTCCAGTAATTCCGGTAAGTAATTGTTTTTTCTATTATAAATGGAAATGAATTTAAGATTGGACTATTGCAGTTCAAAATACAGTTTGGTATTATTATTAATATTAAATTAGATGTAATATAAATCCGTATTATAAAACATTTATGAATCATGAATTTAATTAAGATAAGAAACCAAATAAATATCTCCAATAGTCCAAGCTAAAATTTATTCCCATCTATAACAGAAAAAACAATTACTCACCGGAATTACTGGAAAAACCTCGACCCTTAAACCGTTTACCTATAAACACCCCACATTTCTCTCATTGTTAGTTCAGTGCGAGAAGAAACCAGTACAAACTTTTCTGTTAGATATAAACATTTAAACCTTGGTGAGTACCAACATTTATTTTATTCCTTGTTTCGGAATAAAATCCGATCTTTCGATCGGGTCGCGATTAAGATGGAGGGGAGCTTTAGGCAGAGACGCCCAGGATCTGCAGGGCACCCGCAACTGTCGAGAGGCTGCACTGGACAGATTGAACGGGCGAAGACTCATCGAGAAGGCCAAGGACCACACCTGTCTGAAGCGCCAAAGAGTAGTAGTAATACTTTTAAAAATTAACGCTAACATTTTTGTAATTAAATAATAGACGAATTCAAGAAATACCCATTGTTGACCTAGCCAGCATTTTGTGAGTGCGATAAGACTATCCTTTCCTTTACCTAAAATGTCATGTTAAAGTAAATACATGCATACATACATCTTCGGCTCTACAGCCCAGTCCGAGCCCTGGCCTCCAGAAGAAACTGTGCCCACCGGTCTCTGTCCCTGGCCATGGTCCACCAGCTTGACGCCCCCAGCCGCATCACATCCCTTCCAACCTGGTCCAACCATCTTGTCCGAGGTCTTCCTACTTTTCTTTTTCCTACTGGTGCATGGTTCATTATCCTCTTGGGAATACTATCTTCAGCCATCCTTTGTACATGACCAGCCCAACGAAGCCTGCTGATCCGGATTAATTTTACTGCTGGGACATCCTTATACTTTTCGCACAGTTCCCGGTTGTACCTTATTCTCCAGGTGCCATTTTCTCCAGGTGCCATTGATGGGCCCATAAATCCTTCTGAGAATTCTTCTTTCGAAAACTGCGATTTTCTGTTCATCGACTTTGTTTAGCACCCAGCAATCACAACCGTATGTCATTATGGGTCTGATGAGGGTCTAGTAGAGTGTAGCCTTTGTATCTTTATTTATTGCTTTTGTTTTAAAGAGCTTGATTATGCCTGAATAACCCCTCGTGGCGGCTATGATTCTCTTTTCTATTTCTTTGGAGAAGTTATTGTCAGTATCTACAAATGACCCAAGGTACACAAATCCCCGAACTGTTTCGAACTTGTATCGACCTATTTCTATGTGTCGATCACGTACCTCAGTCCCTGCAACCATATACTTTGTTTTGGCTTCATTTATTACTAGCCCCATTGCTTGAGCAGATCTTTCCAAAGCTTTAAAGGCTTCTTTCATGCCTGATTCCTATCTACTGATTATATCTATGTCATCGGCATAGGCCAGAAGCTGTCCTAGCCCTTATTAAGCCCTTATTGAAAATATGCCCGCCTATTTGTATCTGCGAATCTCTAATCACTTTCTCCAGACCTAGGTTGAATAGAAGGCACGCCAGGGCGTCACCCTGCTTCAATCCATTCCTTGTTTGTAGGGGATCTGATAGATCGGACTGGATCTTAATTTGACATTTAGAGTTGGATATGGCCATTCTTACCATTCGGACCAGCTTGGACGGTACATTCATCTCCCTCATTGCCTTATAGAGCATTTCTCGATTTATAGAATCATACGCGGCCTGAAAGTCCACAAACAGATGGTGCGTACCAATTCCATATTCCAGCGTCTTTTCCAGGATTAACCTTAACGTGAAGATCTGGTCAGTCCTTGACCTACCTCGCCTGAGCCCGCACTGGTAGTCCTTGATAATATCCTCTGCATAAGGAAGAAGTCGACCAAATATTATGTTGGACAATATCTTATATGCTGTAATCAGCAAAGAAATGCCTCTGTAGTAGCGGGTCACCTTTCTTGTGTATCAGGCAGATCACTCCATTATTCCAATCATCAGGCATTTCTTCCTCTATCCAGATGCGTTCCATTAAATGGGTAAGCTCCTTGACGAAGCCCTGACCAGCATTCTTAAAAAACTCCCCTGGTAAACCATCTAAGCCCGCGGATTTGTTATTATTGAGCTTCTCTATTGCCTCACTTACCTCATCATAAGATGGGAGCAGCTCTCCTCTGTCATCTTCCGTCATTTCCTCCCTCTGATCATTGCCACCCTCTCCAGCACTATACTCCTCGTTCATACCTAACAGTTCACTAAAGTGCTCTCTCCATCTACTGACCACGCTGGCAGTGTCATTAAGGAAGTTTCCACTTTTATCTCTGCACGTAATAGATCGAGGCTGGAACTCTTGCCTCATGTTGTTCATCATGTGCCTTCTCTTTTTCTCCCTGTGCACCCTCTTTTCCATCTTCCTTGCTCCTTTATATTCCTCATGGGAGGCCCTTGTGCACTTCCTTTGAATCATCAATTGATAGGCCTTGTTCTTATTATCCGTAACTTCCCTGCACTCCTCATCAAACCACTCACTCCTTGGGTCATCACGCTTCAGACCAACAGTTTCCTCTGCAGTGGCAGTCAACACAATCCTGAGACCATTCCAGTGACTCTACACCTCTTGTCCCATGCCATCAGTCCCTCTCCAAGCCATAGTTTTCTGATTGGTACATTCCTCAAGTTGCTTCATTACAACCTCTTCCTTGAGCCTCTCTGTATTGTACCTTGTAATCCTCGTGCCTCTCTCATTTTTACTGTTAGATATCCTAGCTCTTAATTTAGCCACCAAAAGGAAGTGATCACTGTCGATATTGGCACTTCTGAACACTCGAACATCCTGCAGGTCTGATCTATGGCGTCCCTCAATTAGGATATGATCTATCTGATTTACTGTGTTGCCATCCGCAAAGGTCCACGTACCCTTGTGTACTTCTTTGTGATCAAACAATGTTCCCCCTATAAAGTGTTAAAGTAAATAAAGTGTTAAATATTATTTTTAGCGTTATGGAATGAAATTGGACTCATCAAAATGCGATTTAATGCTCTTTGACGTTTACTTGAATAGATTTCTAAAAAAAAAAAATACTTTCCTTCAGAGAAATCTGAAACTTTGTATTAAACCGTGTTTTGTGTCATTCGCGATTAGCGTTCTCGGGACGCATCGGATCAAAAAAGTGCCCCATATGAAAGTGCCCATTTGCGGATCCGTAGAAAAGATTACCCCATCCGATTGGGAATACAAGAGTTGAAGTCGTTGGAGGAACACACCGGTATGTTACATAGTCGAAAATACGCCTCAAACTAACTTCAGGTTACCAAATCCAGATCCCACAACTTTTATTCTGATATTATGAACATTCTAGAATGTAAATGGAGGGCACAGATTATCTGAGACACCTGTATACATATATATATATATATATATATATATATATATATATATATATATATATATATATATATATCAATAGATATAGAGATAGTTTTAATGATTCAGAAGTAGAGGAATGGCTCGTAGGGAAAGATGTTTGAGGCTATGCGTATTGCTCAGAATTTGGATATTGCTGTTAAATAAGATCGATATAAGAAATTTTAATTATTTTTACTCCGAGACATTAAGAACTTTATAGACAACTCTAACTAATTGTTCTTTATTTAATTTGATTGAGAAATTAGCTGATCAGCTCTTTTTCATTATAACATTCCATTTCTTTTGTATTTTTTTATTATTATAATTTGACTTTTTTTTATTCATAATATATTTAATACAGTTTTGGTTGTTTATTATGTGATTTATCTGTTTGATCTATCTTCTGCTGATTAGCTGTTTTTAACATAACCTTTCCCAGCTTCTGCTATGTTATCACCCTTTTCTTCAGTATATGAGTGTGGATTGAGGTATTGTCTCTTATTCATGCATTTTTTTAGTCTATTCATGTGAGATGTGCTGCATTTATCGCATATACGTAATCTTCTTTTTTTCTGTCCTGAGGATGCCTGGATTCTTGAAATTTTGACTTCCATATATATATTCTAACTATTATATTATGTCTCTTTTGGAGTTTTTGCTCTTCTATATTATTTTTTAGAACCTCAATCCAAACGACAAGATAACTTAGACATGAAAACATTTCAAAAACGCAATCACTTGAGAGTTGAAAATAAAAAAAAAATCGAAATTCCTATTAATAAAATTGTGCATTCTATTAACTTATATATAAACGACGTACACTTTTATAAAATGTGTGATCCTCTTTATTTTTTCAATCGTATTTAATCAAATCATGCCCAAATCGTAAAGTAAATATGATAAATTTAAACACACATTTTCATACAAATAAGTGCTGATTCCTTCTTAGGAAATTTCATTAGATGAAAATTAAACCGCTCGTAAAAACGAGAATATCCCAGCTGACGTAAGCGGATAACCACCTCAATTAGTACCACTTAGATCCTTCTAATGAAAATGTTATTCTTTCTTAAGTGACTAACTTACCATAATGCCGCTTAACGTTAGCATTAATTTATTCAGTTATTAGGACTAGGCTACTTCTGTTCTCATTCCTGCTCCGGGCTAAAACCTCAACAACCCGTACGACATAATCACTCACTATTATCCGCTCCGATGCCAAGAGGAAAAATCATCTAAGTTTTTTGATTCTCCGCAATTTTGTATTATAGTTGCGGATAGCAGGTTAATATTAAATAGGGCTACACAAGAAAGGAAGAAGATCCATAAAATTATTTCAACCATTATCTCGTGAAAAGTATCCAAAAAAGTCTAACAGACCGATAGAAATTTACTTGTATTATTATATTTATAAATTCTAAAATTTAAAACGATTAATTTATCAGACCATATTGTCGGCCTGCAACTAAAACTGGCGAAGTATTTAATTTTAATGTTCTATATTCATGATCAAAATTTATAGCAATAACAATAATCCAGTAATTGCTATTAGATATTAAACTTAAAGCAACCAACCGTTTTGTTAATATATAATAAAAATATATATTTAATATTGTATACTAACAATATGCTGTTTATATATTTATAATCATACAAACCCTATATCTCAAAATAGTAAAATTTGGCATGATCATGATTGGCTGTATGCCGATGATATGTTTAATAACCCATATCAGTTGGATAGGAAGGTTGATTGTTAAATATTGTGAACTTATTTGTTAGGTGTTGTTTTTTTTAACTCTCCAAGGACTATGATTTCTTATATAATATAAAAACAGAGACTTTTCAGGTATTTTCTTACATATTTCCAGACTAACTCAGAAAAATACTGAAACAATATTCATATCATTTGAGAGAGTGTGAGGGGTGGTGACATATATGTAACGCTATGTCCTTACTGGAACAATTGTTTTTCAGAGTACATAAAAGATATTATGCAAGATATTATGCAGTTTTCCACTTAATTCTTCATTACCTGAAAAATGAGTCAATAGAAGACCTCGCCAACGACCAAGTTGAGGATAGGAAGTAGATGGTAGTGAGATGGCAAGATACTACTTAGCATTCTTCTTTCGTTATAATTTTAATTTAGTTCACCTTCTTTTGTTTCAACTCTCTATTTCAATCATATGTTAAAGTTTAATTTGTTCTCCAAATAAACCCGTTATTCAGTCCACTATCATTATTCCTACAAGCCCAAATTTAACTTACGGATCTATGGGTAATATTTAATTCCCGTTAAAGTACCGAGATCAACAAACAATTTATGTGTGTATATGTATATAAGTGTATATATGTATAAATAGCATTTACATCATTTGGAAAATTATATAATCAATTATATAATTATAATCACAAGCTATAAATCATCTTTTATTTTATCATCTTGAATTAAGTTCAAAATTGACGGAAAATAAACTGTGAATAGAAACTCAGGTCATTCAACTTAAGAAAAATAAATGACGACTGAATAGAAAAGTTTTGAAGGTATTTAAGCTGGTGGGGAGTTTAAAAAAAAAAATAGTGAAAGAAAATAGGGTGTTAGTAAAAAGACAAAGTATTGAAAAACGGTCCCATGGGCCTGATATAAAGGAAGGTGACAAACGATATCCACTTAGACCAGCTCGTCAGTCACTGGCTGTCGCCGCGTCACCTCCAGGGAAATTAGCACTTCCCAGGACTCGTTGGATCCAAACAAAAAACAATCTATAGCTGTTCTATTCTATTTGCTCGATCCATTTGTAAATGTAGTAACATTGTTAACATTGTAACATTGTTTAGAATCGTACCGTAAATAACATCAATACGTACCAATAATAAAAACTACGAAAAAACCTGCGGCTCGCTCGTACTATTAAAAGTTTCTGTAAAATACCATGTACGTGCTTCACATCTATTTTTTGTTTTTCTGTAGTTTTTTATTACATATATTTATTATTAACATCGAGTTCAAGTGTCATGGCCGGAACTGAAAATAATACTTAGTTATCGCTCTGCACTGATCCAGTAATCGAAGTGGTATTAGCTCACGTACTGCTCAGAAACTTTGTAAACATTGTTTTATACAGAGCTAAACAATGTTATAATAACTATGAGTGAGGTGAGTGCTTCCTATTTAACATTTAATCGTGAGAAGTTGTGCTCATAGACAAGAGAGATCACCCACGTGGCAGAGCAGTCTGTTACTTGCTCGCTACTGGACTCTGGCTATCGTCGCCTGGAACAATATCTTATCAGATCTCATGTAAGTTAAATTTTAATTTTATATTTATTTATTTTAGTTATTTATTTATTTTATTTTTTATTTATTTAAAAAAAATATAATTCACATGGTCTAGTGATTGTAATTATCGGGCATGAAAACGGATGAAGAGACCGCCTTCTCTGAAATTAGCGAAACTGATTCTCAGTATCTGAAAAGACGAACTCTCAGATATGTCAAAGAAATGCTGCTTTTGGCTCCGCTGGGAACTCGCCAAATAAAAAAAGAATAAAAAAGGAAAGTCTAAATAGGATTTGCCACCACCTGAAACCCACAGTAAATCTGCAGTCAACCAAATTGAATCGAACCCAACAACATCAGCCATTCCTACCAGAAATCAAACAGCCCTCAATAACACTGTTACTGAGTCATCCGGACCTCGGAAATCCGCTGAGCCTGAACCACCACCGATATTTGTTACCAATATTCGCGACTTCATGGCATTTGGTAAAGAAATCTCTGAATTAATTGAACAAACAAATTTTAAATGCTTCTGTAGGATTAATAATATAAAAATTAACACGACCAATAAGCACAGTTACAAAATACTTATCCGAAAAAAATTTAGACTTTCACTGTTTCCAATTAAAGAGACTGAAGAGCCCAGAAAAAGAGCGGAAATCGTCCAATGCACCAAATGCCAAAATCTTGGACATAATATTAAAGCCTATTGTCACCACCAGACCAGGTGTGTCAAGTGTGCTAGCCCGCACGCCTCTCAATTTGTCCAATGCCTCGTGACACACCAGCAAAATGTGCTTTATGCAGCGAAGGCCATCTAGCAAATTATAAAGCATGCATAGTATATAAAAATATCCCAAACTTTTTCCGATAATCCGCGATAAAAATAAGATGGCTCCGAGACCTCCTAATATAGAAGTCATCGAAGTGCTACCAATGGGTAGCTCCTTCTCACGTCATTATGAAGTGTTATATAATTATTTTCACATTTACTTGTAAATTGTTATACTGTTGTATATTTTTGTAAATAAAAAAAAATATATATTAACATCGTAACGTTCTGCGTTACGTCATGTAAAACATATATTTTGCTATAGGGGAGAGGGGTGAGGGAGGGTAAGACCTCATCCACAATGGAGCACCGACCCGCGCACCGCCCCTAGTCCCTCGAACCAAGAAAAAAATGAACACATCGTTTCCAATGGGACTGGCCATAACGAAGCCTCTACCCGCGCATCGACCCTCGACCCTAACCTAGCACCAAACCAAGCTATTGTTTCGTCAATTCTTTTACCCTCGGCCCTCGCACCTCCCGGCCTCAGATCGTCGAGATTTATTAATATCTGTTTATATTATCTCATTTTCACTAAAACCAATGCATAATTGAATTTCTTTAATTGTTCATATAATGATGTACTTTAAAAATATTAAATTTTTTTATCATTTTTCTTAATAAAATAGAAAATAATATTCGCTTAAATACTTAATTTTTGTGCTACAATTATTTCATTTTGATGCTGAAGTTATTTTGATATATATATATATATATATATATATATATACCTACAAAATTAATAAAGATTAAAAAAGAGAATATTTATAACTGCACTGAATGTTTGATTGAAATGGAAAACACTGATTGATGAGCATTTAAATTATATTAATAATGTTTCATATTATGTGATTCTAGCATCTTGTATATTATTAAATTGAAGTTTAATTTGCGACAGATTATAAACAAAAGAAAGTGCAGTCCAAACACCCTTTCAGTTGACATTACGACAGAAGTGCTGAATTTTTGTTTTGCTTTTTTTATTAAAATTAATATCGACTATCATCGGTGCGAGGGATTATCACTGGTACTGGGGCGAAGGGCGGTGCTCCATTGTGGACGAGGCCTAAGTCATAATTTCACTGATCTCAAACGTAAACTGGTAATAATATAAGAAATTATTACTATACAGTCGCTTCACAAAGTCTGTATTTTATTTTCATAAAAAACGAAAAATAACAAAGAATCTGAAAAATTAAAAATGTTTATAGATTTAGGAAATTGCTTACACTTATGATTTAAAAATTTACAAATATGAGGGAAATACTCAACTCTCCGTTTCTCTTTTTACAGGTAATAGTGCTAATTGTAAATGAAATCTATGATGTAAATTATGAAAAAATTATATAACTTTTAGTTAATGTTACCTTATATATATATATATATATGTATATATATATATATATATATATGAATATATATATATAAAGAGAGAGAGAGAGAGAGAGAGAGAGAGAGAGAGAGAGAGAGAGAGAGAGAGAGAGAGAGAGAGAGAGAGAGAGAGAGAGATTAAATGAACACAATTGAAAGTTTGATATAAATTATTGAATATATGAATGTAGTATTAAAAAATCAAATTAACTGAAGATCAAAATATAATTAGTTCACCCGTTCAAGATCGTGTTACAGACAGACCAAAGGCCAAAAATACGTATCGAAGATTTGACTCAATAACAACATTTTCCTTAAACTGGTAGCGCGCTTATGTTCTACAATTCCTCTGTACTGCAGCTGTTCTGTGAGTTCTGTATCTTTGCTTAAAATGATCCGATTTGAATTACTTTTTTTTTTGTTTTGTAGGGTATTCAATTATCATTCAAATGAGTATAATCAGCGAAAAATGTATGCTTTTTGGGTTTCTGCGCAAATAAAATATAGGACAAGTTTTTTTGGTTTACGCAGCCGCTATATCGATATCGGTAAATTTTATTATTGCAAAACAAGCTAGGAATCATGAAGATGATATAGTTAAAATTTGGAAAAGATTGGTTCGATAGTTTTAGCGGTGAGACCTTACAAACGAAAAACGAACTGCCCTTTTATATGATATATTTTACTCCTCCTAAAGTTTAACTAAAATAAAGGAGACGTTTACCCTTTCATGTTCGCCGCCAGAAGAAGGAACCGCTACCATGGTCAATCGGTTTGCCGGCTCTGATTTGTCTCCAGTATATAATAAGATAAGCAAGTTGTTGGCTGATTTTTCTTGGTCAGGAATCGCTTAGTGTGAACGCACTTGGGGTTGTTGATCCCATTGGCTCTTATTTATCTTAGGTCCACACTAGTCGAATCTCGGCCAACGGAGCCGATTGGACTTGGCCTTCGCCGATATTAGCCGAGTGTGCACGCGTCTTTAGACATTTCGGAGTCCATCCCCAAAACTTTCGAAAGCAACCTCGATAAAAAATAGAATTATTAGCTATGTTCCCATCTTTATAAATCATAATTGAAATTAAAGTATAATCACGCACCTGATCGCATATACGTAAAGTTGATTGATTTTTTACTTTTAATTTATTTTTTGTTAATTCATTTTAAACTTTTTTAAGTTAATGGCGGCATAACTATGATGTCGACATTGGTTGATTCACAACTATTGAAGAAAAGGTCCTAATATTCACAAATCTTTTATATGAATCTACATTTATGTGTTTGTGTATTTATATGTATTTATTTCTTAATTGGTGTATAGATATTTTTTAGAGTAACATTTAAAATCTGAATCGTATTCATAGCAATGTGGTATATAGTTTTAATCAGGGCTCCAAAATAACTTTGCACTTTTATTTTTAAAAAGTTCTTGTTCTAAATTAAACTTTTTCTTAGGAATTCTTTTTAAAAAGTTCATGCAACATTTCATGTTAAATCGTTTATTATAATTTCTTAAAATAATTTTTTTTTCTGAACTTATATAGTAAAAGTTCTATGTTTTTTGCTAAAAGATTTTTTAATATTTTTAACAATACTGTTGTCTCCCGAAGATCCCTCTCAATCTTTGCCCCATAAGTATGAGAAAACTTATAATTGAGAACTTATATTTAAAATGTTCTAGTAGAAACTTGTATATAAAAAAATGTTTTGGTGAGAACTTATATTAACAGAACTTTCATCAAAATCTTTAAATGAAATAAGTTCCTAAGGACTTTTTTATCAGATGGTTCTTTTGTGTATAACTTTTATGTTCATACACGGTTATTATACAATAATACACTACATAATATACAATAATAATTGCAATGTTCTTGTAAAGCAGTTAAACTGAAACATTTTGAATAAAGTTCTATAACTGTTTCGACTCTTGGCTTCTCATTAAGAAAGGAAAAGTAGGAACGGAAATGCATTTTCTTACGACAGATATCATACTTATGACTGTTAAAACGATGAGATAAGAACACTTGTAATTTCTAAGGATTAAAAATTTTTAAAACACAAAAAAACGCAGCATTCCCATGTGACCTCTATTTCTCAGTTCACATTCACCTATGTCTATTATTCATAATCCTCTCGCTTCTACATTTTCTCTGTAGATTTCTAATTAAAACCGCCCGCAGTTTTCTCTGTTACTCTGCCGCATATGAACCAGCTCGTCTTAGTTCACTGTTATAATTTTTAGCCTTTCATAAATTTTTATTAAAGCGCATTGTTATTAAAAATGGACAACCCACTTAAGTACAGAATCTTTTAACTTGGCTAATCAATATCGCCTAAACATATATTTTTTTTAACTTCTCTATTTTTTTAATAGATACTGTTTAAATTTTGGCAACGGCTTTCTATGAGTATTAATATATTTGAAACATTCTAGTCATTCGGAATATAATAAAAAACAATATTTGAAATTCCCTTAGCAAAAATAAATTTAGAAAAATTATTGATTCCTCTCCCCTCCTGCGCTTCCCTGAAAATGTACCAACGATTACCAAGTATTTTAGATTTTGATGGAAAGGCTCTAGGAAAAAGTTTTTCAGACCAATTGTAACCCGAGGGCCAAAAATTAAATACTTTTAACGAACCTCGCAACATTTTATTGCAGGGTTAAAAAAATACAGAACGGATCTCATGGAATGTGGATGGTATTTTTTAAATCAAGTTATCTTTTCCAGTTATTTAGCAAACGTTCTCGAACATTCCAGTTATGTTTTGAAATAAAATGTAGAGATAAAATTATTATCATATTAAGTTTGGTCCAGTTTTACATTATTTTATTAACTCATCTAGATATAAATATAATTTAGCGATTGACAATGGACGAGTTTAATAAAAAGTTGAAAGTAAAATTGAAGCATGATACGTAATTAATGATTAAATAAACATATAAATAAGTGATAACTATCGTAAAAGTATAAGTTAAAGATTTTTTAACAGAAAAACATATTTTTACACACATGAAAATGACTCGAATAGCCAAACGTCCCACAGTGGTCCAAATGACCAATCTAGCCGGATAATATTATGGTATCATTAATGGGTCAGAAATTATCTCTAAACCTAATTTTAGTTAAAAAGCATCTTCTAATCTGGAAATTATTTAATAGCATCCCCTAATTAAATTATTCATTTAAAAAATTAAAAAATAAGGTGAAATAAAGAATTTGGCATACTTCCAAAATAACTTTTAATTTTAAATATTCTGAAATTTATTTTGAATTAATACTAATAATTATAATACTGGACAAAAAAGGAAATACACTGACAAAACCTCTATTTACAATAACTTATTTCTCAATTTTACAAAAACACAAAAATTCAGATAAAATGATAAATTTGGAAATATAATAGAAAAGAACTTTAAAACCAATTTTCTAGTATTTCTTGCATAGACTTCAAATGACTTAAATATTAATTTCATACCCTTATAAGATTGTGTTCAAAATTACAACCAATCATTTTATTACTTATTTGTCTATGTTAATGATCTGAGAACTAAGGATAAAATTACTGATCATCGGGCATTGTTTCCGTTGTTATTTGAACCACTTTCATGTTTTCATGAATATCTGAGATCAAACCAAGCGCAGACCTGAATCGTTGTTAAATTTTAGGTTTGCTATCCTCCATCTTTTCCATTTTTTCTTTTTTTATGGCAAGTACCTAATAATTTGTATAACAATTTGAGTGCTGTGAGCTGTGTGTCTGCAATTTTTCGTACACCTTAGTTGTTGCAAAAAAAGGATTAGAATATGAAATATCTTGGCGCAGCAGCCAAGAAGTGATAATTCCGCATGTCCTCACTAACTTCGATCTTCAAGTGAGACGTACTTGTATTTTTTTTCGTCTTTTGGCATCAGTAATTAAATGGTTTCTCAGTGTGCCCAGGTCCGGTTAATGTTCGCTGGAAGTCCTCTTCTATGATTAGCGAAAATGCAAAGTATTCTTTTTCAAAGTTAAAGTTTTTAAAAAAATGGTTTTCCTCATACTTTTCTTTCATTATTATTATTAATGTTATTAATTGCATGAACTCCTCTGAAAACCTATTACAGTTTAATCTGTCCGTTACTAAATCAAATAATATCTTATCACGGTCCTCCTGGACATACTGAAACCAAACCTCAAAACATTCCCTACGGCAGATTTTGCAGATATGATCAAGAAAAATTAAAAATAATCACCAGTTGCAAATAGTTGCTAAAGATTGCCTCATTTTTTTTACAACAGTACACTTTATTTGTAAAATCCAATTATGAATTTCTTTGGCACTTTTTGGCGCTTCACAACTTTTCCACTCATGAATATTTTGTGAAAGTTGTTGTTTTGGTTAAATTGTTAGCAATCACTACTATTACTATTACGGTAGTAGTGATTCCTTTTCCGGATCTCAGGAGCGATGGATTTTGACGATTGAGGAACAAAAGAAAGAGAATTTCACGGAGATGTGACGAATTCCAATTTTGTTTCTTAAAATCTTACAAAGGCTTAAATAAAAGTGATGAAAAAACTGGAAGGTTTCAAAACTTTGACGACTGAGAGTCGGTAGATCGAGACGGGATAAGTTGGGTTTTAAAGATTTTGACACGGGCATCAAGATCATATACGCTCCTATGGAAGGTTTCAAAGATTAAAAACCTACCGTTTTTGAAATAACGCACGATATAGATCCGCACGGGCCTCATGCCATCTTGCGTTCGTGCCGTTGTCATGGCAACTTTATATCAATTTGAGTCTGTTTATAAAAACATTTAAATGAGTGAGAAATTATATACTGTTTCCCATGTCCAACCCTAAACGGCACTGCTATGTATAAATACTGCACATAGAAAATGTTATAGCTGGGTCTAATTGCCTAACTGCTAAATTGAAGAGATGTTTTCCAGTGGGGTAAGCTAATTACTTATTAAGTATGAACTAACTTCAACATAGTCATTACAAACTATGTAGCTTCACCAAATCTGTATGTTAAATCAACTTTTTTGGTAATATGATATTGTTTCCCTAATATCGCTTACACCTCCAATGTATCAGGGATTAGAGTAAGCATTGGTATCTAATGGGAGAGTTCTCGCCCGGATATACTACTTTGACTTTATTAGTTCAAGTAAAGGTTGATTAGTCCCAATTATTACTTATTCTTTAGAATAGTGTTTGTCAAGTAATTAACTTGACACCTGAAAATCCATCACGAGACTCTTGATTTTTCACAACTATTTTGATAGTGATATAAGAGGGTAATTGTTAACATGAAGGGAGAAAATAACCAGTTCCTTTTATATTATTATTTAAAACACTCTTCATTTCAAGAATATAGGACTAATCTTCTAAAAACTGACAGTTATTATGGTGAAATTAAGACTTTGTTTTTGTCCTACCAGATTGGTCATTTGACCTAAAGTTCGTCGTGCTAAAATAAATGAAAATAGAAATTATTTGGTGACGGCTTATACTTAAACATATTTAAAGAATCTCAATTCAAAATATCAACCCAAAGGTGGTTTTAGCCGATCACCGAATTAATAATGGATTTATCTTTTCCAAGATATTTATATATCGTTAGGCAATAGCCACTGCTGAGGTATCTTCGATAGTCATAAAGTTAAAGTTATCTATATATTAGTTATGTCAGTACCGAATTCTAAACTACCCAAATCACTTATTCTTCACTTTAACGGCGGCCGCGCCTACAGTCACGTTTGGCTGCTAATAGTTGATGGTTTAGTCTGCACAGAGCGCCGTGGCTAAACAGCCAATCCTAACTACAAAATAGTTTTCCGGAACATATCATCACCAGCATAATAAAGTTAATTAATTGACGGAGCGTAAGCGAGGCCTGTTTCAACTCGACCGTTTTGAATTTCGTTTCTGTGTCTTTCTTTTTGTTACGTGATTGTAACCAAACGTGTCGTTTTGAATGAAAATGGTCGTATTTTAAATCATCTTTAATAATAACTAAAATACAAAATTGAAAATACCAAAATGGCGAGAATGAAGAAAAGTTAATACTCCCAAAAGGCACTTACATACAAACTTTCCACTCTCTAACTAATTAGGAGGTTTGAAAAACCTTATAAACGCGAAAAAAAAACACAATAAATATCATAATATTGGTTGAAACAGGACGGCCACAGAGTTGGCGAACGCATATAAACAGCCTAAGTTTAGACTGAGGACAACCAACAAACTGGACCGACACAATACTTTTATGTATTGCGTAACCATAACACACGACCCCCACATACTCCTTTCCTCAGACACCTCTTTAAATGCATCATAGCAAAAGAGACGCAAACCACCCTACCAATCTCTGAAACCAGCACCAAATCCCTTGGGGCTTTGAAATAAATTTAAAAAAAAACTTAAATTGCTAAATTTTATTTAAATAAATTTGAGATCCGTTGAAGTTAAAAACAGGGATCATCACCTTTTCCAATTATCATTTAATTTTCATTGAGATAAGTCATTATAAATATAATTCAAAGTAGAAACTTTGGTAATGCATATGGTAATAATTTGTTTATGTTGAAAAAATAAAAGGAAACTTTTCAAAATACTACAGAAACGTTTATGAACCAAAAAAAAAAATAAATAGTAGAAGGCAATTATCAACCATGCTCATTAATAGAATAGTATCGGCTGTGATAAAATAATGTTACCATAAATATATATACATAATAATATACATCTTGAGGATGTATATGTATTAATATTTAATAATAAACATAGAATGACTTGTTGATAAAGATGTATCCATTTAGTTTTAAAATTCTATTGTAAAGCAGTAACAATCCTCCATTTCCTCATAGACCTCTGGATTGTTTCTCAAGACAAACACCTAGACTCATGAGAGACCTATCGTCTTTCTAGTTTCAGAGCTGTTCCTGACATCAGGTACATCGGACTAGCAATTTCCACTCGGCCTTCAGCCGCAGTTCCAATCCCTGATGCCGTAATCGAAAATTAATTTCTCTGCCGTTGATCTGACGGTTAATCAACTTCTGTCCCCGGTTCCTTTCTGTAGGCTATTTACTTATAAAAACGGACTTATGAAGTTCAATTGCTAATCACCTATAAGAAAGCTTTGAAATAAATAATTTCAAATGTTATATTTAATCATCGAGGATAGATAATATGCTAAAATTATATATTATAAATATATTTTATATATGTAAAAATATTTTAGATTTTAAAATTATGTCCTTTATATATTTTAAATCCATATGTCGTTACTTCCAGAGTGATGCCTAAACTCATTGAGTGCATAGTTGATAATCCACATACATAGGTCAACAACAGCAATGTAAGAAAAATTGAATGCAGATCCTTTCATAACTTTTCTACTTTCATCTACTTTATAGTGAACCTAAATGACGGAATGTGTTGTAACATAAGTACACAATCTACTATATGTACTATAGATCCAACAGTATAATATAAATGATTTACTTTCATATCTCAACTATGTTGTATAAAAAATCAATCACAAAATAAAAAGGATAAAGTGAGGTATTAATGAATAGAAAAGTAAGTAAATAGAATAAAACGAATACACTAAATGAAATTTATAAAAAGATAACTTTCAACAAAAATAAGAAAGCAATTATCGTAATGAATGTATTAAATATTAAGTAAATACTAAGTAAATTCAAAAGTTTAATAAATTCGTAAAAATAATAAAATACAAAATGTAGATTTAATTTTAAAAAAATTGTATTTAAGCTTCCACAGATTATTTTTAAATCTCTCAGTCAGCAAAATAATTGGATGATTATGATGCTCGTACCCAACGGTATATATTCCTAATTAAAAAAGTTTTAATACGATAACATCCCATTACAAACTTTTTTCATTCTTCTTTTGGAATTTTTATTGATGTTATTATTTATTTCTGTGGGGTTAGACGGAAAAACGAAGCCGCCAGCTTTTTTAAATGTTAATATGTGTGAAATAATTCGTAATATTTTGTAATGGGCATACCAGTATGGCCATGTATAACTTTTATACGTTGTGTATATTCAGTTGACATCCGCATGATGGTATAGAAGGATCAATCTAATAAGGAATTGATAAATTATTTGCCACTTCTATAAATTTGTTTTATTGAAAACTAGTTTCGAATGTTATCCATTCATGCTCAGTTCAAGATTTAAATGGATTATATCAAACACAAAAGTTTGTACTGGTTTCTTCTCGCCTTGAACTTACAATGCGTTGTTAGTGAGCATTGTTAGTTCAATGCGAGAAGAAACCAGTACAAACTTTTCTGTTTGATATAATCCATTTAAACCTTGAACTGAGGATGAATGTATAACATTCGAAACTAGTTTTCAATAAAACAAATTTATAGAAGTGGCAAATAATTTATCAATTCCTAATTGTGCATATGATTTGTTTTTCTATGAGAGCTTTCCTAGCTCTTCCATGAATTTTGAAGACGTAGATTCAAAAGGATGCTGATATAAAAGTCTGTTCCATTGTTTAATTTTAAATTTTGATATTTTGTAATGAAGTGAATATGAACCTGTCTTCTTTTGAAGCTAATCATAAAGGTTTTATATATTTTATGTCCAGCTCTGTTTTGTCGAATAATAATCTGTTGAACAAATATTTATATACACTGGTGAAGGCTATGAGCTATGATTAATTGTCACGTTTATTTTTGTAATCGAGTCCTGTATTTTATCCATATAAAATGATACAGAAGACTCAATGAAGCCTTAGTGATATCATTGTTTTGTGAGAATAACTGTGTCGTAAATGTAAGTTGTTATTCTGTTGGGAAACAGGAATTTATCATCGTATACTACGTACAATAGAGGGGCACCTATTGATTTCTGTAGTACGCCACCGTCACAGTATATAAAAGATATCTGCGCCATCGGACAGATACAAACCTGTTCTTAAGAAGACCGAAAGATGAAATTAGCAGAAAAATTCAATACGGCGGCCATGTTTATGAAATTCCCAGTATACTCCGCAATAAACGAAACAGTTCGGCTATAAGTGATGCTGCCTTTTAACATTAACTACTTTCTTTCATTGTTTAATGTAAGATAAAAATATCTTAAAAATTCTCTTTGTGTCTTTTCATTAAAATTAAGGTGGGAGCAATAGTGCGTATAATTTATTTAGGCCTATTTATTTAGGCGTATAACTTCAAAACGGTGAAAGGTATCCCAAAACTATCTCCTGCTACTGATTTTCGAGTACTTTCGAGAGGTACTGAAGTGGCGAAGAAGGCTTTTCTGAACGACTAGAGAGCTCAGAGACAGTCTAAGTAGTGAAGAGACAAAGTTGGGCAAAAGGAAAAATCTCTATTTCTCGAGAATGGTTAGTCCAATCGAAATGCAGTTAGTTTCATTCGATTCAGGATAGAAAAATTTAAAAATTTAAAAATTATGTCACCTTATTCTATGATAATATTGGCAACTTAAGTATAGATATGTTTAATTATTTTTATAAATTTAATTTAACTTAATTTTAATTTAATTTAACTTAATTTTATTTCATTTAATTTTTTTATTGTATAATAATATTAAAAATGTTGTTCTAAATTTTTAGATTTTCCCATTTTTATGTATCTATATCTCGATTGCTTCAGATCAGACTGACCATTCAGACAGCCTTTTTTTTATGAATCTGGAGTTTAGTCGGTTCAGAAGAATACATTATCCATTTATATTGTCAACTTCGCCGTTTCTGTCGCATATCACTTAAATTTTCGGGTCAATTGATCAGTTGCTATTAATCTCCTCCAATATTACTTTATCTCGGCGAACCAGGTTTTTGCTAACTTGAGTTATTTTGGCTGCCAAAGAAGGATTTCAGAAAAAATCTATCGGTGAATTTCCGGTATTACTGGAGCCGCATTCCTGCTTTATGAAATCAACCGTTTTTGTATACGTTGCTTTGCTATTTCTTTTATTGGGAGAGTACTTTTAGTAGTCCTTCAACTCTGGGATTCTAGGTTATAGCCTAGGTGAAGAATATATTCTATAAATTTTATTCTCACTTGAAGTGGAGAAAAGTCCAACTGAATTGCTTTTTCTTTGCCAAACTTTACTTCAAGTTTTGATATATCATTCATCTCAGATGTACGAGCACCACAAACGAAGCAGTTACTTGATGCAGTAGTGTTGGTAATAAGCTGCGCTACTTTTCTGTCCAGCATATTGTAACAACATACATTGTAAAATGTAAAACGTACCTTACTGTAACGGTACTATTGTCGTCCTGTAGGATTGTTGATCGCAAGTTAGCTATTTCATTTTGAACACGCTCTTTTTCAGATCTTAATGAATCAGCGGTTTCTTTTGGAAATTGAAACCTTATAGGTCTACAACATCGAGAAGAGGAGGGTCGGAGGTTAATCCATATTTCTTCATTTTAATTTGCGACAAGAGTAATTTTCAGTGGCACAATTGTGGTGATAAATAAATCTGAGTCGCTTCTTGATTCACAGTCGTCAAAAAATGGTTGAGAGAACTCATTCTGGCCGGATGAGCAGCCAAAGCCCAATTTCATATGTAAAACAAGTTCACTATTTTTCAATGTTTCCAGTTCCTCGTCCTGTTTGGTATTTAAAATTATTTTTACTTTGTGGTCGACCAAATTCTGTAGAAGAATCTCGGGAGAAGATTCTGTAATGTTTATATCAATTGGGTAGCAGAATTTTCTTTTAGCTAGGAAAAATATTCTGACCAACCTTTTTTGCCTCTGCTCTGATGATTTCATATTAGAATCTAGACAATTTAAACTGTGTAAAAATTGAGAGCTCAAAATCAGCGCTAAAAACTTTGGCTTGGCTAATTGGCTGGTTAAGAGGAAGCAACAGCATCGATTAAAACCCTTTATAGGTCTTCCAGGTTTTCTCAACTGGGATTAACAATCAGTCTGTGAAAATAAATTCATCCTTCATCCACTAAAAAACCAATTTTAAATTTATCCTTTTTATACTTTTGTAAAAAATATTATAATTTTGTTTCTAATGATGGAAAATAAAATTTTTTATTGCACCACAAATTGAAGTAAGTAAATCATCACATTCCAAACCATACTTCTCACTCACAAAAGTTCCTACTGATCCATTACTAAATAATACCTCACATAGATAGACATATTTTATTTTATATTAATAGTCTCCATAAGGAGAATATTGATGTTAACACTATAAGAATAAAGCAGGCTGATAATTATATAAATAAACATAGATACCACGAACTGATTAATGCCAACTGTGTAAGCAATTCTTGTTTTTATGACTTAATCTTAGTAGTTGTCTTTAGTTGTCAATGAAATTTATATGAATGTTAGGTAGTAGTATAAGATTTAAGAAAATGGCAATTTTGAACCGGAGCTCAACGGAGTTTTTTTCTAAGCTTACACAAGTTCACATGATCTGGTTACTTTTTCCCACTCGCTCTATAATATTTTTTTGTCATATTTTAAAAATTGGAGCTGTCTATTTTTCCCCTTTTCTTTAATACATGAACTAAAAAATCTGGTGAGTTTCATGTTTTTATCTATAAAAACAAAACCACAGTTAGCCAGATTTTTCATAAATAACGATATTGGGTGAAGTAATAGCTTCCTAATAAGTCTCTTAGAGTCACAAACAAAAATAAAATGAAAAAAAAAACGAACTAGAACTGTTTTTTTCCAACTAATGATGAAAACAATAGTCCATTAAATATGGCAAAAAACAAAAATTGGAGTTTTTTCCGCACTTGCTCCACTGTCAGTGATTGAGAAAGGGTAGGGAGAGCGTTAGAGATGGGCAAAAAGTACTCTGAGTAACGAGTACCGAATATTTTACTCAAATACTCTCTCTAGCCGAGATTAGATATGGCTAGTGTTGGAGGGGTAGTGAAAACTTACCTCTTCCATTCCCAGTCGTATCAAATCCCGTCTAGTGAGAGTATTCGATTAAAATACTCGGTACTTGTTACTCAAGAGTACTTTTTGTCCATCTCAACGAAAGCGCAGCATAGTGAGCTCAGCCACTGACAAGAGACTCCATGAGCGCACCATTGCACTCTCAGCATGGGTTATGAACTTTTTGAGTTATCTATTGTATTAAACTCTGTCGAATTCTTTGAGCTCTATACACAAAAACACTACCAGTGACATAAAGTCTGTCGTCTTGTTCAGCTGAAATTAAATCTCGAGATACATTCATGAAAACTGCAAGAACCAAGTAAGTTACTACCTGCTATTGCCCCTCCCTTCAATTAACGGGGCCCCGATGAAATCTTCATCCTCTGAATTCATTATCAGCAACATCCATATCACTCAAACACTGCCAAATGTAAATTCATTATTTTTTTTCCATTTAGCCTTAATTCAAGTTTTGTTTTTTACAAACAGATTAACTTTCCATTGTGGACTTCACTCATCTTCTTGTTTCTATATTATAACTATAGTCAAATGTTACCTGCCTTTAATGACTATCTTTCCTTGGGCTTATTCTTTGGGTTTTTAACTGAGCCAGCTCCTATTTACTTTTCTACAGTCTGCTCATTTCAAGTATATTTTAAGTATTTATTCCAACACCAGTCTCCTATTATTAAACGGTTGGGTTAGAACCATACACAAACAAGCCTTTAAACAGGCTTAAATGCTGTAAATAATTGGATAATAGTTCTCGAAGCTACTTACCAGTTGCTTAAGCTACTTACTTTGATAATTAGTACTCAAGCTTAATAGCTCAGTTTACATGTCTATATCATATTTTCTCATTTCCGTTTGTTCTTTAGATAATTAAAAATATATTTAAAAAAAAAATCGAAGCTCATGAAAGCTTCCCTTTTCAATAGTGTATACAGCGATTAGCCACATTTATCATAGCACAATATCATTGAAATACTGTAAACAAAATAGAAAAAATAATTTGTGGCAAAGTATAAATAAAAAAATATATTTATAATAGAGATAATCTATTTTTCAATAAATCTCAATATATGTATAACACATTTGGAAACTTACGTAATCATAAATTTATCTCCCAAGTCGTTGCAAAGACCCCTCCTGCCCAGTGTAAGGTCACTCCAGCAATCTATTTTACTCAAACATGCCAGAGATAGCAATTTTTTTCATCCCACATAAATGTCTTTTCGATCCCTCTCTGACACTGAAACTGTTAAAGAAATATATATATATCATATATATATATATATATATATATATATATATATATATATATATATATATATATATATCATATATATATATATATATATATATATATATATATATATATATATATGAAATATATAAAATATAAAATATTCAGGATATATATATTCCAATTCAGTCTCCTATGGCTAGGAACATTTTATTTCTGAGCTATTTATAGCAGTGATCTTCGGACAAAGTCCTTCTAAAAATTTTTAAAGTATATGAGTTATTTATATCTAAAATAATGAGAGAAATATTCTTGATACGTGTCAGTCAAGCCTTACTTATCAGTGGTTTGACGTGCCATATAATCGTAACTAACATTAGTCCTTTTGGTAACCTTAGTCAGTCTTACAAAATATAACAAATTAAATATAAAATGGATTTGATAAAATTATGATAATTTATAGCGCATTGGATAAAAAAAATATTTAGTGGAAAATGGGCTTATAATTAATGAAATTCTAGAAAAAAAATATATTTTGAAAGATTAGAGTTATCTTAATGGCACGTGGTTTTAAAATTAAAATAGAAAAGATATTAAAGCCTAAACGATTTTTTCAGTGTGGTTTTTTTTTTTCTAGTAATCATTTTCAATTACTACTACTCGTCTATGGATCCCATATTCGTATATACAATGTAATATATCTAGAAAGTTCAAATTGAATTTTATAATCTTGTGAGAAGCGGCCATACACCAGGGCACCTGGTGAGCTTGTAGGTCGCTAAGAGGCTGAAGTGTGGGAAGGAAACAATTACGAGCAGCTGAGGTGTGGAGGGCTTGAGTAAGGCGATCCCAAGAAATGTATCCCCCTACTACCCAACTATATATATTCTCTTCCTCTGAAGGTATTCATCAAGGATGTCTAACCATTAGGAGAATTATTGCAATCTATGCGATCATTAAAATTTGTTGTTAGTATAATAAAATAGAAATAAACTAATAAAACGTTGTTTATGTCAGTTTTAAAAGGAACGAAACGCAATTTGTGAAAATTGATGTTTAGGTTTCGTAAGAGTTTTAGAATTTTTTTTCTCACTTTATTTCAATCTACAATCTAGAAAAAACATGCCGATTTCGATGAAAAACATTATTTTTAGATTGAATAGGTAACGATATTGTTACCAGTTACCGTTAACAGACAGATTCATTTCATTGAAAGATAATTCAATTTGGTTAACCAATAATTTCTTATCATTAACAGATAATTTTTTTCACTGAAAGGTACTTCTTGTTGACACCTTTTAAATCAATTCTTATCAGTGCTTCATATAAGGGGCATCTCCGATATACCCTGTATCCCTATACCCCGAATTTTAATTGAATCCTTGAATTAATATTATTTCTTGTACATGGCTGAAATGAGCCCCAGTGGTAGAAATGTAATAAATTGCACAATAAATTCAAAGAAAATTTCCTTAGTCACTGCAGTCAAAAATAAAAATTATAAAAAATAAAAACTGTAAAGTGTTTTTTCCTTGGACCCGTCAAATGATATGAGTCAAGTAACACAATCCTTTAATGATGTTTAGACCTTTCTTCATGCTGAATCAAATGGAAGGTAAGTCGAGCTCATGTGATTAATCTTACTTCAACATTTGCGGGCTTAAATAATAATTAATGATTGGTAATGGAACCAATTTTCACAGAAAGTCCACAAAATTGTCCGTCGCATACTTTTAGCATGCTTTAATTAAAGTTCTGAATGTACGTTACGAAACTATTCCTGAGTCTATGGTTTGGAATAATAATAAAACAAATTTTAAATAATAGTTGTAGAACCAGACATGATCTATGTTCCTTACTGGGTTAGTATCGATATGAATTATATTAGATATAAATTACTTTAGATATAAAAGTTTTATTTGAATTTTTCGAATTTAAAGTAATTTTTAAATTAATTTTCTAATGTTTGAAATTTCAGAAAAGTGACTATGACGGTTAAAAATAATTATCTGACTGGGAATTTAATCGGTTATTCTAAGGTTTAATTAAATTTTTATGGCATTATAACGTCAGACATTATTATTTTTTTTTGTAAAGGAGGATAGTAAACGTGTCAAAAATAAAAAAAATACATGTAAAATATCTTCGGAACAGAGCATTTTAGAAAGAAATTTTTCTAGATTTTTTTTTCTTAAATTACTAATTGATTTTTTGATATTTGCCATTACGCTCTTAGAGATTCTTTATAGTGGACTATAAAGATTTTAATGAATTTTAATGTTATTTTCTAATGTTTGAAATTGCCGAAAAACGATATGGGCTGTGTTAGCCTTTCTTATCTTATCAGGAAAAATGAGGAAGGCTCAAAGATCTACCCGTTCCTCATGGGCCTCTCAGTTCTTTGGTAGGTCGCTCTGGGTTACTCATTCCTAAGAATACGGATGATAGTGAGGGTTAGTATGCCTAGCAGCATTGGCGCACTTCACTTCACGATACTAAAAATCACTACGAAAACTTTATTCTGATGGGTTTCGAATTTTCAAATTAATTAAATGTTAATTACTTAAATAACAAAATTAAATGTTCTTACTCATTCCCAGAGCGACGTACCAAAGAACTGAGAGGCCCGTGTGGAACGGCTAGATCTTTGAGCCTTCCTAAATTTTTCTGATAAGATAAGAAAGGCTAACACAACCCATCGTAAATTAAGATTTTGCGTAAAGAGATTGTTAAATAAATGATTAATCATAGTTGAAATTATTACAATATTCCACATATCTTTTTGCAAGTCCAGACATTGCTTTCCATTTAGACGATTTGAATCTGCAAGATATGATATTGGAAGAGATTTTTTATAAAGAAAATTATTTATTAAAAACCATGTTTAAGTATAACTAATTTAAATTAAAGTTACAATTATCATGACAATCATAATAATTGATTGTCTGCAACTAAATTTTTTTTAAGTGATATTACCTTTCTTCCTAACCTATTTCTTTTTCCAAATTTTCTAATGTTTGAAATTTCAGAAAAGTGACCCTTAAAAATAATTATCTAACAGGGAATTTAATCGGTTATTAGAATTGTGAATTAAATTTTTATGGCTTCAGAATGTCGGACATTTTTTTTTAATAACGGGGGATAGTAAACGGGCCAAAAAAAAACAAAAAAACATGTAAAATACTTACGGAACGAAGCATTTTAGAAACAAATTTTTCTAGATTTTTTTCTTAAGAGTTTTTTTGTTTTTCATCCATCTGAGTATTTTTTCAACATGACAAAAAACAAAACAATAAAACAGTTCTATTATCATGAGTTGTCAAGCAATTATGATAACTTGATATTCAATGCATACTATTCCAACACCATCTCACGGTATAGGAGCTGGAACAGATTGAGACTCTTGAAAATAATTAAGTAGCTACTTGAATGAAGTGTAGCTGCTTCAGTCGAGTAAGACGAAATTCAGGTGGCGAGAGATCATGAACGCTTGACCAACTAACACCACCGACACAAGACTATCGATTAAGTATGATTTTCTCAATCAGAAATGTAAAACTACTGTCTTTTATTTACTACTTACGTGTATTAGCACATATTATTGTTAATTGAAGTACATCGTGAAATTTAATGAAAATTATGATAATACATTGAGAAAATATTCCCTGAAAAAAAATATTAAGGATCAGATTAATTAAACCATTAATTTTAATTATTAATATAAATAAAAACAATCCTGATAAATACATTAAATCGATAAATTAAAACATGTAAAAATTAAATATTCATTTCTCATCTAAAGTGAGAAATAAACTTTTTCATAACGTTGGTCCATGCTTCTACAAACATTTGATTTTAAATTCTTTCAAATTCTTTTAAATTTTTTCAAATCTAAGTATTTGAATTCTTTCAAATATGTATTTTTTGTATTTCAAACCCTGTTCAAAAGTTTAGTGATTATTGTTCCATTTTAGAATGAATATTATAACTCCGATTTTAATATTTTTCTTATATATTTTCTTGTTTTAATTCAAAATTTTAAGATGAAAATTGATCTTATTTAGTTTAATATCTAAAAATTAGGCATGTAATGAAATGATCGAAGAAACTGAACCACGAAAATATCAGCAAAAAAAATATATGAATTATTGAAATAGATGAATATGAGCGAATACCAAAATCCACGAGGGTCGGAATATTTCGTTTGTAGAAACAGTGAAAATGAGACTATAATTTTGAAGAAGAATGTCAAAGCATTATGTTTTGATGAGTAATGAGAATAATATCATAGCTAATAAAATGTTTTAGAAAAGTCGAAGGTTAGACGCCGGTTTTACCTCGTCAGAATATTTTCGTACTTCAATCACCGTCAAAAACCAAATGCGAAAGATCAGCCTTAATACAATCCTCCCATCTACGTTTCAGTCTTGTAATTACTTTCGCTAATTAACTTTTTAGAGATTCGTTCGTTACGAAACCCAAAACTTTATCATATAAGCCTATTTCAACTTCAATTATATTAGCTGAATGTAAGCTCCGTCATTCTCCTAAATTCTCCATTGAACTCCTCCTTCCTCGTTTGGAAAATTTTACTCCTGAAAGAGCTCGAGGTGCTGATCTTTCAAAGTAAGTGTCCACGTTTCGCAACCGTCAAGAAAAGTAGGAAAAATAATAGTTTTTTAAATTCCAGCTTTTCAGTTACTGGAAATAATGCGCTTACCAAGTAATTTTGGAATTCAGAAATAACAAGCATTTGCCGCACCTTTGACCTCATCTTTATTTCCTTTTGAATTCTAATGACGTATTGAGTGTTGAGAATGAAGTAGGATAATTAAAGGTACTGTGAATACTATAACCAAGTGATAAATTTTTATTACTCGATATTTTAATTTATTATAATATACTCTCATTACATTTCTAATGTAAATTCTTCATTAGATAATGAGTTAATATATTCAATCAAAATAATTACCGTAATTTGGTTTTGTTTTCATATTACGCATTATTATGATTATAACTGATATTTAAACCAGATCTAATATGGTTGACTCTAAGAAATGTAACAAAATCTACGTTCGACTAGTTGTCTCGGAGTGAAATGATCTCGCTCAGGGAATACACGTACGCCCTCGCTCATTCCCCCCCCCCCCTTCCACCCTCTCCCTCCAACCCCCTTGCACAGAAACACGTACTGTTCGTGATTTGGTATCCGCTTCTATGCTCTTAAACTCTCCCCTTAAACTTGGTCTTCCTTTAGTTTCTAGGAGGATAGCTTTGCTGAAGTTCACAAATATGTCTAATGCCAACTGTAGCGTTCACATAATCGTTATGTCCTTATGTGGAAGCAATTTAACAATCTGATTTTGTGAAATTAAATGTCAATGAAATTTTCTATTCAGCACAAACTGTATATCAGAATTAATGAATTACCTAAATATTGATGTTTTTTAAATTAATAATAAAAGTATTTCAATAAATAAAATTAGTCGTTAAAAGTACTTGAATATTTCCATAATCTTCCACAAGATGGTTACACCCAAAACAGTGCGTTATAATCCGTATTTCTAAAGCCAGGTGGCGAAGTATCAATGTAATGGTGATCTTTTAAATGTCTCATCTAAAATCTGTTTGTCAAGATCAAATGACTTTTGTTGTTCGATTTTCTTCGAATTTGATATGCATATTCCTTCTGTTTTTCAATGGATTTCTCAAAATTGTGAGGAGATTAAAATATATTTTGAATGGAAAAAAGTCTGCAAAAAAGGATCAGTATAGCATCCTAACCATTTATATTGGGTACAAACACAATTACATATATTTTGAAGTTGATGATTTGACGTTTGAGAATAAAATCTAGAGGACGAGCCGTTTTTTAAATATAAGCGTGTCATGGAAAATACGTTTGCGCATACATATGCGAAATAATTGATGAAATTAGACTAAATTGATAGTGGACCACTCTAACGCTAACCCCAAACTTTTCTCTAGCTTTGGACCAATCGGAAGAACAGTTTTCGAAACATAGGCGTCTTAAAGGAAATTGGCTTACGCATGTGTATCCGAAACCAGAGGATGGAATGTGATAAAATTGACATGAAATTATCTAGGTGCAACGCATTGGAAGCTGAAACGTTTTTGCGCAGCATTGATTAATGAGAAAAGGTCAATCCTTCTCCACGATGAAGCCAGGACACAACCAACGCTACATTAGTGCATACTTTTTATTTATTTATTTACATTAGTGCATTAGTTGGACAACGAAATTCTTCAACACCCGCCCGAATAGGGAGAATAGAAGAATAGTCTGGACACTGCCCTACTGACTTCCACTTTTTCAAGCATCTGAACAACTTTTTATGAGAGAATAACTTTCAAAACCAGAGTGATATTGAAAATACTTTTTAGGAGTTCATTTCTTCCAGGGATCCCAATTTATTTCCTGTTGGGATAAATAAGCTTGTTGTACGTTAGTAAAAATGTATAGATTCTGACGTATAGATATTGTTGAAGTAAGGATGTGGCATATTTTCAATAAAAATCAAAAGTCTGCATTATTTCTTTATCAGCCCAATACATATATTTATATACATGAAACCCCTCCCCCTCCAAATACCTTCAATACAGTTCAAAGGTATGTTATTTCTGGAGACAATACGGCTAAAAACAGTTCAACAGTACCTGTGATGGGCTTTGTGATTATGCGTAAATTTTCTATGATATATCTAACCCTAATCTTATCGAATGTAAGCGATTTTTCAACATTATAATTTGCAATTATATTACTGATGGATTTAACAAGAAGACAATGAGTACCGATGCGATAGAGGTTTATGAAGAGTCATATTCGTATTCAGCAGATTTGCGTTGTGATCAAAATAAACGAATGTAAAATAAATAAAAAATCCCTTAATTGGAACGATATTAGATATATTGATCATTAAATATTCAAAAATATCAACGTAGTTTTTAAAAAGGCTGAAGCGCCAAAAATTCGAAATTTAGATTTAAATTTATTATAAGACCACCTTTATGGATTCCCGCTCACGATATATCGAGAAAAAAAATTGAAAATGGTCTAAAAACCGATTATTTATGATGAAAGTACCAAATACTGACGACTCTTAGTTTTGTCCCCTTAATAAACTCCTTCTATACACAATAAAGAATAACATCATAGAAATATGTATAGTTATTTGAGACAAATACGTTTCTTCTGCAAAGTTTATTAAATGGCATTAGATATTGAGATGTGAATTAAAACAAATATGATGTCCGGTATCCTTGGAAACAATGTTGGTTTCTCAATTAATGACAACATTAATGAATACTTCAATTTTTTTTTATAACTTTATTTTTTTATCCACATCTGTCACTCATATCGCAACAATAAGCGGATGTGATATAAAGAGTAGATAACAGGCATGACAGGCATGCGTATCCCCAGTACCCAATGGCACCTCCTCTTAACGTGAGATTCTAAAGAATTTTAAACAAGAAGATCTCTTAGCTAGCTCTTTTTCAGTCCTCTTCTGGTTAGTTCGGGGATGTCCATTGTTGCCATATTTCGTATAAGTGTGTTGTCACGTCCGTGGAGTTTGTCATGGACCCCAGGTCATCCTTCTATGGAAAGTGAGTCCTAAGTAATGAACTGTGTTAGTCCGTTGAATAGGTTCATTGTTTATATAAAATGTAGGACAGATGTCGTTTCTAAGAGTGAATGTGATGTGCTGAGATTTGTCGCTGTTGAGTTTTATTTTCCATTGTTTAAAATAGTCCTATAGTTGTAATAAGTAATGCTGAATTGTCAATGAAGCCTGAGTTATATCTATGTTTCTAGTAAGAATAGTTGCGTGTGTTACTATTATTGTGTTTGGGCAAACAGGTATATCATATGTGTATATAATGTACAGCAAGGGTGCAATAATTGGCCCCTGAGGCACTCCGGCCCTGATTGGATGTATAGAAGAGACCTCTGATCCTTGCCGAACAGAAAAAAACCTGTCGGATAGAAAGGAAAGAAGTATGAGATAGTTTGTCGAAGGAAGAAAAGATTTGAGTTTGAGGAGTAGTCCATCGTGCCAGATTCTGTCAAATGCTTGAACTCCATCCAGGAATACGCCAGTAGCATATGGTCTATTTTCTAGTGCGACTGAAATGTAGTCCATGACTCTGTGTAGTTGGTGTATGGTAGAGTGTAGTGAGCGAAATCCAAATTGATGTTCGGGTAGTATTTGTTTTTCAGTCAGTATGTCGAGTATTCGTTTGTAAATTAGTTTTTCAAAATTTTAGAACTGGAAGCAAACTGATGGGTTTGTATGAAGATGGATTTTTATTATCTTTGTTAGGCTTTGGAATCATCAGTATGTGGGAGTATTTCCACTGTAATGGGAATTTTGTTGTTCTGAGCATGGAGTTGTAGATCGTTGTTAGAAAGACTACAGCTTTTCTGGGCAAATGCTGGAGTAGATCAGCAGTGATCAGGTCATATCCAGGGGCTTTCCTTTTGGGTAAGTTCTTGATCTCTAGAATGACTTCAGACGGATTAAAAGCAGTTGGTGGTAGTGTTAAAGATAAAGGTGTATCTAGTGTCTCCTTTACAGAGTTTTCATGTTCATTGTCTGGTTAGTCAGTATGTGGTGTGAAAACTGTCGACAGATGATTAGCAAAGAGTTCAGATTTTTCACTGCCGGACAAAGCCCAAGATCCATCTTCTTTCCGAAGTGGTGCTGGCACCTCGCGATACTTAAGCAATCACTTTGTATGTCTCCACAAACTTCCATCGTCAGTATTGATATTCTCCAAAAATAAGACATGATGTTCTTCTGTTTAAATTTTTGTATTCGTTTTTTAGTTCATTATTTATTCGGTTATATGTGTGTTTGTCAGATGGTAGTCTGTTAGTCTGACATACCTTACGAGCTCTTCTCTTGTTTTTTTTATTTCATTTTTTTGCAATCCCTCAAACAAAACATAAGATTAATAAAACAAATAATTATAAACATCATAGAACTTTATATACTTTACCTTTTTCTACCTGTTAGTACTTGGTCTGTTGACTATTTACAAATTGAAATGATATTTCCCGGTCAGGGAATCTTCTCATTATTTAGAATGGAGGGTCCTCTTGTTGTAACTCTTTTCTTGGCTCTGATCAGATCCCTTTTATACTGAGGATAGCTTGGCTGGGCACTTCTTTTCTTTCTTTATATTGATGATGCACATAATTTCCATTGAAGAATGGTGTCAGAACTGGAGAATTAAAATAAATCCTAATAAATCCCGACAGATCACTTTTACCCTTCGCCGCAAACCCACTACTTCCTGTCCTACTGTATCCTTTAATAATGTTCCACTTATCCCTGTCGAACAGATCCACTACCTAGGACTTCATCTTGATAAACGCCTTACTTGGAATCCTCATACCAGACTGAAACGACAAGAAACTGCTCGTAGATACCGTTTACTACAACACTTACTTGACAAACGCGCTAAACTTCCGATTTAATATAAAAAGCTTATATACACAGCCATTATCAGGCCTATTTGGACATATGGGATTGAGCTTTGGGGCTCCACGAAGCCATCAAATTCATCTCGTATCCAATCCTTACAATCCAAAATCCTTCGAAAACTCCTCAATGCTCCTTATTATGTTACAAATAAAATTATCCATAAAGATCTAAATATACCCTTTGTTGCAGATTTAGCCCGAAATAGATATACCTCTTTTAATTACAAACATCCTTGCCCACACTAATCCCCCTAGTACGTAGTCTGTCATCCCAAACTATTCCCGATAATCCTCCGAGGCGTCTTAAAAGAAGATGGCCGCGGGACCTCCTAACATAGATGTCATCGAAGTGCTACCAAGGGGTAGCTCCTTCTAACGTCATTATCAAGTGTCATGTACATTTTATCATATTTACTTGATGTATAATCTTATACAGTTGTAAATTTCTGTAAATAAAAAAAAAATATATTGATGATGCCTGGGCAGATGCCTGTATACTCTTCGTCTAAACTTCAACAGCATCCTCGATTTGTTTTTCAGTTTTCATTGAGATAGGAACTGAGAGCTTTTGAGTTAAATTTGCCAGGTAGAGATCCCAGTCTATTCCGTTCGGTAAGGGTGGGACGTTTTTCTTGTTGGCATGGTTCGTCGAAGAAGATAGATGTATATGGGAATGATCAGAGCATACATCAGAGATAGATCTGATGGAGTGAGGTATGGCTTGCAATCCTTTAGTAACGAAGAAATCTAGTAGGTCTGGTGTCTTAAGTCTCGATGTAGGCTGTTGTCTACATTAAGCTCGATGTTGGTGTATTAGGCGATAATGTGGTCAGTGAAAGTTTGTGGAGAGCGGACAGCAAGTTTTTTTCCCCTTGGAGTACATAATCGTGAACCCCATACCTGATGCTTAGCATTGTTGTCACCCCCGGCAATAAAGGATCTTCCCAGTTTTTCAAAGAAATTGCTAAACATGCTAGATGTAATTGCATAGCGAGTAGGGCAGTACACCACTGCTAATGTTATTGTGTTATTGTGTATGGCAGTGGCTTGGGTATGTGGTGTACTTGGTAAGTGTATGGTATGTTTTAATGATATTTTTATGATGATAGCTGTTCCACCATGAGAAGTTCTGTCAATGCTCTAGCCAGGAATATATATCTTGTTTCGAGAGGTTAAGTGTGTTTCAGTTATCAAAGCTACGTCTGTTCGTTTTTAATGTAAGTCGAAGTCAAGTTCGGTTTTATGATGAAGTAGTCCGTTAGTATTCCACAGAAGGATAGACAAAGAACCCACGGTTAAGCATTAATGGACCATACATTGGACAGTAGGCTTGTGTTACTTGTTATAATTGTTGAAGAAGACTGAAAAGGGGTTCGATAAGGTTATTTAGACCATTTAATAAATTGAAGAATTGAGGAGTGACATTTTGAACAGGAAATACCGGCTGAGCAATGCCCTGTCTCATACCCGACATACCTACATTTTGCTGATGTCTTCTTTCTCATGTTGGCAAAGTGTGGTGGTAACTGCTGCTGCTGTACGTTCACTGGCCCCAGAGGAGGCTGATGAGGCTTTGGTAGTGGAGGGAAATGTTGCGGTCCTGATGGTACGGCTGGTTGACTAGGTGCAGACCAGAGATATGGTTGGTCTTCTGACATGAAGCACTTTCGTGATTTTACTCACATCGCACACACTTAGGTTTGTGGTTGCAATAGGTTTTTGTGTGTCCATACTGCTGGCATCGGACGCACTGAGGTATCATCTTCTTTTTGCGTGGTTCTTCTATGCGCATATAGTAAAGAAAATTAATATGAAATATTTCTTCATTAAATGTCTGTTTACTAATATCTACGAAGAACATCGGTAACGGTTGGTTGAATCTGGATATTGTGTTAGTGGCATTCACCGCTTCATATCCCTTAATTTTTAGTTCATTTATAATTGTTGATTTTGGGATTGAATGATCGGGTAACTGTCATCGGGTAACTGAAAGGTATGAAAAGCAGCATCTTCTTTTCTTAAAAAGTTCACTATTGCACGATAAGAGTCAGGTGTTTCGGGATAAACGCAAACTTTTGTACAAGTAGCTTTAAGTTTAAATGTTGATGGCCTACTAACCTTTTCAAGAAATTCTATCAGAACTGGGTAGTTTTTCACTTCGTTTACGAATATCGGTGGTGGCTTGGATGTAGTTGTTTTCTGTGTCTGTGGCTGTTCTGGTCCAGTATTAGATATGGCTAAAATTTCAAACCTGTTATGTTTTGGAGTGACAGGCACGCTGAAAGTTGGCCGTTTACTTCGACTCGTATCTTCTCCTATGACTTCATAGAGGCGTTTGCGAGCTGTAACTAATTCCCAGACTTCCTCCTGAATCTGGAAATTACTAATTGTAGTTGTTTCTAGCCCTTTCATGACTTCGACCTCAGCCGAAGTCGATGGGGGTTCGGTCATATTTACTGTCCTAGAACTCATCTCACAATGCTTCAAAGAAGTTCGGTAAGCTACGTAGTTCTTATAGATTTACTTTTCGCCACTCAAACACTCTATTTAAAACATGAAAAATAAAAAACTAAACCTCTTATGAGATGCTTTATCACTGTATCAAACATATGTTTTCCAAATGCTGCAATAAAAGTAGATTTTAGATTTTTTTACGAATTTTACAGTTCAAAGAACTAATAGTTAAACTAATAAAGACTATTATATTATTATTTATGTTGATTTTGTATTATTATTTAATACATTTTTTCTTTGACGACTGCATGGTTGATCTTTAGATAAATGAAAAATTTAAGTAGAAAAAAAAATGTACAGAAGCAAATGTACTCAGGTGTATGAAAAGCCACATGAGTTCACGAGTTCCTCGCTGATCCGATAATGTGGCAACATTTCAGCGAATTATTCGTCTTACTAAAACTCGTTGCGATTGGAGAAAAGCCTCTGGAGTGAAAGGTATAATACCTTGGACTTGCAGTTTAAAGATTCATGGAAGAAAAGAATGAAATGTCCCTCAATAAGACTGTACACCATTTCAGTTTCATTGCGAGATGAATAAGTGGACCTCTTTCTTAAGCTCCACGACTCTAATTAGGATACTTTATATTAACACTAAAACTTACTAACCAATTTAATCAACTAAATCAACTGCTAAGCTTGTTATATTCCATCCTTGGACTTTTTTCAAAATCAGAACCATGTCAAAAATCTAATTTGACTCCATACATACTTAAATCAATTTGGACAAAAGTCTCAAATAAATAAATAATTAAAAAGAATCAAATAAATTCATGGAAGTGATATTAAAAAATATACATTTTTTTTTTAAACCCAGAAACTTCATATTCTTCAGGCAAAAACCTAAAAAATGAACTTGGGATTGTCACTTAGGTACGAAAACTCTAACTTAAGATTTGCCCAAGGTAACCGTCAATAACTTATTGCTTGATTTATTTTATTGTTAGTTTTATTCTATTATTCAACTATATTAGTAAACAATTTATTAATTACACAATGTTGACGATATGAGACATGCATATATAATACTTTATATTAACACTAAAACTTACTAACCAATTTAATCAACAGAAGATAGACTTAATAAGGTATGCAGGAAATAAACAACTTTCTCAAATAGTTACTGTTTGAAGAAAATATGGCATAATATGGCAACCTTCTACGGTGACACATGGATATACTTCAAATGATATCACAAAGACAAAGTTCTTCCCAATTAACTTACTTAAGGTAGTGTCACAAGAAACATACCGACAATATCTGTAAAACATTGAAAGGAGCTATATTAGGGACCCCCTTCAGTAAAAAGAAACAGTATTATCAGGCCCGAAGAAAGTGAAACTGGATAGTTACTTTCTTCATCCCTGCCATATTATACAGAGATATGTCTTGTTCTGGCAATGATACTTCACATCTCATTTGCTGGTCGTAAGTTTATTTTCTGATAGTTGCAAGTTTAACAATAAAGTAGAAAAACAAATAATTAATTCATTTCGAAACAAATTTAAATATGTTTGCCCGCAAGTGGCAGATTAAAATATGTAAAAAACTAATAATAATCTCCAGAGACAGACGCACGAAACTCCAATTCACTGGATAGACTTTATTAGAAAAACATGGAGAACAGTAAAAGTTACTCATTACCAAGCCACAGATTTTCTAATTCGCAATACTTTCCGACCACTTCTCCGTGTCAATGCGGTTGCTTCTGGGACGTTAGAATCATGTTCATTGCGTTTGTAGCTTCCTTCTTGATGAATCCTAAATGCTACAAATATCCTTAGATACTGATATCATTAAAACTGATATGAGTTCGTAGTATGTTTAAATGCTAATTTTTCATATGCGGTGTATACTTCATGTTTGTAATAAATGGAGACACATTTAAATGTTCATTTTTTTATTTTTTATATTTCTCGTCCAGCAACTTTTTCAAGTAAAAAGAGCAATTTCCAAACCAACAATGTATAGTGGTATAAAGTAGTTTTTATTTATTTGTATCTCTGTTTTATGGTCGTAGTCATTTAATATTAGTGCTTTTTAACGCGTAATGATCCATATCATAAAGTTGGTCAACACCAGCAGAGTTCACATCGCTTACCGTCAGCCATGATGTTGGCAGCTCGTCCATCATTGCCTGTGAAACGCTCAGTTCTTTTGTAGTGTAACTCTGAGTTCAAGAATCTGTATTCAACTACCTATATTTAGCATCTAATAATTTAATTATTAAAGCATTTAGATATAATTGCACAATTAAATATTTGATAAAATTTAAAAAATGTATTATATATCATATTTTATTTTATTTAAACATAATTTTATTATTTAAAATTCTAGTATCTCAATTCCACGGTAGAATTTACTTAATTGGCCTACACATTAATGACTTGTGAAATCATTCTTGTCTTGATTTTGGTGAAGACAGCTGTGGAAAAAATTAAGTTTCGGACAATCTTTAAATTGCAATTTTTGACTTGTCTTGTTGTTGAAATCAACTCTTCATTTAGATTAATTTAAAAACAAAATTAAAGATCAAACGGTATAAATATTTTGATTTTTTTGTGCATACGCCTTTGGAAAGTAGTTCTTGGACTCATCGACTCATGTAATTTCTTTTTGCGTGAGGATTTTAAAATAGAAACTGTTATTATCAGCTTTCAATTAACACACACACAAAAAAGGATGAAAAAAGATGACTTCGGCGTTTCCCAAACATACATAGTCGTAATAGAGAATAATATCGAGGCGCCAAAACATCATAAGGGACAAAACGATAAGATTGGTTTGGCCTTCACGGAATATTTCTGTTAATCGATGACCGAAAATGACATTTCGCCCTTACTCTTACAGCGAGACATATAAGGCAATTGCCGCTAGAGGGCTCCAAGAAGATAATTATAATCGAAAATAAAATGTTTTTCGTCATGATTTTACGTCATACTGAAAAGATTCTTACCATTTAAAAATAAGCTTCCATTTGAAACCTAATTATTTTGTTAAGTTCAAATTAATTCGGATAGATTTCACTGTAAATGATCATTGTACCATGTTAAGAACACAGCCATAAAATGAAAACCTTCTTCTTCTTTGTCTTCCCCTTAGATGAGTATGTCAGTCAACGAAAACAAGAATTCGGTGGTTCTCTTGAGATCCTCCAAACTTCCGCACAGCTTCCTCTACAGTGACACTGGTTCTGGCCAAATGTTCGTGCGGAATTATCGAGGAGTCTGCAGGAATGAAGGATATGATCAGCTGTTTGTTCTTCACTGCAATCGCATAGGGGGGTCGTTCATATGAACTCCCTAAATATATGCGATTTGAGGCGGTTGTGCCCTGTCCTGAATCTGAGTTTCACTACTTGTTCCCTTCTGCTTAGTTTGAAATAGTCATCATGGGAACCTTGCGCGGGATGCGTTTCTGGCCATCGTTCCCCGATGACACCCGTATTAAGTCCCTTGACCTCTTTAATTTGGAGTAGGGGATTAAGCTGGAGCATCAGGGATCCCGCTTTCGCCAGCATGTCCGACGATTTCACAGTGCCCCGCGATCCATTGGAGGGCTATTGTTACAACAAGGTTTGTCACCAAATTTACAGCAGAGACTAGATTTTTAGGCCCACTACTGTTTTTATCCTATCTTGGATTGCTTGGAGAACAGAGCGTGCATCAATAAGAATGACCACTTTGAGGAGATCGTAGGAAGAAGAAAAGGTGATTCTGTAAGCTTCAATTATGGCTTCCTGCTCAGCTCGGTAATTGCTGGAGTTATGCCTGTGGCAATAGACTTTTCTATAGTTGCGCCATTAGAGGCATTTTATGAGAATTCCGTCCCCTCTGTCTTTCCTTCCTTCTGCTGCCAAACCATCTGTGAAGGCTATTGGCCAATCCTGTGCCAACCAGAGTCCGGTTTAGCAGTTCGATAGGTAGTAATTCATTTTATGCCTGATATGGTGTCAAATATTCTTTGCGTTTGTAGCAACCTCCTAGAGTGGGGGAAGAGTTGCACAATCAAATAGTGCCAGTAGTACATCTCGCGTGTTGAGCTCTTGCAGAATTTTGATGTGGTGCACAGGACTCTTCCTCATGGTTCGGCCTGAGTATCCGAGGGTAAGCTTATCTCTTAACGGGTGTTCTGTGATGTATAGTATTTGGCTTTTGATGCCAAGTTGATAATTTTGAGTAATTAAGTAAAGTTGGTAATTTTGAGGGATGGTAATTTTGAGTTTTTAGAGAGGTGTTGACCTCATCGAACCTGTAATTATTCTTAGACTATGGTATTGAACTGTGGAAACTTTGGAAATTAGTGTCAGCGGTGATATACCCCGGCTGGTGATATTCCAATACTGGTCGAACGTAGTTCACATAAAGGTTTTGCAAAGTTTTTTGATCTGCTCCCCAGGCTGATCTTTCTCGTGAGACACAGTCTTTTGATGCCCTTCGTTCAACTTTATTTCCAGATATGTAGGGATTTCTTCGGGTTGTATGGCTGATAATCCAATTTTGAGCTCGTCTATATTGTTTATTTTTGGAGGGGGTGAAGATTGTGTATTTCGATTTCTTTGAGTTTATTTTCATTTTTCAATTCATTGCCCAGTTGCTGATTGTATTAAGAGCTACCTGGAGCCTGTATTTCACAATTTCCAGTGAGTTTGAGCGAAGCCATAGTGCAAGGTCATGAACATATATAGAGTCTTTGACTCCTTTTGGCATATTCAATGTCACATCGTTCATGAAGGTGTTAAAGAATGTTGGTTAGACTGCCTTGCGGTACTCCATATTTTATCTTTTTTGTAGGCTTTTTCGTTCATTTACCTGCACTCTTTTTTGTCTTTTGGTGAGGTAGCTCTTTAGAAATCTTAAGCTTCTCTTTTCATCGTGCATCTGCTGGTCTTTGGAAGCAGTGTGCTTCTCCAAACTCTGGTAAAAGGTGAATCCATACTGCCACTGTAAGTTTCCCCTTCTGGAAGCTATCCTCTATCTCTTATGTAATGGCTACCACCTATTCTTCTGTAAACCTGTTTTTTCCTAAAACCTGCCTGTTATGGTATAAAGGCTTTTTTTGTCTCCAGCATCCAGCTTATGCGGTTATTTATGACTCTTTCCCATCCAGATTAGAAGACTTACAGTCCTGTAGTTTTCAGGCTGGGCTTTATTTTTCTCTACTTTCATTAGAGGAATTAAGGTTGCTTGTTTCTAACAGTTTGGGAATTCTCCTGTCTTCCAGCTGTTATTAAATCTCTCCTTGGCCTGATTTCCAATGTTTATTAGGACCTCATTGGTGATTCCATCAGCTCTTCATTTTATTCCATTGAGTGCTTCATCCAGTTCTGCTTGGTTAAGGTCTTCCAATTAGACGGAGAGTTAGGAGATTTGCAGCCTCTCTGCCACTCTTCAGTTTGCTGCTATGCTCAAAGGTAATTTGGTTGTGGCGTTGTTGATCTTCTGCTAGAGTTTTGCAAGTTTCCAGAGTTTTTGTCCACTTTTGCCCATGTTAATTTTTTCAGTTTTTCCTCCCAGACTTTCTATGGAAGAGATCTGCTCAACTTTGTCCCAGACTCTGGATAGTTCCTTTTCTTCTTCAATCGGTGCAACAACCCATTACTGGGTCCTGGCCTCCTCAAGCAGCTTCCCAACCGGGAAGTACAGCTGTTCTCCTATTCCGTACTCCGAGCAGGGTCCTTGCATCTTCTTCAACACCATCCAACCATCGCAGCTTAGGGTGGCCTCTTGGCCGTGCTCCGTGTCGGCGCTCATTAAGCAATTTATTTGGGGTCTCATCAGTCCTCATCCTTGCTACATGGTCTGCCCATCACAGCCTACGTATGCTCACAATTTTCCGACATCATACTCACCAATCAATAAGCATACTTCTCTGTTTGTGCGTCTTCTCCAAGCTAAACCATCCTTTACTGGGCCGTAGATGCGTCTGAGTATTCTTCTCTCAAATGCTTAGAGATCACTTTCATCAGACTTCGTAAGTGCCAAAGTTTCTGAGGCGTAGGTTAGCGCTGGTCGAATTAGCGTCTTATATAATCTTGTTTTTGTAGATCTTGATAAGGAGCTACTTCCTAAGTGCCGACGCAGTCCAAAATAATACCTATTGGCCGATTCTATTCGCCTCTTTATTTCTTATTGCCGAGACGTCATTGATGGAATTGACCTACGATCCGAGGATACAAACTCATCAACATGTTCGAGAGAGTAATAGCCAATTTGGACAAAAGTTTCGTTAATACCTCTTTGTTTACCAGCAGTCATATATTTGGTTTTGTATGTATTAACAACAAGTCCTAGCTTCCTAGCAGCATCATCAAGGACAAGAAAGGCTTCTTTTGATCTGAACCTTTGATTCTCTGATAGCTTTTTCCAGACCAATATTGAAGAGTAGACAAGCCAGGGAATCTCTCTGTCGAACGCCATTATGAGAAGTGAATCCCTCAGACAGATCTCCCTGAATCTGCACCATTCATTCGGTATTGCTCATTGTAAGTTTTACAAGACTGATGAGCTTAACAGGCACATTGAGTTCTTTCATTGAAAATCAACGAATAGATGGTGCGTCTGTAACTGGTATTCCCTTCCGCGCTCAAGAATGGTTCGTAGGGCGAAAATCTGGTCTGTTGTAGATTTACATTTACGAAAGCCGCACTGATATTTCCTCAGAACTCTCTCAACATGCGGTAGTAATCGTTGATAAAGTGTGTTTGAGAAAATGTTGTAGGCGCATGGTAGAGATATGCCTTGATAATTATTACATTCAAGATCTCCTTTCTTGTGAATAGGACATAAAACTGTCTTACTCCATGCTTTCGGAATGATTTCTTCTGTCCAAATCGCAACAAGAAGATTTGTAAAGCTTGGTAAAGCTGATCTTCCCCTTTCTTGAATAGCTCGGAAAAAAGTCTGTCAAAGCCTGGTGCTTTGTTGTTCTTAAGCCTATCAATGGCTTCACACAGTTCCTCTTCGTCTGGGGGCTCGATGTCATCTTCAGAGATTCGACTAAGGTCCACATCTTCCCGATGAGCTTTCTGTACCCGATTTCCATTGAGCAAGAGATTGAAGTACTTGTTCCATTGAGATTCGAGGCTTGAACGGCTTTCGACCGTAGTTCACTTTTTCATAAAATTTTCGGCATTCATTGATGCCCCTCAATCTCTCAATTTCTTCTAACTCTCTGCTTTCCCAGTTTCTTTTTTTGCGTCTATGGATATACTTTTCTTCTCTTCGGCGCTGGCGATAAATATCAACTGATGCTCGGGTACGTTTCTTCTGAAGCATGAGTGTGTAGGCTTTGTTCTTTATAGTAGCCTGGCTACATCCTCGTCAAACAATGGTGACCTATTCTGTACTTGGCTGGGGCCAATTACTTCTTCTGCTGCATCACAGATAATATTTTCAATGTTTGACCACATTTCATCGAAACCCTCATCTTCTGTAGATGGCACGTTAAGGAACTTTTCGTTTATTTTATTTACGTATGCTTGGGAAACTTCGGGTTCTTTTGTAAGTTGAACTTCTTACATCTTTGCCCTCGCCTTGTTTTCACAATTGAGATCCTGGCTCTAACTTCAGCCAGAGTTCGAAAGTGGTCCGAGTCCACATCAGCTCCGCGAAAAGTTCTGACATCCAGAATGTTCGATCTATGTCTAGCACTCATTAGAAAGTGTCAATCTAGTTGACTGTATTTTCATCAGGGGAAGTCCCAGGTACCAAGATGAATTCTTTTGTGGAGAAATAGATTACTGCCAACTACAAGGTTGTGTGATGCACAAAAATTAATCAGTCTATGCCCATTGTCGTTGCCGACATCATGCAGACTATGTTTACCAATAGTCGGGAAGTAGATTGCTTCCTTACCAATATTCGCATTGAAATCGTCTGCGATTATTATTATTACGTCTGAACGAGGGCACGCCTTAATAGTTCTTTCTAGCAGGTCATAGTATTCTTCCTTGGTTTGTTCATCTGACGTTTCAGTTGGAGCATGGCAGCTGAACAATGCATAATTAAAGAATTTCCCTTTTACCCTTATAGAGGTCATTCGGGGGCTTACAGGTTTGAAATCAATGATGAGTTGCCGGAGTTTCTTCCCTACAACAAACCCAGTTCCAAAGTGGTGTGATCTATTGTTACAACTGTAATATATAGTGTGACTTTTCTTTTCGATAGATCCCTGTCCAGTTCATCAGATTTCTTGGAGTGCAGTAATGTCAATTACGTAGCGGTCTATTTCATCTAGGAGCAGTTTATTTGCTCCGGATCTATATAGACTTAAATAGTTCCACGATCCAAACGTGAAGTCCAAATGGCGGGTTCTATGTTGTTTCCTTGTAGACAGTCCGGCTTCTAGATGTTGAGGTTTCCTGATAAGATAGTTTAAGAGGAGCTGGTTATCAGCCAGTTGCCTCCAAGTAAGGTGGAGGGATTGCCTCCTAGGAGCATCCTGACGTTCTCCTCCATCCGGGGCGGCTACCTAGGCAAGGTGATTATCTAGGGTGACTACTGTTATTGACCTTGGTCTGTAATGTTGGGATGAGTGGAGTGTGCTGTTATTAGTGTAAATGTGTGAGTTTCAGTGTACTGTTCCCCCAACCTGGAGGACCAGTGGCTATTTGCCGTACAGTGACCGGACGATGGGGCCGTCAACTCCCTACGCCGATAGTTCCTTTTCGAGTTGGTCTATTCCGAAATTCAGGATTTCCGTATGGCCTATAGTCCCTTCTTGTCCCTATCGGTATACTTCCCTTTGCCTCTTGTAAAAAAACCCGCGAAAACATTATTGATGTACTGACTTTTCCAGTTGGCTTATGGTGAAATTCATCTTTAAGGTGTATTTGTAAGTGAGGGAGGAATATGTTCCCCAGTCTGCTTTTTTGGAATTCCATCTAGGGAGGGGTATGGTGACTGAAGCTTTCTGGTTTAAGTTTATCTCCAGCAAAATTGATCGGTGGTCGCTTCCTTCCAGAGGGTTCATCACACTCCTGATAGTTGCCGCTACGATGTTATTAGTTGCTAAGGTCAGATTCGGAGTTGTGGTGGTTTCCCATATTCTTGAGTAGAAGGTGGGAGGGTCGTCTGGTTCATTTATAAGCTGGAGGTCTCTTTCAGCCTGCCGTTGCTCCACTTCCTCTCCCCTTATGGGATTACAGCCAGATAAGGAATAATCCCATTATGGAGAGTGGGAGTTAAAGTCTCCAAAAAGGGTACAGCAATCATTCTCTGGAATATTAGTATAGTGAATGCTTGGGTATTTATCGTTAGGGCTATAGTAATTTATAAGCTGAAAGGAGCGGTCGCCAACTTATAGTTGCAGATCCATTATTTCGATCTGATCTGTTTGTCCTGTTTGAAGTTCCGTCACTGATATGTCGTTTCGCACCATGATTAAAATGCCTCCCTTTTTCCTGCCTACGTAGTCGGCTCTGAAAATCTGATAGCCTCTTATGCTAAATCTCAGATTTTGGTTTAGGTGTGTTTTCAGGATGCAGGCAATGTTAATTTTTTCATCAAGCATTTTCTTTGTGAAAACCACTTTCTTGTGGAGGATACCTTCTGCATGATTTTAAGTGGTTGGGAGATTGACTTTGCGCAGTATTCTTGGTCGTTGTTTTCCTTTTTTGTCTGCTAGTATCACCACCAGTCGTATGAATATGGCCCCTCCGAGTAGGGCCAGGTGCTCTGCGAGCCTGGCAGGAATCCACAAGAGCAGCACATCGTTGAATTCCCTTACGTCGGTGTACAATCATATTAGGGACGTAGTCCATGTGGTCTTCTTTTCTGGTCTTACCAGGACTATTTGCACAATTTTAGACCTCTCCGATCCCCAATGTGTTCAGGGTTTGTTCCCTTTATTCTTTGGAGTCCGTACTCCAAGTGGGGTTCTGGCTCGTCTGTTCTCTTGGTCGTTGAGAAGCGAGGCCTTCTTATTCCGCCCTTGAGACCATTGACCGGTTTTCACCTCTAACTCTAGGCTGCGACCCTTTAACTATGTGCTGTCAGCCTGGTCAGTTGAGCATTCCTTCCCATCCTATTTTCTCATTCTGGCTTCGGACAGGGCATGGCGGATTTAAATGAAAGTCTTTTAGTATAATAAAAACAATTTTATTTCTATACTTAATTGTTGGAGAAATATAAAAAATGGATAAATCAAACAACCGACTGAATTCAATGGGTTTTTAGATCCCTATCCCATGATTGACACCCAAAAGCCACATTTTTTTTTTTAAAGGAAATGATCTGGTTTCAGAGGATTTTTTTTTATGACTATTAAGCAATATAGACAGAAAATTGAATTCATTTGCACTAAATATTTTACCTTCCTGAGTATAAAATATAAGAAAAGGTCTATTAATGTCAGTCTATAGTAAGACTTAATTAACTCAGGGACTATATTTTTAATTTTTTTTTTATCATTATAATTAGTATAATGTCTAGCATTCAATGAACATATTTATTTGCTGTTATTATTCGAAATAAATTAAATTACCTCAAATTCATCGAATTCTGTTTTAACTAACAGATAATCATAAAAAACCAACCGACAGTTAAGCGACCAAAACACCAGTTAAGTAATTCGATCGTTACACAAGGCAACTTCTTATCTTTAAAACATGATCACATTCAAGCATACTCTCTACTGCTCACAGTGGGCATACTCATATGCCTATACCTTGGGGCGAATAATTCATAACATGAACTGATATACGATATAAGCCTAAAAGATTTACACCGGACAGAAGATATATCCTCTAAATTGGATATTCCCGGCAGAGGCCACGAGAGAGAGGACTCCCTAATGCCAAGCACGTACATAGCTTAAGAAGATTCGAGCTTATGCCGGTGTAAGTTGGGCGGGGCGGTCCTATATTATAAGCCTCGGTTCTCCTGCGACACCGAAACCCGCTCCAACTCGGACACTTTAATAGTGGTTGTTCCGAAAGGGTGATTTGAAGTGGCGGTGATAGAGATCCTTTACATGACCTTTATAGCCAACTGGGGCCGTTTAAGGTCAGCTTTAAATAAAGGAAGGCGTCCTTGTCTCTTCTCTGCCAATTGGCTGGCTAACATTCTGTGGAAATAAAACAAGCGTTTAATCCAGGATTACGTCGAATTGGCCGATATATGACAATTTATAAAGCATTCAAATAAAACCAGAAACTCAATTAAAACAATAATATATTAATAAAATTATTATTGTTTGTTTGATCTATATTTACATAGAATTTAATTATTATTCGGAATTACAATCAAAATGACTCAGAAAAAAAATTTATCTTAGTTTTAAAAAAGTGTTTTTTCCATCCCTTCTTCCGTCTACTTAATTCTTATATTAATGCAACTTTTATATCATCCACTATTTGTTAATTAATTCTTCGATTTTTCACTGTGTATATGTATATCACTGTGTATGTACACACATACATACACACACACACACACACACACACACACACACACACACACACACACACACACACACACACATATTATTATTATAATATAATTTTTGCCCGTATGGACAGTGTTTGAACTTAAATATCTCGTGATGACATAATTTTCAATTCTTTCCCTTCTTCTTCTCCTCCCAAAATCTCTTCGTCCTTTGACTGTGCTCTTATTACCTTTGTTCTATCCACAATATTCTTATATTCTTCCTTTCACTTACTAAAAATTTGGCATTCTTAATTTTATTTCTGAATTTTCCTTTGTCTTCAATCAATTGCTTGTTGATCCTCAATTGATTAAGTCGTCCTCTATTTCATGATAACAATTTGTTTTCCTACTTGAACAGTTTACTACATCAAAGATTTTCTTTGTAAGTCGTGTATCGTTCATTCTCGGTTTGTGCCCATAGAAAACTAGTCTGCGTTTTCTAATGATATCTGTGAGTCTGTCTGTATGTTCGGACAGCTCCTTGGTAGGTCTTTTCATCCATAAGTGTACTGCTTCAAATATTTTTCTGAGAATTTAGCGTTCAATTTTTTATATTTCAATGCCAGATGCTCCAATTGTGGTCGTTTCTGACGCATACAATGCTTCTGGTAAATGTTTTGTAATGTCTAAGTTTGGTCTGTCTTGATATGCTTTTCTTATTATAATGTGACCATGTAAGTTAGTGTGTTTTCTGGAGTTTTTTCCGTTCGTTCTATGTTAGACACCTTGTTTGATCCTCCTATTTGTATATATTTAAATTTTTCGACTCTTTTTATAGTTCCATATATCGTATGTATGGTTTGTACATTGTCGGTGTGTCGTTCCATTGGTTCTTCTCATAAGATATCTATAAACCTTTTTTAGCAGCTATTTCATGTAATCGTTCCAGTGCTTTTTGTTTCTTCCTAGCTATTTTCTTGTCTATATTTTTCTATATATGTCTATATATCTATATTTTTGTGTTCTTCCTAGCTACATTCCTTTAACTTCTTTCTTCCACTGCTTACCAATTTTTTCTAAAACCATGCTGAACAAGGTTGGTGGGAGGCCCAACTTCTTGTCTGACACCTGTGCGTTTGTGATAGGGTTCTGAAATTTCACCAATGAACTTGACTTTAGATGTAGTGTCCGTAAGCGTCAGTTGTATAAGTGCCCTGTTTTTTTTTTGCAATGCCATATTCTTCCAGTACTGCAAAGAGCGTTTGTCTATCATTACTATCGTACGCTTTTTAAAAGTCCACAAAGGTAACTACAGTGTTGTTTGTCTGTCTGACTTTCAATATTGTTCAAATTCCAGATCTGTTTGATGCATTCTGAAGCCTGTCTGGTATTCTCCTATTTTTGGATCTGCTTGTGGTTCTAGTCTGTTCAATAACACTTTAGAGAATATTTTGTAGGTGACTGGCAATTGTGAAATACCTCTGTAATTATCGACTTATCATCCTTTTTATATAATGGATAGATCAATGCACATTTCCATTCCTCTGGCATTTTCTCTGTGGTGATGATTTTCTCTGTCGAATGCCTGTGATGATCTTATGAATTGGTTTGGTTATATTTTAATCTTGAAGGTTCCATACTTCAGCAATAATGCCAACTTCTCCTGCCGTTCTGTTATTTTGCATTTATTGTATGATCTCCTCTATTTCCTCTTTTGTAGGTGGAATCAGGATTGGATGTGGTTTTTTGGAAGGTCAATTTTTCCGTGTATATATATATATATATATATATATATATATATATATATATATATATATATATATATATATATATATATATATTTATTTTTATCTTGTCCTCGTTTACCGCTGAGCGGTATGAGGCGCCTTCTGATAGAGCCTGATCCAATTATCTCTATCCTCATCCAGGTGTCTTCTTCTTCTCCAGTCCATGCATCTCTTCTCGAAAGCTTCCTTTACTCTCTCTACTCAGGTCTTTCTGGGTCTCCCACGTGGTCGCTTCCCTTCCACTTTAGCCTCGAGGGTAACTCTTGCTAGCCTGTCTTCAGCCATCCGCAGGACATGTCCGAACCATCTTAGCTGGTTCTGTTCTATTATTTCTTCTGCAGGCCTTATATCCAGGTTTGTTCTTATTGTGGAGTTCCTCATCCAGTCTCTTTTTGTTTTCTCCTCAATTTTCCTTAAGTGCCGTTTTCCATTGCTTGGATCTGCTTGGAAGTGAGGGTTCAAGACTCACTGGCGTATGTCAGGATTGGAAGAAACGTATTCTTGTTTATTACTTTTTTAGTTGTTTTAGAGACTTCTTTCTTGCTCAGAAAGCCAGTCTTGATGGATTGGAAGTATCTGCCTGCTATCTTGGTACTTTCGCTAATGTCTCCGTCAACCCATCCGTGCTGGTTGAGATGAGTCCCCAGGTATTTGAAGTCCGCCACTTGTTCTAGACGTTTTCCACTTAGCCTGAAGTCCCCGTGGTTTCTCCTTCTACCGATCCTCATATATTGCGTTTTTTCAGCATTTATTTCCATGTTTATGGATTTTAGTCTATTTTGGAGGATCTTTGGGTTGAACTGCAGGTTCCGACTGTTGTTTTCAAACACTACCATGTCGTCTGCAAATGCTAGGATGGTGTAATGGACACTCTGGAGGTTCCTGTATCCGAGGTGATATGGCCTCATTTCCTGTTTTGCTTGCTAGTACAGAATCTAGTACCACGATGAATAGGAGGGGACTAAGGCTGCACCCTTGTCTGATTCCTCGCTCGCTTTGGAATTCTCCAGATGAGTGGTTGCACATCCTAACAAGATTTCTTTGGATGTTGTACAGACTCAGGATGGCCCTTCTCAGTCCTGTGTGAACCCCGTACTCCTCCAGCCCTTTGGAGATATCTTCCTTCTGCACCCGATCGAATGCCTTGTTTAAATCTACAAAGCAAGCGTAGGCCTCTTTGTCCTTTTCGGTGATCTTCTCGGAAATTTGTCTCATCGTGAATATCAGATCTTGCGTGCTCCTGTTATGTCGGAATCCATATTGTTCTTCTCCCAACTTTTGTTCGATGATGCTTCTCAGCCTTTTCTCGAGCACCTTTGGATAAACTTTATGTGGGATGCTGAGTAGGGATATGCCTCTGTGGTTCTGACATTCACGATTATCACCTTTCTTGAAGATTGGGATAATGATTGAGATTTCCCGATATATATATATATATATATATATATATATATATATATATATATATATATATATATATATATATATATATATATATATATATATATATGTGTGTGTGTGTGTGTGTGTGTGTGTGTGTGTGTGTGTGTGTGTGTGTGTATGTGTGTGAGTGAGTGTTATTTTGTTTCTCATTATATTATTTTAGTAATTATTTATTTTCTCTCCACTATTTATGTATTTTTAATTTTTGTTTCTTATATATCAAGTTTAATTTACAATTGAAAAGGAGTCAGAGTTGTCTACTACTTAGCAGTCTGCTATTCTTTAACTGATACGATTTGGAGATCGAGATTTATTGCGTGTGTAGCACGAACCTGAAAGAAAATTTATATCTCTTAGCCGGATTTGAACCGACATAACATACGCCTGATTTAAAGTATTTTCAAAAAAAAAAAAAGATATTCTATATTAAATCATTTATAACTTTTTAAATGGGCTTAAACAATTTTATTAGAGTAAATTTAATTCATAAACAATATATATTTATAATGCATTTATAAGAAAATAGAAAATAATTTTGCGACAAATGTCTTCTTTTTTCTTGTTTAGATTTTGCAGAAGAGATAAATTGAAACCAGAAAGAGATAAATAATGTTTATAACCAGAAAGTTTATATTTAAATATTTTCACAATGAATTTTGGTTAAACAAAAATAAGATCTGTAACAAGTAATAAAAAGTTAGTTTATCGAAAAGGTATCTAAAATATTTTATTACGCCTGCGGTTTAATCGAATTTCCTCAGGCTTTTAATATGCAGAATATCTATAAAAAGATCGCTCAGAAAAAATAGCTTAAAAAATAAAACCTAAAAGTATTAATCCTTAAATTATTATTTATTACATATATATCCTTCAACAATATCAGTTCAGTGCGAGCCTTCGAGGTGACAACACCTATTAGAGTTATCTACTGTGCTATTCCAGTGATATTGATAACCCTTCACACCTATTAGAGTCAATAATAATAAATAACCATTAAATATTACACAAGATATAAATAATATGAATAAAATTTTAAACAAATAAAAAAAGGGGCCAAGAAAAAAAATTTTATGTAATTTAAGCAATTATTTAAATTATTGTTTTCTGTCTTTGATCTGCATGGATTTCAAAGTTCTTGTGCACCAATCGATTAATTTTTTTTGTGTAAAATAAGAAACAAATATTTCCCGTTGTATTAAATGAATTTAAATGCACAAAAACTAAAAGACGCTTTGAGTAAAGTAGGTTAAAAAAATTATATTAGGAAAAAGTAATTCAGATTAGTTTTTATCGTCCTATAAAATCCTTAAATATGAATTTTGATAAAAAATAAAAAAAATCGAAATTTTTGGTTTGTTTTTTCTGGCCGGCTTTTTATTCCTGCCGACGCCCGGCGTTCACATAAGCATTCATAACTCCTCAGGATTTTATCCATAATTCAACGTTAATACTGCCATTGAAAAGCTGAATTTCTGATCTCTAGCCCGTACCAACCACTTTTAGAATATATGCCTTTGGAAGGGAAAAAGTGTACCCTAAAATAAAAAAAACAAACTCATCAAACGTTTTCTTTTGTATCTCCGGTTCTAACTTGTTTACGGAAGTCGGGTTAGTGCCATCTCGTGTAATTTATAAAGCACTAAACCTCTCCCAAGTTTCATGTGAATCGGTGGAGTCGTTTTGAAGTTATCGCAATTTATATGATTTTTGAACAAAAATCGAAGGGACGGAGGTGAAAATTTTGAGTAAAAAAAATTTATTTTTCGATTGCTATGGAAATTCGTATCTAAGGGTTTTGGAGAGGGTGCGAAAAACGAATGTTAACTTTGTTTCTCTATAAAAAAATATTTTACCCCACTTTGTTACATCGCACAGTGGTCTGAAAACTCTTCTATCAGTTCGAAGTTGCGATACAGATTGTGATTTAATTTTTTTAGATTCTAATTTATACGATAGTAAATGGATAATTTTGTGGATTTTAATCATGAATATAATCATGATGGATAATGATAATTGCATTTATTTAACTTATTTTTATAAAAAATTAAATTGCTAAAAATAAGTTTAGATCATTAATTATTAAAGTTTTCATTAATCATGAACTTTAAATTATGAAGATCAGTTGAAAAAAATTAAAATCCATAAGAGCGGTAAAATCATGCAGAAAAAGCAAGAAGGGAGGATTCGGGTGGAATCGGCTATCTTCGCCTTGGGAATCTCCTTTCCCCAGACTCTAGTCTGGCAGACCACCAGATACCAGTCGGCACCAAGCCACCAGTCATGATGGACCAACTGATGCAGCTTATGTTCAACCTAGCGAAAACCAGCCATGAATACCTTCTCCATAGTAAACTACAACTGCTGTGGCATACACAAGATTGAAGAGGTAGAAGCACTATTGGCTAGTACACAACCGACGGTGACCATCATCACTGACACCAGGCAGCAAGGACAACCGCCCAGATTTCGAGGCTATTCCGTAGCAACCGACGACGCACACGATCCTCACGGAGGTGTACTGATCGCAGTGAGACATGGAGTCCAGTGGAAAAAGATGCCGGCGCCCATGATCACTCGAGATAAGAAAATCAGCTATCTCACAGTCCAAGTTCTAATGAACCAGCCCACCTATATTACGGCCTTCTACAGACGACCTCAAGGATCACTGCGCGAACTACGGCAATACCTCGATATCTGCGAAGCTAAAACTAACCACTGGCTGGTCGGAGATTTTAACGCACGACACGGTATCTGGCACAACACCTCTACCAATGGAGCTGGCAAACTGGTAGTAAAAACGGCTTACACAGTAGTAAACCCAGACACTTACACTTTCCGTCACATTGGTAATGGGACAACCTCAACTCTAGACCTCCTCCTCACGAGGCAGCCACACCGTATCGCAGGTTGCTCCGCTCTGAACTTTCTCTCGTCGGACCATCGACCAGTCCAGTACACCATCAATGGAAGAAAAGAAGAGCCGATGTCGAAAAAGTTTAAATATCAAGAAGCTGATTGGGAGAAATATAGGAAGGTGTACCAAAGACTACCGGCTATGCCAACACTTCACACCAGAGAACAGGTGGATGAGTACATAAACCAGTTTGACTCAGTTCCCCTCGAGGCGGCAGCACAGTCCATCCCCTCCTACCGGCCAATCCCACCAAATCTCCGACCACCCCCACCATACATTCTAGCTCTCATAGCGAGTCGGCACACCCTCAAAAACAGGTGGTACCGCACCAGGGATCAAAGAGTCAAGACAGCAGTTAACGCCATCACCACCCAGATCAAAAATCTCCTGCGGCAGTGGAAGACAGCGATTTGGCACGATCAGCTAAGGGCCACGCATGGAGACGTCCGGAAGTTCTGGAAGTTAACAAAGAGCGCGACGAGGAAGTCATCGACCATTCGATTACACGACGGTGATCGGCTTCTAACACCTTCACAACAAGCGGAGCTGCTCGCAAATTACTACAATCAAGAAATAATGTCTCGGACCATCACAAACTCCACACCAAACATGAACCAGGGGAACAATTTCATGTTCGTTATCCCTAAACAGCTGAAAGCCATTCTGAGAAGAACAAATGGTAACAGAGCACCTGGTCATGAAGAGGTTCAGACAATCCTGTTGAAGCAGCTCCCCAGGAAAGGGCTAGCTCATCTCACCAACCTGTACAACTCGTGCCTCCAATTGAGATACTTCCCCGGGAAATGGAAACATGCCATCCTGTTTCCGCTGCTAAAACCAGCCAAGACAGGGGATATAGAAGAACATGCAGACCCATTAGCCTATTACCACACCTCGCAAAGGTCTTCGAGAAAATTATCCTTAATTATCTTAGAGACTTCTGGGAGGAGAGCTCCATTATCCCATATGAACAAACTGAATTTCAAGCACACCTCAGTACTGAACACCGCCTCATAAACTACAGACTGAGGTGTGCAGAGACTTCAACAGAAACGCAGCGACAGCTATGATTTCTATAGACTGCACAAAAGCATTCGACTCCGTGTCTCATGGCATTTTATGTCGCAAGCTAGCGGATCTCGATTGCCCCGAACAGCTCTATAGTATCATAATGTCTTTCCTAAATGAACGGAACCTAGCTGTACGGGTTCGTGATCAGCTCTCCAGAACTATCCTACTCACATGTGGTGTCCCACAAGGAGCTATGTTATCTCCTGTCTTATTTTCACTTTATACTGCTGCTGTAGTTGGCAAAAACTACAGAACAGCGACGATAGCCGCTTACGCAGATGATATCGCCATCTACAGCAGCAGTATGAGCGCTAAGGCTGCCGACAGGCCGAAACTGTGTGTCAAGAAGTTGTTCAACAACTGCAGCACCTCAACATCCAGGTAAACCCAGCCAAGACGGACTGCGTAGTGTTCGCCTTACAGAAGGGGAAAAAATCAAAACTGTCAAAGAAACTCCAAGTGGCGAACACCATCCTAAAACCATCTAATACCATAGTATACTTAGGTATTAGACTGGGCCGACATATGACACTTTCAGCCCACTGCTACTCTAAAGCCCGTACGATCAGAAGAAGATCATACCGGATGAAGATCATCTTCATCACCTACTACTATCTCCCGTCTTATCACTAAGACTAAAAATTAAAATATACAAAAGCATTCTGAGGCCTGCACTACTGTATGGAGCTCCACTCTTCACCCACCTCCGTGACGGAACACAGCGCCACCTACAAAAGTTCCAGAATACGGTATTGAGGAAGATGGTGCGGTCTACGTCGATGAAGAAAATGAAGCCGGAACAACTCCATGAGTTCTTTGACTTACCGACAGTGCCTGAATTCATCAAACGCAGACACAAAAAATTCTTTGATTCACTAAATACATTGACCAACCCCCTCTTCAATACCTTAACACCAGCGTCGGCCCCCGTACGTCGGCAACAACAAATGCTAGAATATGTTTAGAACAATATGATATAAATTAAGTAGTTATAAGATTAGTTTTAAGTAAAAAATAGAACACTTAAGTGTACCCCAGCACTTAAAAATATCAAGCAAATTGTAAACTCAAACCTATCCCAACTCAAAGACTCCTTAAATTGTAGTAATACTACAGAAAAAGGAGTCAGAAAGAAACCTATGTAAATATAAGTATAACCAAAAAATATTCAAAAGGGGTTTCGAAAAAAAAAAAATATCCTTCTTCTTAATCGACCTGCTGAGCTATATTTAATAATAACATAATGATTAATATTAATTTAATAATACGACATAATTGAATAGTCCAACTTTTATTTTCTTATCAAACAAAATGTTTTATTTTTTCCATATCTTCTGAATATCTCTTTTGATAATTTAATTGTCTGAGAATTCTCCTTTTTCATTATATTTGTATTGCAAGAAGGCCTATATTGCATCATTTTTATTTCTATTAATTTAGCATAGATCCTCATTAACAATTAGGTGATAAGGCTTACTTTTTTTTTTAATTTAACTTATGCACTAAAATTAAAATTTAAATTTGGTTTTCAAATAATTTTGGCTTGCGCTAAAGTACTCCTGAATGTGTAAGTTGGCTGAATGAGGAGTTTGTTACAAATTTTATGGATCCAATAAATGTATATATTAATAATAATAGATTTTTATTGCTTGGAAGTACTTTTACTATTATCAATGAGTTGACTGTTAAATTGTTAATGATTTAACGATGCTGATGCATAGCTTATTCAAAGTAAATTTATACATTTTACTGGTAGAATGGGATACTAATTAAAACGCAATAATCCAGTATTGATCGCTTTAGATAACTTGTTAGCGAATTCCCACCCCAAGTTGAATGCCACTCAGCACACCAACTGCTGGAGGGCTCCTCAACAAGTTTCTCAACAAAGTGCAAAGCCCCGGGACTAGAGGTGAGCTCGGTCTGTTCCAGCTGAAAAATGTAGCAGTTTCGTTACTCCCACTCCGCTGTAATCTAAGAATTTACATTTCTGGTTTGTCGGGACGAGGAGGGAGAAAGAGAGGAGAAGATTTATCCTTCTTCTTGGCAAGCAAAAAACTCATTTATCTCTTCCTTCGCTTTCTAGTTTCCGTTAGGGAAGGAATTCACCCGTGGGAATATTCACTATCATTTTCTACGAGTAATTAATACGTCAACATGTTCGTAAATTACAAAAGAAAATATTAATGTATAACAAACATTCATTTTAAAAATGGCCCACCACGGTTTCGTGTTCACCTATTTCGACCAAAAGGTGACTTTTGAAAAAAAAAAAAAACTGTCAAAATTGGGAATTCCAATTAATCAATAATAATAAATAATCGAAAGGATAATTAAATATGTTTTATCCCAAATGAAACAATTATAAAAAATATTCAATTTACAAACTAAGATTTTTTTTTTGGATATTTTAATAAAAACCTTCATATTACATCACTTGACATTTATTTTCGGATTACGCTTTGTCCATTATCAAAAAATTGACGGAAAAACTTTTAAAGCCTTCATGAAAAAATAGTAAATGATAAAATATTAACTTTCGAACTTCGAGCCTTCACCAGCCTCGGAACATTCTTCACTAATGATATTTGTATCTTGCAATATCTCTTTGGTTCTTCAAATTCTGGTCATCTTTATAATAATAAAAAATAAATTAATTAATAAATAATAACAGATTAGAAAACATGATCTTTAAATTATTAAATAATAATCAGTATTACAACTTACACACATGCAATGAAAATTTCAATAATTTGTTTTTAAAATCTTTTCCGAATGTTATACAAATGTTTGTAACTCGTAATAAATGCCTAAAACCAGAATTAGAAAACGCATTAAAGTTAACAGTTTTTTTTTAAATAACTAATACTACAATTATCTAAAGTAAAATGCAAAATATATGTTGCGAAAAAGAATCAAATATAAAACTTATGCGGGTAATTATCCTATTTTCTATTACAACTGTAATTGAGATTCCCGAACTTGATTAGAATTGAACTTTTGCTGCACAATGGAGTTGATATTAATATAAAAATGATATAAAGCCAGACGCTACTAAGAAATCTTTTAAGTATAAACATTAGAGATGTCACCTCGCGGTAGAAAAAGGTACATACAACATGTACATATTTTTAAATTTTGGAGGAACCCCAGGAAAATTATACGGCTAAGTTAATTTAACAGAGAGAGAAATGCTTTATTAACAGTAATGCTGTCCAAATACCTTGGGCTGCTACACACACAGCATACTCATCAATCCAATGCCAAACATGATATGTTAAACAACTTTAATTCTTTTTTTTCTTTAATTCTTTTTTTTCTTTTAACTCTAAATGCATTATTCTCATCGCTACATTACGACATTATATCTATTCTTCCTTTTGTTTGCTTTATAAACCTTCTATCCCTCTATAATCTATCCCTTACCTCTATTTTCCAGTGACGCTCAACTATTACTTGAAATAACATTTTTTTTTATAAATACAAATTAAGAAAAAATAAAATAAAATAAGATATTAAAAAATAAGACAAAAATAATAAATATTGATTGTGATAAAAAGATTAAAACAAAGAAACTTTTTTTAACATTAAAATGAAAAGTTGCCTTTGGACACGTTCGGTAGAAATATTGCTAATCAAAGTTTAGCTTTATACCGGGAGCTAATTAAAATTCGTTGTAGCAATTGAATGAAGTAAATTATTTAAAATATAAAACCATTACTATTATATATATATATATATATATATATATATATATATATATATATATATATATATATATATATATATATATAATATATATAAATGATATGTATTTTATATCTATGTATATAAAATTAAAGTCTTAAATTGCTTGTTATTTTTCGGTATAAACGTTACTTAGGTCACGCAATTTGTCCAGAAACTTTGTTTTGTTAATTTATAATATACAAAACTATTATCCTTCCTACTGTGCTTTGCGGTTGTAAAACGTGGCCGCCAACTTTAAAGGAAAAACAGCGCCTGAAGGTATTCGAGAATAAGGTGTTGAGTAAAATATTTGGTGCAAAAAGAACATAACATGGTCCACAGGAGAAATTTGGAGGTAACACCACGCGGAATTGCGGAGCATGCACCCAGTTAATGTGCTCGGAGTGATATCGAATCGAATAGCAGCGATGTTCAAGAATTCAGCAGAAAGGAAGCCACCATGCTCTGATACTGATTTGAATATATGCTACTTGCTTTGGGATGTGGGAATAATATAACATAGTAAATTATTTGTTTTAAATAATAATAGCAGAGAAATGCTTCACTCTCTCTAGGGTACTTTTGTTAAGAATATTTATGTGATTATTATATTTTATTTCCAACAAATTTTTGCTTATAAAGGCTTTTCAAATCAATCAAAACAAATAATATGTGTCAGTAAAAAATGTCTTAAAGCAGCGTAGGTCTAAATTTTAATTTTATGTTCATAGATATAAAATATATGTAATTTATATAGGTATATTCTGCGTATGTTTTTGGTCTAATAAATATTAAAATCTGCGAATATCTCTCTTCTCTATCTTGAAAAAAAAAAGTCCACTTTATTCTGCAACAACTATTTTTAAATTAAAAACAATTTCAATTCTCTCCAACGTAAAAGTCTTAACGAATTACTTTTTCAAAGTTTTTCATAGGTCACATATAAATGGATCCGCACCTTTTGGACCTACATAAGTTGACGAAGGTTAGAAATAAAATTAAATGAAATCAAATTCATCATTTTTAATACAACTCACGTACATAAAAATTAATTGTGAAAAAGACAAAACAGATAATCATTGTCCTAAACCACGTAAACTATGAATACGTTTCACAACACAATAAACATTATGCATATCGCTGTCTCCATAGTTTTCATTCCACCTTTAATTTAATAAAAAATGAAATAAAAGTCAAATTAACTATATTATGTATCCGGTATTTTCATTTTCAGAAAAATTAGCCTAGCAAAACTCTGTATCATCGTAACCTAAATTGCAGAAATTTGTAAATGTAAATGTAAAGCTTGATTTTAATCAAATATATGAAATATTACTAAAATAAAGAATACTACACAATTTAATTTGGAAAGGATAAACAATAACTTGCGGAATCAATTAGAACTGGCTAAAGGCTACTCTTCTAATTAGTGAGCGACTAAGCCGCCAATTATAGCCGTAACCAAATTACCGATGATGAAATACTAATTAACGTAACCTCTCTTGGATAATTGTTTTGGTAATTTCTGTTAAACAGTAAATATACAATAAGTGAAGGTAACATTGGGTTTGATGAGATTAAATATTGGGCTATTCAGAATATTTTCTTTGGATTATCATGCTATGTTTTATTATAAGTTCAAAGAAACAAAATAAATAGGCATACTACCTGTATCGTAATATTTTAGCGGCATTTAATAAGAACATTAATTACTAAAAAAATAGAAAAGAAACTTAACATTGCAATATACAAAAGAAGAAAGTATGAAAAAAAAGAAGGTAAACAAAACATCATAAATTGAAAAACAAAAAGTGAAAAAGTGCAATAGAACAAAAATATTACCAAAAAAATGCTAAATAATACGTTAAAAAATAATATAAAAAAACACAACAATTTCACAATTAAATAATATACAAAATAAAGTAATACATATGTAAAATTATAAATATATATAATGTATAATATATAATATATGTACATATTTAATTATATATATATATATATATATATATATATACACTTATATACATATATAAATTATATTAAAAATGAAAATATATATGATATCTCGAATGAAAAGTTAGAATGTCGGTTTCTTAAAACAATCTGACATCTTCGAAAATCCAATATGACTGGTTGAGCATTACAACAAATGGTTAGGGTAAACATTAATGAAATCAGACAGTTATTTATGAATATATTTAGGATCTTCTCGATTTCAATGAAGATATCCGGATTTTTTTTTTAATAGGAAGATTTTTAAAACTTAAAATGGCTAACTTCATACCGTCATGAAGATATCTTATCAAGTTTTTCGCTTCAAAATATTTGCTGGAAGACCCTGCTATATTCAAATAGATGCAATATGAAGACTGCAAATAGTTTAAAAACTCAATTCACTTCTTAAGGTGAATTCGATTTCATGCATTTTTGGGCGTTTTGATGTGAAATGAACTTTATAATTTGTAATGATTTTTGGATCCTTATCACAGATTTATTTTCAAATACAATAATTGTTTACTTCTTTTTTTACAGATAGTATCGCAATTTTATTTTCTAACATTTGGAACTCAACAACGACATACTCGAAAAGAATATACTTAGCGCCCGTTTCCTTATATCAGCCTTTCTCTGTTCATATATTTATATAGAAAGATAGAGGTTGTGCAAACAAAATCCTAGGTAATTCATCTGGAACATGTCCTTATTCTACTTGAGCTTGTCCATACAGAAATCTGACTGTTTGCAGATTTCCATGATAATTTGACAAGAAAAAATTTCTAGTACTTGGTGGTGTAATGGCAGCAGGATTTTGAAACTTTTGATGACTCATGTTTATTAGAAGAAAAAAAATGTGAAAAAAGAAAACAATTTAGATAAGATATCTTCTCTTTGTTTTTAAAATACTTGTTTCCATTTATTGTAATAATTAATTTTGGCTACTATCTTATAAACCTTTATTGGTAATTGCCAGTATAAGTTAATTACGAAGTTATAGAAAGATAGATATATTATAAAAGAATATTCTAACTCTAATTTAGTTCAGCGATCAATACGAAGCACATATTAATTTGATTTTCATTAATTTCAATTTTACTTGTTTGGTACCGATTTACTGAAAAATAAACAGGGCACCTTTGCAATAGGTCTTTTACTTTTACATATTAATCGCTATTTGTTGGCATATAAACACAATTGCTCAAGACGTATATATATATATATATATATATATATATATATATATATATATATATATATATATATATATATATATATATATATATATATATATATATATATTAATATATTTAATATTTTTAAAATATATATATAACTTTCTAGCCAACTAATAACTATCGCTGCAGTGTTATATTCGTTTTGTTGGCCATCTATTCTCGGCATAAAACATTTAAAAGACGATATAGTCATCTATCGCCCGTCATTCATCACGATCTCATTCCGATCTTCCAAAACGGAATGGACATAATGAGAAGCTTCTTCGGTTCGACTGTTAAAAAGAGGGAGACTTGACATGACTTCATTTTAATCACGTGACTGGACTAAATATCTTCATTAATCTTTTTCTTCCTGCCTAATGTTTATTTTCCGGCCAGTATCGACCGTGGGCGGCATTATACCCATCAGTTTGCCGAGGGAAGTGCTTTGTATCCAACTTAATCTCCTCCGATTTCTAAAGTGTTCTTTTAATTACCTCCAATAAATTGCAAAGGCTCTTCGAGTAAAAAACATTAGGTTTTTAGATCAGTTTAAATTTAAGTTAATATACCAGATAAGGTTCTAAATGCTTGCCAATTTCTTTTCTCTATTTATTTGAACCATTATCGTTATTAGATCTAAGGCCAAGTATCTATTAAAAACATTTATAGATCAACTTTCTTTTCAAATAACAATGATTTGCCAAATTTATGGAGGATAATTTGTAGTGATCTGGCCAATTCTACCATATTTACAACAACCAAAAATTAATTATAGCATAAATCATACCAAAATAATTAAATGAAGATAATTAAAATAAAACTGAAAAAAAGATTATAAACTGAAATAAAACTTTATAAACATAAAGTCATACTTTTTTACAATATTAACACTCAGCCTTGAGAACTCAAAATCAAGGTTGCTTCTCTCTTAATCGCGTCTCTGGTATTGAAAGCCAGTAGAGGTTGACTGAGTATGCTATACCCACAGACGATTAAAAAATAAAGATTTTTTTTTCGTTAAACACAACTGCTATTTATAATAAAATCTAATTTATAATATATTAGATTATTGAAGGCGATTAGGCTAAGCTAGAAACTATCCTAGATATGGAGATTCAACAGTAGAGTGACGTATCTCTTAGTGCGCTGAATCCGCTTGTTCTTGAGGGCTTGCTATACTCCATAGATTAGGCAGTGATGGCCTAGAATATTGGAGCGAGGTTCCTAAAATGCTAACTCTAGATAGATTAGGTTCGATTCCCAATTAGATCAGTAATATTAATTTCGCGGTGGTCCTCAGAAACAAACTTGACACTTCCAATCTGGATAGTATGGGGCGGCTACCAAAGTGGTTGGCAACAAAGGCCAGACTAGTTTTCTCCATCAATTCCAGTACCGGTATTCTCTACAGTTGGCTGGGTGTGCGCACTTTCCCTGATTTTAAGATAAACTGAGTTTTCATGGACCTCGCCACAACGTACACAACATGATACGTTTTGGTATGCCCTTACCATAATTTCGTTACATAACATTAGGTATATCTTGTTAATTTATATCACTATGAATCGATTATTTTTATTTTATAGATGTTTGGCGTTTGAATGTTATAAAACCAAGGGGGATTTGCTACAGTCACAATTAAGTATAGCAACCAGTCAACTCTGTACTGCCGGGGAAGGTACAGTCGATATTCGGACGGGAATGGATGGCTCTTATAAAGATGTATGAAATAGTTCAAACCTATTCAATGTTCAAACCTACAGGTCAGCATCGTAATGCAGATGCGCTCTAAAGGCTTCTAATCGAAGAATCGATACGGAAAGAATACCATGATGACTTTAACCTAAATTCGATTTCTCGCTTACCAGTGTCATTTTATGAGATCAAGAAGTAGAGTGAGTTGGATGCGAGAATGAAGACAGTACTGAAGATACTACTACAAGGGAAAGCTGTGAGTGATCCTAAATTCGAGCACTGCGCGAAGTAACTGATGACTGATCGTGGGTCAACAGTCTTTTCGGAAGGTCAAGAGTCATCGTGCCAGGATTGCTAAGAAGAGGGTGTTGACAGAGCTGCACTCTGTGCCTGTCGGTATATCGCGAATGGATTTGGAAATGGAAGAGATAGTGTGAGACTGCATGCCTTGTGCAGCATTCAAACAGCACCGCTAAGCCTGATTCGCATCCGTGGGAATATCCACGCCAATACTTTGAGAGAGTTCACATCAATCACGCAGGACTTTTCCGAAATCTTTGGCAATGCTTTTTCCAAATGGCTAGAGATATTCCGGGTGAGAAACATAAATACTCAAACTACGATCGATGGCATACAAGAAACCTTTTCCCGGTATAAACTCACATCGACATTGGTGAGTGACAATGTCTATAACAAGCTATAGGCCAGCTATACCTCTCGTGAGATTATTGTATGGCAATGAGATCGTGTACAGAACAATTGCACCATACCATCCATCATCGAATAGCCAGGCGAAGCTGTACGTGCAAACCCCGGAGAGATCATTGAAGATACTGATGGAGGATCTTGGAAAACTCTGTGACAAATTGAATGAGTTGCGGCTTTCAGAAGAGCACCACATAGCATAACCCTCAGATCACCGGCGGAGCTTGTATTCGGGAGAAAATTAAAAACAAAAATGACCTGGCAAAACCAAGAGAAGTCAGAGATGAGACATATGGAAGAGAGAAGAATGTAGAGAAGAGGAAGCTCTGGAAGTTTAGGATAGGTGATTCAGTGAAGCCACGGATTTACAACGATCTACTGAGGGAGTGGTAAATCTAATGGAATGCTATTTCAGCTCTCGTACCTTTAGGAGCTACAGGCCAAAACTCTCTGACAAAAATAAACGTTATGCCTTCTATCAGCTTATTGTTTGATGTAAGTTCTTGTAAACATCGATTAACAGCTTCAATATCAGCCGTATTTCTCATTGTACATTCATCCCAGACTATAAGCAATGCTTCATGAAAATTTTTCTTAGTCGACCGTTTTTACGAATCAGGCAAATGGACTCTCCATCATAGAGTACATTGAATGGTAATTTTAATGTTGAATGAGCAGTTTTAGTGGCACATTCGCCCAACAATGTTTCAATTTTTTTAATGACTGCTAGTGAAGTGAGGGCTCGTTCCAGCGGCGGTTTTATTGACTTAGAAAAAATACAAAACTTAATACTTATTCCACTACATTTCATTTAAAAGTCGTGTGAAAAAGATTACAGCAAATAAACCAAATAAACTGGAAATACAGATTATATTAACCCGTATTTCTTAAGGTTATTAACCTCCAAAAATACAAATCATCCTTTAAAATAATAAACAATAAAACGTTGTTCAGTCTCATTCCTTGTAGACATTTACAAGGAACAGGGTCACAACGACAATAAATTTGTAGCGATAATAATAAAGTTTCACTCAAGTAAGTTTCACATTTTCACACTATTTTTTTTTTACCTTCCGACTTCATTCGCAAAATAACGTTTTCACCCATTTTTTTTCTTACCTCTCCGTTTATTAAAAACAGTTAAATCCACAATAACGTGTTCGAGGCAAGGTCCTTATTTTCACCCAATAATTTCACGCTTATTAAAAAGTTTTTGTAGTCAACTTGCTTCCACGGGTATGAAGTTGTCATGGCAATGACACATAGGCTAGTTGGATACTATTGGAATTACTAACGGATGAGTAATTCGTTAATCACTTTTTTAATAACATTTCGAAGAAAAATCGGTAGATTTTATTATTACTAAATCTTCAGGAGACTTTTAAGATGATGTAGGTACTTATATTTAAATACTAAGTAAAGATTGTATAAGCAGTCTTCGCAGTTAGCAGACCCAAACGAAAAACGGGCTGTCCTTTTATATAATAGTATGATTAATTAAAAGTATTTCGAAAGGATACAACTGTGGATAATACATTCCTGGATAATACTTGAATGTTCTGATCGAGAAAATTGCATTGGTGGAAACTCGAGTATTTAATGCTCTTTTCGATCGCGGTTCGTTTAACAACACGAGGCTGCTAATAAACGCTGAATTATATACGTTCCATTACTCCCAATCAATTACTGCACAGCTGGACGGAATACTTGCTCCGGGCGAGACTTGGGCAAAGCACGAAGTTGCCGCAATTTGCCGAAGCAGCAACCGAGTCGATTATATCTTCTCTGTCACATCTGCAACCGCAATTACACTCTAGTTCGCTTCAGCATAAATAACGCCAATGTTTAATTAAAGAACAATATATGGGGTAGAGTAGCAGAATTGGAGCTGTGGGATTGTCTGTTGGTCCTCTTCTCTGGCATTTCATTCAAATTGGGTATATTTATATTGGGGATATATATTTATATTACTGTTGTATAAACTGATAGCAAAACTGAAATTAGAAACAATAATTGTAATTCGGTTATTTTTAATATAATTAAGTAATATACCTGAGGAAATAATTTCAAGTGCAACCCAACCGTACTTGAATTAATTCAATATTATTTATTTTATTATTGAAAAATAATTATTTTAATTACAATAATGACTTTTGAAATAATTTCGGCATATTCTTCCGACATTTTTTTCGTTTATTATTTAATTGATATTTAGTACTAATTTCAAGAAGTTTAAATATTTTAAATAAAATTGTTGTTTATTTATTTTTAAATATTTATTATATTTTTTTTATTTGGTGAAGAGGAGAGAAGGGGCTGGTTTCATCGATTTCGTGATCGTTCATTAGATTTTCGACGTTGTAGATGTCAAATTTACTACCGAAATTTTGTTCGACCACGAGCATTTCTACTTAATTATTAATTAACAAAATTCTTCCGTATAGGTATCGTCTACTAGGTTGTCAAGGGAGCTATTTCCGAATTCACTATCGGATTTCCGAACGCGCATGCGCATTTCGATTTTCCGTTGCTATTGAAGATTTCTATGATAAAGGAACCTTTTAATAGGTTTTCAAGAGTTCTGATTCCATTTCATGAATTGGATTTTGGATCGCGCATGTGCATTTCACTTTTCCATTACTGTAGAAGTTTTGGGGATCGTTTATTAGGTTTTCGATGGTTCTGATTCGGTTTTTCGAATTGAAATTTTTATCGAGCATGCACATTTCGAATTACTACTACAGTTGACATCTATTTGGTACAGGTATCGTTTATGAAGTTTGCAATCAACATATTTTCAAATTTACTATCGCATTTTCGATCCCGTATGCGCATTTCGATTTACTTTTCTTATTGAACTTTTCTTTGTTTATAAGGGCCGGTTATTAGATTTATAAAGGTTCTGATTTAGTTTGGGATTCCATATTTTATCGAAAATGCTCATTTCGGATAATAATTATCATTGAACTACGATTCAATCAAACCTCCCTCCCTCTAAATAATTAAAAAGATACTATATATTTAAAAATAAATAAACAACAATTTTATTTCAACTACTTGAAATTAGCACTTAATACCTACCAATTATATAATGAACAACAAAAAATGTCAGAAAATTGTGCGGAAGTTATTTTAAAAGTCATTATTGTAATTAAAATAATTAGTTTTCAAATATAAAATAAATAATATTGAATTAATTCATGTCGGGTTGGGTCACAATTGAAATGGAAAAAGTTACAATTGAAATGGAAAAGTTTAAAATTGAATTGGAAAAGGTGACAATTGATTTGGAAAGGGTTTCAATCGAAATGGAAAAGATGACAATTGATTTGGAAAAGTACAATTGACTTGGCAATGCTATACATGAAAAGTCTTCACGTATTTCTCAGCAAATTAGTATTTATTAATGTTATTCATAAGGGATATAGTCCCTTTTATTCTAATTATTATGCATGTAATTCAAGTTTTACAAACTTATTGCTTACGATTACAAATTTTGATCTTTGTATATATTTGATCTTTGACAACAAGAACTGAGAAGACTTCCTAAAACGAAAGTCCATACTGAAAGAAATGTATTTAAATTTCGCATAGTGAGAGTAAACAGGTTTTTCTTTTTTTATTGTGACACCTGAGATACTTTCACATTTACAACCCTGAAATTGGATTACATATATGCATAGATAAAATATAAAATGTATGTAAATGTATATAGCAACAAAGGCTTCTTACCAAGTACAAAATATAATTAGGTCAGACCTTAGGAAGAGAAATTTTTTATTCAAAAAATACTAGTACATTTCTTTGTGCTATATGTAGCAACGACCTGTGGTAAACATGCAATAAAGGTCTTTGTTAGAACACAGAGAAGGCTTCCATTTTACATATTCCAATTTTAAATAAATAAGTATTTTTTCAATGTTCTTAAAAAAAAAAAAGTATATAATATGTTTTTCTATGCGGACAGAAATATGAAAAGAAAAAAATATATTCCTCTTCTTTTTTTTTCTGTTTTGGTTATTACAAATTTTTTGAAGATCTTCAAAAAACAAGCAATTGTCTCTATAAAAAATGGTTTTATTTTCAAAAAGAACATTCAAATTGGTTCAATTTCAGTGGGTTTTAAAAATTCCATCTTCCAAATGCCTGCCGTTATTGACGTTCTGGGAATTTTTCCTTCACACTTAAGGTGCTATCACACCTTTACCAAACTAAGGCATGTCCCAAGCCAAACCAAAGGGCAAACGTGTAAAGGAGGTTTGCAGAAGCTTAAGCCCCATTTAGACGGGCAACAAAAATTGCCGCAATTCGGCAATTTTCCGTAAATAGGAATTGTCAACAACTCTCAGCAATTCGGCAATTTTTCTCTCTTTCCCTTTTTGATAACTGACAATTAATTGCTTGCAACTTGACGTCCGGAGTTTCCCCATTGTAGTGGAACAATAAAAATTTCTCCATTTATGCGTTTACACGCAATTCATCAGTTGCTCTTCGAATGTTGTCAGGTGCTCACGATGTGGGAAGAAGAACAAGAAATTGCTGCTGCTGGGGAAAAAGTTGTCGAATGCAGGGAAAAAGTTGTAGGAGGCAGGGTAAAGTTGTTCGGCAATTTTTGACTTGAAGACGCAACTCACGTTTCAGTAATAAATGTCGTGAAAAGTTGCTCGTCTAAATGGGTCTTTAGAAAACTAACCAATTCACACGCCACTTAATTCTGGCAATTCAAACCTTTGTCGGCTGGTAATTTCGGCTTAAACTGTTTTTATTAAAAAGAAAAAAATATAAAATAAAAATATTTAAATATATAATTTATACAAATACACAAATTTGTAGGTGCAACACTATGTGGCGCTTCCAGCAAGAGCCGGATCGGACTCCTGCGCAGACATGCCAACCCGAGTCAAGCAAAACAACCCCCATTAAACATTTCATTTCTAATGGTTTGTCAAAGGTGTGATTGCACCTTTGTATTCATTCTGGTAAAATGATATTGATTTCTTTTAAATCATCGAGAGAGCGAGGTTGTTTGAAGTTTGTAATATTTGCGAAAAGAACCAACAACGAATGATATATTACATCATTATGAAAAATCTACTGAAATAAAACTATTTTCGACGTAATGTTTTAAAATAAAACCTTTTTTTTCTAGAGACCTTGGTTTATTTTTTACCGCCTATCGATATGTGTCAGTTATTTCTGCCACACTCTGTACATCGACCTGCAAAAACAAAATTAGAGTGTGCAGAATTTAACGCAATAAATTTCCAAAAATGAGATGTTGATAACTCATCTTCCTTGTGCTCAGCGCATCAATATTAGCATAATATATTAGAATAATACTTCAGAATAATCTCAATATTTTATGTCGTGACAAATCACCTGAGTTCTAAGGACCTTTTCACACGGTCCGACATCCAATTTATAGAGGTGACGTCAGACAGCAATAAATGTAGCATAATTATCGGACCGTTTGAAAAGAAGTTATAATTTCTAAGTAGTTTTCTACGTATAACTCACTACGTAATAGCATAACCCTCTAGGTAAACTAAATTGGAGTCAGATCCGACTCCGATAATTGTAGGATCTTGCGAAAACACTTTAATTTCCCTTGTCACTACATTGATGATCAGGACGTCAGATGAATTTAAGATCTCTATGTGTTTATATTTTGTGGGTATTATCTATGAATAGGGCCGCCCATAAAAATGTCGAGCCCCCTGCAGGTTTTAACTCGGACCTCTAAGTACCAATACTCTGTATCGGTAATCATGTTCGAAATACATTTTATTAAACTTTTTACTTCCATTGTAGGTAATATATTTTCTAATTAATATGTACTAATATTTTGAAAATATTTGCGTTATCCAGGACCCCCTAAGGGTCGGGCCCCCGGACATTCGAATCATTTAGGTGGCCCTGTCTATGAAATAAGTATATGAAATACCGCAACAGACAAATTATGCGCCCGCTTTTATTAATCATACAAAGCAACAGTATTTTTTAATTATTATTTATTTAATTAATTAATTAATTCTTATTTCAGAGACTTGAATCTTTTATTTAGAAATATTCCAAAAACAGCCCATTTATATTTGTCTCTAATTCGAGTAAATAATAATTAGCTTTGGCTTGTTACAATTTGAAATACATAGATATAAAATGAACAAAAAATAGAACCGTTCGCTAAGCTTGTTTTGTAAAAGTAATTATTTATCTCTGATAGATAGACAAATACGTTTTATCCTAGCTAGACTATATCTTCTAAAATCTCTTTTGAAAAGAGTACAAAGACCTGTTTGAGCCACAGATTTACTGGATTAACATTCTGAAAAGAGTTGCTAATCGGGATTTCCTCTGCCAACAAATAGATAATTCAGACGGCTTTCAGTACGAACTAACTCACGAACCTTTTTTTATTTTTTACATCCTCACTATTTCTATGATACTTTTTTTTTTTTTTAATTTTTAAACTCCTGAGCTGTATTCGAGGAAATAAACAAAAGACCTCGAACAAAAGAAGTTGATTAAACGTGAATGAAACAAAAGTTTTTTATTTTATATCGACGTCGTTTTTTTAAAAAGGCGTAAGCACCGTTTATCAAACTTTGCAGGTTCGTTACACATGAAACGAGTTTTTCCCAAATAATATATTTTTCATAAACTTTATTCTTTATTGTATATAGTAGGAGTTTATTAACCTGGAAAAACCTTTATAATTACAATATATTTAAAAGGATTCTACCACTTGTTAAGGCCAGACTGACGACTGAGTCGTTAGTATTTGGTGCTTACATCATCAATATTCGATTTGTAGACCATTTAAAATTTTTTTTCTCGATATATTGTGAGCGGAAATCGATAGAGGTGGTGTTTACGTCCCAAAATTTGAACCGTAATTAATAATAAATTAACCAATTTACAACCCAACTAATAAAATAACTAACTAACCCAATTAATTGAAACCTAAATTTCGAATTTTTGGCGCTTAAGTATTTTTCAAAAAACGATGTCGATATAGTCACAAAAGATTAAGGTTATTAGTGCCCACGTCTATTTATAAAATTATGTAAGACTATTTCAAAATAATTTAAAAAAAAATACTTGAAAAATTAATAACTAAAACAAAAATAGTTTCTTGAACAAGCCTTGGCTTTTATAAAAACAGTAGGTTGCAATGCCTTATATCAATTTTTTTTAAATAAATCTCTTGAATTATGAATTAATTAATTAAAGCCTTAAAACGTGTATTTAATCAATAATTAAAATAAAATGTAGTTGAACTGATGAGATCAATCGCTTAATTTTAATAAAAATGAGTAAAAAATAATAAAATATAGTATAATAATATAGCATGGTTAAAAAATAAAATAATTAATAGAAAACAATATATAAATTAAGATATTAGATGAGATTGAACATAGCCTCCTAATGATATCATCGCTGTTCGTGATATTCCAGGTTTGTCCAGCATGGTGGAATCCGAGGTGGGAATAAAACTTTCTTCTGGGATTAGAAATTTCTCACCCAAAGAACGTTCTAATACAAAACCAACTTGTGCCAACTTGGCCAAAATAATAAAGGGCTTTGAGTGGCAAAAACAGTTTGTTTTTCAAAAATAAGTTGATGAATGCACTAGATGAACTTTTTAATGTTTGTACATAATTAGTAGCAAAATTGAGAAGTTAAATAATTTGTTTTCCGAATTAGTAGAAAATCTTCTTTTATAACAAGATTCGACTAAAAAAAATAAATATTTGTAATTGTATTAGGTCAGCAGGTTTTGTAGGAGTTGAAAAAAAAAACTAGGTTGTTCAAAGTAAATATGAAAAATTATCTAACAAATTATCTCCCTATATTATATGTCTATCGATTAAGGTCATTGATCAATTTTCATTGGACGTTACTGTAGCTCACCCACAAAAGATGTCAGATCGAGGATTTTTAAAATATATACATATATTGCAAGACTACAATATCATCTAGTAATATTCTTAATATTATAAATATTTTTTACATTAAAATCACCTGGTAATTGAAATGTTAATCTAATGTTGAATATTTCGATGAAAAAAAATATATTCCCATTTATGTATGTATTTATGTATTTACATTAGGCGAAGCAAGTTCCTTATGTAGCTACTTTTGTATTTTATTTAAGTCCTTTTCTCAATCTTTATTCACAACGGTTAATAAAATATAAAATAAAGTGCTTCTTCAACTACTTGCTAATGCTGTGAATGGTTCATTTTGAAACTTTGTTTTTAAATAGGTTATTATAAGAACTGCAATAAAAAAAAAAAAAAAAATTACACATTTTGATCCAATCTTAAATAAAACTATTCAGAAGAATTTATTTATTTTACTTTTAAAGATTCGGGAAAAAATACTTCTTCAGGCAATTTTTGAGATAAACCTTAAAAATAGTTTAAAACATGCTTTCTCCGAATGTTTAAAGAGATTCCACAAACTTAAAGATTCTTCGATTTAAAACTCTATGATGAATGAGTTTAAGATATAGGGCTTCTCTCTAGAGGAGATCTCTCTAGTAGATAGTGTATTTCTAATGTTAGTTTTAATTGAAACAAACTTTATGACAAGCACTCCTTTCATTTTGGCCGTACGAAATATCTATATAATCATCAATACACGTTGGTTTTGTAAAATGATGAATCATCAACACTTTAAACCTAATGCTTATCCACCTATATCGTTTTCCTAGTGTCTAATCGAGGTTTACGAGATATGTCAATTGCATTTTATTCTTTAATGCTTGCTGAAAATTCGGTCTAAAACGATAAAAGTAAATAGCATAATTACATATTGTTCATAAAACTATTTATTAATTGTTTCTTACTAATTTTTGAGAATAACGTAGCTAAGTGTACTATCTAAGAAACTGAGACACCTAACTTCTGCCCCAGGCTAGAGTTAGCAACAAATTTGTTTTGTATTGTAACAGCCCAAATTGACTCTTGGGTTGGAAGATCCAAATAAAGTGGGTAATTGTCACTTCAATAGGCTGAAAGGAAAAATCTAGTGGTCAACATCGAGACTGACCACATCAACGGTTGGTCGTGAAACAGTGAGAGTTTCCAGAGTTTTAGTGGTATAGGTTTCTCTTCAACACTTATTGTTCGTATCTTACTTGTAGTCCTAGATAAAGGGTTGCACAGTGGGCCGAAGCGTTCACAAGCATAAAATTCTCTGCTATAGTGCTTTAATTTGTTCGTTCTCATGGACATTTAATATTAGATAATTTGAACTCTATGCTGGTCTCTATAGCGGTCTGGATAGTATGGAGCTACAAATGCTTTGGACTCGCCACGAAAACCTTTTTACCATTGTAATTCATTCTGATTTCCATTTCCGAAACAAGGCAGACGATCCGAAGCGTGATTTACAGTTTTGTAATGCGAACTGAACGAAGATGGATAGAAAAATTGCCAGGAACAGACAGGACGGATGACAAGCCCCCACGGTCGGTAATAAAAGCACAAGGGAAATTAATTGTGAGTAATGATGGGCTAAAGCCGTCAACTTACAGAGGCTGTCGCTAAATTATTGACCATAACGCTGTTGTACGCTCTCGTCCCATCTGTTTGCAGGCCCTCTCTCTCCCTGTATCCAATCGCGTCCTCTGCATATTCCCCTTATTTCGCAAATCAAAATCGTTTTAATGAAAGATTTTTGAAATTCATATTTTTGCTCCAAATAGTGTGATATTTAAATTAAATGAAAATGGAGAAAAAAAATATTATGCTTCCTTCAGGACTGAGGTAACCTTAAAATAATTTAAAGGACAGCGGTATAGTGGCTATAATATTTTGGTCGTAATAATGTAACAGAAAAAATATAAGTTACAATTTCTGTATCAAGAATAAAAAAATAAAATTTTCCTTGTCTGCCGGCTAATGATGTATTATGAAAAATGGATTTGGTTCCATTAATAATTGTATTTGTGAATATGAACTCATTGCTTTTTCCCTATGCATGCTTTTTTTTAATAATTATTATTTTATTGAGTAATATTACATGCTGTCACAATAAAGGACAATAGTAATAATGATTAAAGAGATCATTCACACCTTATTTACATAAAATTATTAAATAAAATAATAGAAAAATAATAAACAAGAACAAAGAAAGAAATCAAATTAATCTTAAATATGATAAGATAAATATAAGCATCTTAAACGCAGACACCCTTTGGATACTGGAAGAGTTCTTTGTTTTTTACGTGACTCTAATTTTTCATCTACGAGTTAAAACTATAAAGGACCATTTATGTTTTTTATTCCACCCTCTTATTTCCGATTATTGTTTATTCCCAACTAGAAACTCTTCATGGGTTGTTATTATTATTATATGGAAATATATGATGTACTCCAAAGCAGCAGTCCAAAGAATTGGATGATAATAAAAGCATAATAGAAGAAATCATCCATTTTATTTAATTTAGCATTCTGAATTTATAATTTGCTATAAATTATTGAAACATAATAATCAAAATAAACACGATAATCAAAATTGTCCTAAATTCATTGCTTAAATTATTTAATTTAAAATTCATATCTGACATTATCTCACTTTCAATTTCTATTGTCTGTTTCATCGGTAATCTTGGTACATTTATTTTGTATTATAATATCATTTCCACTTATATTTGAGAGAAAGATAAATAAAATTGATAGTATTGCAAAAGGAAAATCTTCCGTAATTTAGGCATTAATGACCATATCAGTTGTTTGCCCTCCAAACCAATATGCAAACATATAAATCTCCACTTCTAATAATACCAGTATTCTAATATAGCTGGAAATTGAATACAACGGCAGATCTATCTCAAAGTAGTAATATTAATTAAAGTTTTAATTTATGTAAATTCCATATTCATTAGTTTTCTGACTGACAGAGTATTGCTAGTAGGTTTAGCATTATCTTTTAAATGCTAATTTGCTATTTGAAAACACGAAAAAAAAGTCTTACATTTTTTTTTCCTTAATTTTTCTGATAATTTATTCTTAGGATAACTGTTACTTTTATAATTTGATAAATGTTTTTAGATAAGCAACTTGTAGAGTTGGGTTTTCATTAATCTTCTGCACGCTTATCCGTAACCTCAATCTAACAAAGCCGAGATAAATTTCTTATTATATTTTTTCTTTACAATATTTTTTTTATATCATAGTGCTGCAAATATTCCTTAACTATAGATGTCATGAGTATAGGAGTAATAAATAAATAAAAAAGATTAATTAAACAGTATTTTAAAATTAAAGCTAAACAAAATAATATGGTAATGAATTAAATTACAGTATTAAGCTGAATGGGCTTTTATGGTGAGGAAATGAAATATGGTAATTATGGTAATGAAGAGAAGGGTCTTCGCCGAAGTAATTAATAACAATTTAAGCTTTTAATTAATAATAGTATAAATCCGGTCTTAACCATAAACAATTGATAATTCATAAAATACACATCATAAAAAAATACTCAACATTTTTACATTGCCTTGCTATTAACAGTCAAATATACTTATATATATATATATATATATATATATATATATATATATATATATATATATATATATATTTTAAGAAGCATTTATTTTATTTTAATATTTATATTTCATTTAAATAGCCTGTATTTTATTAATTTTCACAACAGTGTTGGGTTTTTTTTTCTTCCTCATTTTTATTTTTATCAATAAATAAAATATAATTTATGTCCAAATAAGTTGTATAAAAAAAAAAAAAATGTATTGTATAAGGGTACATCCCGAATCTATTATAAATGCTCAATGTAATATTATTTATGGAATAAACTGTATTTATAAAAAAAAAATATATGTATATATATATATATATATATATATATATATATATATATATATATATATATATATCCTATTTTATAATTCTTTTATAATTCCACCGATTGTACCTAAAGTTCCAATCCGAAGCAAAAGGTGTTTAATGCCGCCCTGACTGAAGTGGTGTTCTGCAACAGGTGATACCCTCGACCCTTCGCGTGTCTGAATGCCTAAGAACAGTTGCTTTGAATGATATTCTCTTCCAATATTCCCTTCTCCACGATCTTTTTTTTCCAATAAACCAGCTCGAATCATATCTGTTGCCGCTCTTTATTCATAAAGTTGAATTCTATACCAACACTAGTATATTTTGTTTTGGACGGTAAATTGCGTCATTTCTGGTGTTTTTTGTTGGCTTCAAATCGATATATTATGGAAAAAAGCTTTTTATTTGCGTAAAAATTATAACTTCTTTCCCAAAACTCTCACAGCTCAAATCCTTTACTAAAATCAGGTTAAACGATTAAATATCGATCAAAATTTTTTCGTTCATTTTTAATTTATTATATAAACATTTCGATGATAATTCAGTTAGAAAATATGTTATTCCTCCATTTAATATTGCATTAAGCCGATAACGAATGAAGATGTAATATTAAGACCGAACTGCATAGAATGATACATTCAGTAAATTAGCAGGCTTGGAATCCAAAATTATGTGTTAAAATATTAAGTGTTTTCAGCTTACATTTTCAATATTTACTACAAAATCTACTACTACTACTACTACTATTACTACTCTAGCAGAATATCGCCCATTCTATGAAAAGTAATGATTGAATTCAATATGGGTATACATATATGGGCCGCGGTGGCAAAGCGGGGTAAAGCGCTTGCAATAAATAAGCAAAGTTAAACACCGTCGAGCGTAGTTAGTACTTGGATGGATGGCCGTCCGAATTGTGTGACCATCTACCGAGGAAAAGCCCCATAGCGTGTGATTTTCCAGACAATTCCCTCCCCTCCGGATAAGTGAGGTCCAGCAGCCTATTGGAGGCAACTCAAATAGACAAAGAGTAGGAATGATGATCCTACCCCTTGTACCTAAATTGTGAATCGCATTGTGGTTTACCAGTATGTCAAATAGCCTCCCGGAGGTGTGGTTCCTGTACGCTTCGGTGAAAGAAATATAGGCCCTCGTGCACGTGCTAACCCCGAAAAGCCAGCAATCTTGGATCTAGACCGATTTGTCACTATCCTTGAACACACTTTGGTCGGTGGTAAGGACACTGCTGAATCGGTCCCAAATGGACTGGTTATTAAGTAATGGGTAGTCTGCCGCTGCACCTAGGAAACCATGGTTCGCAGCAGCGTGAGGTTGTGTGGCACCCCCCCTTGCAGTCTGTGCTCCTGAAAGTGATAAAATGTCTGTAAGACCATATTTTATTGGCGGTCAAAGATCTGCATGGTCTATAGTGCTTATTGAAATTATATATATGTGTATATATATATATATATATATATATATATATATATATATATATATATAAAACGTTAATTAAATAAATACCTTATTTATTTACTTAATTTACTTGGCAACAGTAAAGGCCAATATATCTCTAGCTCGAGTCTCTTCTCCAGTGTCTCTCTCTCTCGAATCCCTCCGATTTTTTTTTCCCCGCTTCTCTTCCTCCTTCTGCCTAGGAGGAAGTAGAAGAAAGTTGTTGATTGACTAGATCACCGGCAGTAGGCGATTTTCATGGTTTCATGTCTTTTTCATGGTTGGCCAACCCGTTTTCTAAGAGAAGAATTTTCCAAGATTTCAGGCCATCCCTTTCCGGAGTGGGACGATATCTCCGAATGCAGTACCATCCTCTAATTGAATGACACCTTTCCCGAGCCTCCGCCGTTTGTTCGAATGCCAGCCGGGATTCCAGGGTGACTGGTTTCCTAAAATTGATTACGTCTTCCAAGACGGACCACATCTTGCCTTTATGGCACTGTCTAATTCTCTATAGGTTTTTAAATAAACTTATTTCGTATTTCTGAGGGTAAAGGCTAGGAAAGTGTTGTGGTGACGGCTGCTGTCACATGTCAATTATCCTCCTTGACAAGAGATTGTCGGTTATACCTGTCTGTCACTCTCTCTTCGGTCTATCCTTCGGTCTGTTATATACAATATATGATTTAAAATAATATTACCCAAGAATAACTCATATCAATATTTATTTAAGTCATATATTGTTAAAACTTGATCTGAAAGAAATTGGTCTTTAATGATGTTACTATCTAATGTCCGTAATATTAAAGTAAATCAAAAATACGCATTTGAATTAGAATATTTTTTAAAGGTTACGAATTAATAGCAAAGGTATTATATTATATTAATTATATTAACCATATTAACCATCTTTATATTAACCATCTCCGTTTATTTTAACCATATTCCTAACGGATTATTCCTCAAATTATTTTAAAAGAAGATGTGTCTAATGTAAAAAGCAATGGAATGTAAACTTAGAAAATACTAAAGATTTCACCGATGAAGCCTAAATAAAATGGGGTTTTTATTGTGTCATCTCCGTTTGTACAACACTAAAATGATTTACAGCACTAAGTCACATTTATTATAGTTTAATGGTTAATTATTAATTATTATGTACAGTTATATTATAATTCATGTTATAAGCATGTTGTCAACTACTAATTCCACTCTCTCCACAAGAAGCTTCCTGAAATGCAGTAGAATTCCAAACGCGCCAGGCCATTCCAGATTCCTAGAATTTCTCATGCCTTTGTCCGACAAGTAAATAAATGCATCTGTTTTCCTACAACAGGTTATCTAATTGCTTGGTTGCTTTATTGTTATCTAAAAGCGTACTTTAATTCAATATATTTGTTATTTAAGGAAATTGTAATTTGATTCTTCTTAGACCTATACAACGGACTTCTGTAGTGCTAAACAAGACATAATATACGTTTAAAAGATACTCTAAATTATGATATAACAAAGATATATAAAATTAAAACTGAGAGTGTGCAATGATTTAGTTTTTAAATTTTATAATAACGTGATTAGTGAAAATATACAAAATAAAAAAGTTGAAGTCAAAATAGAATAAAAAAATCATAAAAAAAACTTTACGTAATACAATATTTATATATAGGCACTCAGCCTAAGAAAATCCGAGCCAAGCTTACTGGGGCTGTAATAATAGTGGGCTATTTGGTACTACTTTTATTAAAAATTGTTAATTTATTTATAGGATTTTTTAACCTAAGACTCAAAACGATTATTTATATGCAGCCCTCAATAATTAGGTCGTTGTGCATACAATAAGGTTTATCAAAATTTTAGTATAAAATATATACAATAAAATTCTTCTTCAAAATTTAGGCGGACATTGTCAATTATATTAACCAATCTTTCTGCCAGAAATTGAATTTGTTGGTGATACCAGTCTTTGGCGAAAAACTCACAGCCTGGTTTGGCATCATCCTTGTTTCCGAAGTGCCGGCCTTCCAAAAAAATGTGCCATCGACAGAAAAAGACCATAGTTGACGGTGCAAAGTCAAGGTTGTAAATTGTAAGAGAGGATGCTGACAACCTCCATTTCTGAGAATTTGACTATGCGTGAACGAAGGGCAGAATCGTGGTCTTGCTGAAAAATCGCTTTATTCCGATTGACCAAAGTATGGCACTTCTCTATTAAAACTCCATTTATTCTTTCGAGTTGTTCCCAGTAAAGTTCAGCGTCGATAATCCTGTCATCAGGATCCAGCTCAAAGTGGAAAAGACCCTCATAGCTCTACCAAACACAAAGTATAATCTTGAAGGCAGTTGTTCCCAGAATTGAACCGCCTGAACCGAAACGCTGCCGTCTTACGATGTACCACATTTTCACCTTCCACTGCACAAATTTTCTCAGCTGCTACCTTTCTTCCAGTAGTGCCTCAGAAGACCACGAATGACAATCATTTTCTTCCGACATTTTTGGTGAAATTTATGAAAAGCAGAGGGAGTTGGTATGCTTTTAAAATTTGAATTAAATAAGTGATTAGTCAAAGTAAACAACAATATATGTATTGTTTACATCGGATTCGAATAAGGATTTAAATGGCAACTTTAATGTCAACAATGAATTAATTCGTAAAGGCTTTTGTAACGACCTAATACACATATCAACTGCGTCGTAATTATAGTAAAAAAAAAAAAAGAAGAAAGAATCACCAACTTACAATTGCGATTCAAGAAATAATAGACATTGAGCAAGAATAGAAAGAAGCAAGACAATTTTAATGAGGGTGCTTCCTTAAATACTTGTTAACGTCATTAACAATTCATTTTAAAAATCCATCAACTATTTTAACAAATTTAAATATTCAAAACCTACAAAATTCTTCTTAAGATATTGAAAAAAAGTAAAATAAAAAAAGGTTTTTCACATTTGTTGGATTCGCTTGAACAGTTATTTAAGAAACCTTGTATCGATTACTTGCTTCATTCCAAATCCAATCGACAAGAATAATGAGACAGAAACCAGGAATACGTAGAAGATGTTAGGTGAATTTGGTTAGGAGTGGCAGAGAAGTTATATAGTAGAGAAGAGCACTACATCAAGCTGCCCATCAAGATACGGTCGGCGGCGCCACCTAACTTGTCCCGTCTCAGGTTCCTATCTCGGCTGAAATATGTTTTCCTATTCCAAATCAGATATAGTCTTTGGTTAACCGTCTAACCATTCTCGGAGGAATAGCGATTTGAGAGTAACAGATTGCTGAAATATTACATAACAAAAAGCGATCTAAGATGGAAAGCTACGTGATTAATGTACTACCTTTTAACTCCAATTAATTATTATTATAATTTAATTTTTTCGGCAATACACGGTACAAGCATGCTTGAACAAGTACCAGTTTGCGTTTGGACTATGCTAAACTCCGACATCAATACTCTCACTCGCTTTGGCTATTTTTTTCCTTGTTCTTAGTAGGAAAACAGAAAAAGAAAAACCTAATATGTGATGTAAGCAGCGGTTAGTGAAAAGGAAAGCATATTCTCATATTAATTTATTGAGTAATTTAAATTTTCTGTTTGTCCTTTCGTAATGGAAAATAAATTAAATTAATAGCTATCCTTGATATCCTTTTTTAAATTATTTTTTTAAATGAAAGGTTAGAGCTTTAATACTTGACTATTTTAAAATTGACTAAATTATTTTTGTTTCAACAATTATAAATTTTCTATTTCAATTTTATAGGAAAAAATGTTCGTCAGTGCAACCCAATCATTTATATATATATATATATATATATATATATATATATATATATATATATATATATATATACACACATATATTTAACATACTTTCTTTCTTTAATTCCTCATTGAAATATTTTAAAAAAAAGTGCTTTAAAAAGATTTTGTCGAAAAGTTTCATTACTTTTAGTCAAATTTCTTAAATTTCTAAGTTTGATATTTTTGTGAGAGATTAGTTTTTCTTTGGATTTTTTATATATATATTTTGTTTTATTACGACTTTATTACAACTTGTCATATGTCGTAAACTGACAGTGATTCCTTCCACTTTTCCCGGTCCTGGCAGTCCTCCTCTGTAAGCCCTCTGGCTGCCATTCCTTCCTGTAAACCATCGTACCATTTCTTTGCCGGACGTCCTCTTCTCCTCCTCTCCCTAGGAACATAATTTATCATTCTCTTGGGCCATCGATCTTCTGACATTCTCATTACATGGCCGTACCAGCTCAGCTTTTTTGCCTCAATAGTGTACAAGACATTTCGGGGTTCCTGTACTTTTTCTCTGATCTCGTGATTAGGGATGTGCTGGAGTTTCGTTATACTACAGCTACATCTCCAGAAGTCGATCTCCATCGCTAGAAGTTTTCTTTCTAAGTTGGTAGTGATGGCCCATGTTTTTGAGCCATATAATGCTACACTTTTGACAAAGGAGTGTTAAAGTCTTTTCTTTGTAGACAATTGAACTTCCTTACTCCATAATATAGAATTTAAAGTTCTTATTGTCTGTCTTCCTTAAGTGACCTTTTTCCTTATCTCAAGATCGCAGCCAGTTTTAGTGGAGAGCTACCTGCCAAGATATTTAAATTTTTCACTTTGGGTAAGACTCCAATTTCCTAGTGTGAGGGAATCATAATCCATATTCAAAGCCAAATATTCTGTTTGTTTTTTTTACTGATTTCTAGACCTCCCAATTTGTATGCTTCTAACAGTTTTCTTATCATATAGGAAGCATCCTCCTCATCATTGGCTATTACCACTTGGTCATCAGCAAACTGAAGATTATAAAGGCATTCATTTCCTACCATGATTCCCATCTTCTGACATTTCCTTTTCCACTCACACAGTACACTTTCAACATATAAATTGAAAAGTGTAGGGGATAAGGAGCAACCCTGTTTAAGTCCTTTGTTCAATTCAAATTCTTTTGATAACCCATCCTTGAGTTTTACTCTGGCTTTGGAACCTTTATACATCCCTTGTATTGCGTTGATAATATATCCGCTCACAACTAATTTTGCCAGAGCACCCCAAAGGTTGCTTAGGGGTACCGTGTCGTATGCTTTCTGTAGGTCGACAAATACTAATACAACTTCTCCATTGCAGGCTTTCTTCTTTTCAAGAAGCTGTGTAAGAGTAAAAATGTGGTCTATACAGGATCTACCTGTTCGAAAACCGGCTTGTTCTTCCGGCAACATCTCTTTACACTCTTCCATTAGTCTTCTGTTCAGTACTCTGCCGTACAACCTACTTATACTGCTCGTTACAGAGATTCCTCTGTAGTTAGAGCAATCCTTTTTTTTTCCTTTTTTATAAATGGGAGTGATATCAGCTTCCTTCCATTCCTTGGGGACTGTGCCTTGCTCCATACTCCTTGTTATAAGGTTTGCCAGAGCTTTTTTCAATTCGAATGGACCATGTTTGATCAGCTCAATTGGTATATCACCAGGACCAGGCGACTTTCCATTTTTCATTATTTTTAAGGCTGCTGTTATTTCTTCAACTGATATGGCTGCTGGAGTCTCTCCTTCATATTTGTCCTTCTGCATCCTTTCTGTAACAAATTCCGGTCGTTCCTCCTGCAGTAATTTGGCAAAATATTCCACCCATTGATTTTCATGTATTAGAGGTAGGTTTATTTTTTCCTTCTTCGGATTCTTAATGGATCTAAGCTGCTTCCAAGCCTCAGTGGATTTTTGACCGTGCATACATCGATCGATGTGCTCGCATTTTTTCATCCACTAGTCATTTATGGCCTTTTTTCGCTGTTTCTTTACCTCTCTATTTCTTCTCTTGTATTCTTGCAGTGCATTGGGATCATAGATCGAGAGCCACTTGTGGTAAGCTTTTCTCTTTTCTTCCACTACCACTTCCATTTCTTCATTCCACCAACATTTATTTTTCCGCCCTTTTTCTTCCATTTTCCCCAGTGCTTCTTTGACAGCTTGATGAGTGAGCTTTTTATTTCTTCATATTGTTCTTCCAAACATTGAGAATCGATATTTGGATTTTCCTCTAATTTTATTTTCAATCTATTTTGATATAAAAGTTTTACAGATTCTTCCTGTAGCCTGTCTAATAAATATTTGTCTGCTTTTGTAGTTTTTCGATTTTCCATTTGCATTGTTTCGTTGGTGAAGGCATTTGCTTTAGACTTGAATCTAAGATAACTACATAAAAGATGATGATCACTTCCACATTCAACACCCCTCATAACTCTCACATCTTGTGGTATGACCATATTATTTTTCCTTAATATGATGTAGTCTATTATTGACTTTAGATTTCTTGTTGGTTGATTCCAGGTATACTTATGAATATCTTTATGTTTGAAGAATCCATTTAATATACGCATATCCATTTCTTCGCATAAATCGATCAACCTAGTCCCATTGTCATTTATTGTATTTTCTCCATGCCTTCCTACCGTCCAACTGTTTGCATTGTTACCAACCCTTGCATTTAGATCTCCTATCCAGAGTAATATCTTCCGGTCAGCTATATCCTCTGATATTTCCCTCAAACTGTTAAAAAACTTTTCTTTATCTGGGGCACGTGCATCATCGTTTGGGCCGTATGCTCCAACAATAACCATTGGATACCCATGGATTTGTACTTCTAGCTTTATTAATCTTTCATTTATACATTCATAATTTTTTATTTTATTCTTCCATCTTTTTCTGATTAGAATAGACACTCCAGCTTTCGCTCTATCACTTTTCTCCACCCCACTAAAAAAGTGAATATAATCATCGTAAATTTCATTTCCTTTTCCTTTTATTTTGGTTTCGGACAATATTATGATATCCATTTTTAGCTTCTTTAGTCCCTCACCAACTTGTTTTCTCTTTGTTCTAATACCCTGTACATTCCAGGTTCCTATTCGTATAGTCCGTTTCCGTAGCCGTGGTCGTATTCCGTTTGACTGTTTTCCAAGGCTGTTTTGTCAGTTTTGAAAGCAGGTTTGTATTTTTTATGATGATGAGGTGCTGGCCCATCATCAACCCCCAACTTGGAGGACCAGGGATCTTGATTTTGGGGTACCCTACCCCTAGACGGGTGGCCTTTACTGCGGCTAAGAGCCCCATCTGCCCCATGCACTTCGTGATGGTTATACCGCCATGGCTCGGTACCGCCTCCGTTAGCGTTAACCAGGGAGTACCACGTGGAGGTAGAGGTCGGATTTTACTCCCCATTTCTATTATTATTCATTATCATATAACATTAAAAATATTTTTCACTGATTTTTTTAAAATTGAGTACAGTGATTAAAAAAAAATCGGTGATTTAAGATTATTTTTGCGATTAGATCTTTAATAGGTTCATTTTTATTTATTAAAAAAATAAAATATTTCTAATTATGTATATTAGATCAAGAAAATATTACAAAACAACGCTGCAAATTATTACACAATGGTTTATCATTTCCACTTAGTAATATTTCAAAAATTTCTATTCTGTCCAAGTAAAAAAAATTAAGCAGTAGGCACCAAAGGGAAATAAATTTGAAGCTTTTCACAAGATGATCGACGTGAGAGTGCTGAATTGGGAGTGTTAATTTAAAAAACTCTGTCAATGCAAATAGGCCGTGATGTAAAATGATACAGAGGAAATATTTGATGTGCACTTCAGGAGGAAAAAAAAAAAGGAAAGACTAAGGAAGCTAAAGGAAATAAAGAAATAATCCAAGGAAGAATAAAACAGAGAAATACAAGGAAGTCAGAAGCCAAATAGATAAGTCAGGAAGCAGGATGACTAGCCGCCAGAAGAATCAGTCTCAGAAGTTCCTTAAGCAATATCCCAGCTAAAAATAGTCCGATTAAAATGATTTTATTTCGTTTTGTAGGGAATTTCATTAGCTTTCGTTTAAATATAATAAAGCACCAAACAAAATTTTGCGGACGGATTTTTTTTTATTCGATATTTTGATTATACGTATCTTGCAACGTAAAACCTCAAATTTTGAGGGGTGTTACAAAAATTGTTTCCTTGGTCGATTCCAAAGGTCTGTTATTGAAAATAATAAACCAAAAGCATTTGCAGATAGAGATTTTTTTTTCGTTTTTTTTCTGTTTTCTTTTTTCTTATTTTAATGCCTTGTTATGCTGAATCTAAAACACCTTACACTTCTCCTCTATGTTTATAAATAGCCGAGTTATGGGTATATAAGCTCTTTAATCGGCAATTATTATAGATTTTTAGTTTTTCATTTTTTTTTTTTTTTTAATGCTTGTTATGCTGATTCCAAAACACCTTACATTTCCTCTCTATCATTATAAATGGCCGAGTAACAAACTGACGAATGGTAATGTCGAGTTCCGAGGATCATTATATTTCTAACCTCTGTGTACCTCGTGACAGACACCTTCACAATCCTTTTCTCCTTCCCCCAATATTTTATTAAGAACAGTTCAATTATTTAGAGGATCTTAGGAAAGGACGACAACAAAAGAAAGGAATTTTTTGTAATCCCTTTTTTCGAATAAAGAGAACATACAATAAATAAATTATCCAGATCTTCCAAAAAACATTTTTCAACCGACTACCACACTTCTACTTTTGTCTTGGGTTCTAAGCTGTCTATTGTGACTTCAATGGATTTGTGCCTTTACTAATGACCTTAAACTTTAATAAACTGTTTTTTTTTTTAATTGGTAAAAAGAACAAAGCAAAATTATTTTTCCTATTTACTTTTTTCCCTTAAATATATCAGTTAGTATTTATTAACTCATAGCAATGATGACATTCCTTACATTTTTTTTCTTTCTTTTCTTGCATCCACTTCATTCTAACCGTATCTACTTTTCGGGGTTGTTTTCCTATCTTCAGGATAAATTTCTATAAATTTAACCAAACAAAAAAACATATTGTATCAACTTTAACAATTACATCTTTATCCACAACATACTTCACATTATATTAATTAATATTTTACCTCTTAGTCTTCATTACAATGTGTACAGGAGTACTGTATGTGTCCAAAAAGATATTAGCTCATATTTGCTAAAAGTTTTGAACTGATTTCAATAGACTATGAATTCCTGATAAGCCCACTGTTCTATTTAAATACCCACCGTATAAATAATAACCTACCACACATTTTGTCCAAATTTACTAATTAATATATTAAAGAATTTTTTTTTAAACTATTATCTATATAATCGCTCTATTCCAATTGATTATATCTGCATAATGGGTGCCAAATGTTTTTGTACCTGTTTTATAATTGATTGCTATTTTGTCGTTCTTAGTAATGTATATAGATTCCAATATTTTTCTATTTATTGTTTTATTTTTAATATCTAATATTTTGGTTCGTTAAATTTGAATTTATGTTGCATTCTAATGCTATGATTAGCTAAATCCGATGCATTAATATTTTTAGTATTTTTGCAATTGGAAATGTGTTGTGATATTCTCGTTATCTTTTTTAAGTTTCTCTAATATAAACTCTTTCACAATCTCCACAGTCTAATTGGCAAATAACATTTTGTTTGTCTAACTGGTCTATGCTGTCTTTCATGTTACTAATATAGAATTCCAATTTATTACTATTATATAGACCTAATCCTAAATTGAAACGGTCATATTCTTTAAAAATCTTTTTTATGTTATCCGTCAATCCAGGAACATATGCTAATTTGTGAAATGTCTTTATATCATTGTTTCTATTTTGTTTCTTACATTTATTGCTATTATTTTCCATATTTGTATTATCTTTGAAGAATTGGGTTATGAGTTTTTGTTTAGTTTTGCCTGATTTTTCGATTTTATTTATAGTTTTTCCTTTATTCTCTCTTTGTGGTTTGTTTATTATATCATTTTTTTCGGGTAATTTTTTGTTTATTTCATTATACCACAATTTATTGATTATTTTTATCGGATATAAATTTTCTTTTAATATATTATATATCTTAGTTTTTATAAATTGTTTGTCCGTTAACTTGATGCTTCTTTTAATAAGGTTTCTTGTGGTATTGACTATTTGTATTTTCGGATGGTTAGACAGAAAATTTAATAATATATTACTACATACACCTTTTTTTGTCCATTTTGTATATAATTTGTTATTAGCTATCGAAACTTCTATGTCCAGGAATCAAAGTTCATTATTAACTGCTTTTTCTATTTTGAATTTAATTCTATTATTATAACTATTAAACAGTTCTAAAATTTCATAATATTAATTATTTCTAACTATTAAAAACAAGTCATCTATGTAGTTTTTATTACTAACAGTTTTTTTTTTCAGTTTTCCAATTTGCATGGATAATAATTTATGAAGGTATATTCCGCTTAAATTGATTGACATTACACCACTCATAGGTAATGTATATAATTGTTCGTAAAAATTGCCATTATATTTAAAAAATATATATTTTGTACATAATTTTATTCCTTCTATAAAGGTTTTTTTGTCTTTAATCATTGTATGATCATTTATCTCATCCTAATTTAACTACATAAACGAATTTAATGATAACAGTGCAGTCATCATGAAAATAAAAATGGCTAAAAAGTTTAATAGAATTATTAAATATCCTAAAATCAATAAACTAGAAATTTCCAACACTGATACTTATAATGACTGTACATCTCTTAGTGGAAATAACATAAAAAAACAATATCAGTTAATTAATAGCCATCATAACAATAAGAATGGCATACTTAATAACTAAAATAATTTACACAAAATAAAAAATAGAGTTGGAAATAAAACCTACATGATTATACCGAATAATATATATTAAATTTTGAAATCAGTTCATAACTTTTAGCAAATATGAGCTTTTGGAAATATACAGTATTCCTATACACATTATAATGAAGACTAAGAGGCAAAATATTAATTAATGTAATTGGGTAAAGATGTAATTGTTAATGTTGATACAATATGGTTTTTTGTTTGTTAAATTTATAGAAATTTATCCTGAAGATGGGGAAACAACCCCGAAACGTAGATATGGTTAGAATGAAGTGGATGTAAGAAAAGAAAGAAAAAAATGTAAGGAATGCCATCATTGCTATGAGTTAGTAAATAATTGTATTAGACTTCCTAATGTGCTGTAATAGAAAAATAATATGTTAGTATGTTTTTAGATCAGGAAAAAGAAGCTCGTTAAGCAGCGGAATAGTATATTTCATACATACACACACTCACACATACACACACACGCGCGCGCGCACGCAAATATATATTACATATAAACTATATTGAGGTACATACAAGTTAAATACAAAAGAATGTAATACAGGCATATTTCGCCTTTAGGCCCTGACCTACGGTTCTAATAGTTTGGATTACGAGATGCGATCGATTCCGGATTCCCTGGCTATGATATGTCAAAGTTCCATACATGTTCGACACAGTTACAATACCCTGCAGCCAGGCTACCTCTTCTGGTATTACATAAACCTAATATATAGTAAACATATTAACAAGAAGAAAGAGTATTCTAGCACTGAAACTGGATAATTATACACATGATAAAGATATTAAAATAGCAACCAAATTTAGACACAATAAATTTCAGAAATGTTTTGAGTACCTATTTAATTGGGATAAATATGTGTAAATTTTAGGTTATTCCAACTTTGAAGAATTATAATTAGTTTCTATCTTTACAAATTTAAATTTCGCTCTAATGATACAAATAATGACCGTAATAAGGATAAGTTTTGATATTCCGTAAAAATATTAAAAATTGCATGCTTACATGAATGGTGCTAATCAGCATGTTCAGTTTACAAATAGTAAGCTTTATACTTCGCGAATCAGACATAATTATATAACTAAATAGTCATATATAATATTATACATTTGAAAATATCTGTTTTTTACTGCAACTCATAAAGATAAAAGCAGTGTTCAGCTCCTGCATTAATAATAACATAATAATATAAAAATAATATTTTAATTTGATTTATATTCCATTTGCAGTTCAAACGGTTTCGTATTAGGAGTGAAAAGTGTCCTAAATTATTACTGAAAAAATACAAAAGAGGAATTTCCAAATACTTCACCGAGATTTACATGAGAAATATTTTAAAATTTCTCCCTAAAATTAATTTTGTTCTGAAAAAATAAATAGTTAAATTGTTTGTTTAAATTATATTAGTGCTATTTCCAATTAATTTTAAACGTTAAAATAATATATAAAATCATTAGCTATGTATTACTGATTATTTTAATAACTAAATGCTACGCATATTAAAAAATAGTTATTTAATGGTTAACACTAGCTACATTATAGTTGGGCTCACAGCATTAGATGCCGTAAACACGGGCTACTTGAGCCCTAGGGGCTTACTTGAGCCCAAAACAGAAAAATGTTGTTTGGTTCTCTGGGTACTCCCAATATCAGTATAATGATGAGGGCTCAAGTAAACCCCTAGGGCTCAAGTAGCCCATGTTTATGGTACTTGAGATCCGCAATGCTTGGGAAGCGTGAATAAGTAACAGGTGTAAAATTACTTTTTGAAACGTTATTTTGTAAATAAATAAAGTGGAATTTGATGACCCTTAATAAATATTTATTGTTTTGACTCTGTTCAATGGAAAATTCTGCAACGAATGAGAGGGAATAGCATATTATAGGTTATTGTTTCAGAGGTTATTTTTGTATTTTTGGGATCAATCCAAATTTAAAGCGGGTAAAACCGCGGAGCACAATTAATTTGTTAATAAAACTAGTATATTTATTTACTTCTTTGCACCTATATCATGAATTTTCCAGAATTTATCCAAGCCCATTTAATCATCGAAAAAAATTAGTTATTGTGACGAAGCGTTCAAAATATAATTGCCGATAAAATCGTTTATTCCTCCTGTAGTCGTTGGCAAGAACTTACTGAATTATCGATACTATCTATAGTGGTCAAGTATCGATTATCGCAATTCATATTGAGAGGTCGTTGGAGCGGGATATAGAGAGCTAGCAACATTGGAGATTCCCAGTTGCCATCATCATTCAGAATAGCCCAAAGTGGAAATATAGCAAGTTTTATAATTTTGGCCAAGTTATTCTCTATTCTAACCACTGTGCACCGGTTCGAGTCCGGCAGGTACAGTTTGGCTTCTATTTTGTGGCGGAAAGAATAAATCTCGAATTTCACAATCTCGATAGAATAGGTAACAACCCTTAAGGAAAATTAAACCTTTCTTTAAGATTGCATAAGGGTGTTACACCCATTAAACGATCTCAATCAAAAGACCCAATAAACAATCCCAATAAACAAATAATAATATTAAACAAGAAAGCTCGTCTTCAATTGGGTGAATTTCTGAAAGCGTATCCTCAACAAATGCCCTTTTTCCAGTGCTGCTTTAATTTGTGAATTATTCTCATGCATGAAAATTATATTGAAATAAAACTACAATCAAGCAGACGGGTACATCTTAAATGCGCTAGTTAATTTTCCTCACTGTTGAAGTAGTTAAGATATACTAATTCCACTACTTTAGTTCTCCACTGAAAATCTTATTTTGACAAACTTTAAATCATACTAAGCTATACTGCACCCGTTTTAGAATCATTGTTTAATAAAACTAAAGGGGCATCTATATTATTTAATGAAAAAACACTGGCTTGTTAATGATGTAAGAAGAAGGGGCATTTCACAACAAAATGTCCCAGCCTTTATTCTGATAATTAAAAGACGTCAATGGCTGTATAGAGCATAGTGGGTAAGAAAATAGTCAAAAGATATTGTAAAATGGACTCAATCTGAAAAGTTAATAAAAATATAATAACTTTTTTATACTAAAGATAATAGTTATTTTAGCACTAAAGAGGGAGAGAGAGGGGGGTATGGTACGAGATGACCCCATCAAATCTCGGTATTAAATGCCCTTTCTTAAGAAAATGTGACAAAAATCGCATTCTCGTAGAATGGTCCATAAAAATCAAATAAAAAATGTAATCAGCAAATACTCTCATGATATCATCTGAACAATCTGAGAGAAGTAATAAAATATTTGGATTTATTGCTTATAGTGATAGGCTATTAACTTAGAAAAAAAAAGAGTAACTATAAATGAGTTTTATACTATTCTTTACAATGAGGCGAACATAATTAAATAATAAAATTGTTTAATGATGAAATTTTATTCTATTACATAGGAAATTAGTATGGGATAATACTAGATATTAATCTACTATAACATTATCTTTTCAAAGTTAACGATTTTAACAGACAAAGATGTTCATATGGGACTTTCTTCTCCCGAAATATGTAATTTATTAAAAGCATGTCATTTTCTTAAATATTTTGAACATTTGATCTTCCATATTATACCGTTATCTTCATAAGTTTGCCACTAGATTGGTCAAGGTCAACTGACCATTTCTCAGTAGAGTAATAGCCAGTTGACTCACCCAACATTTTTTAATATTATTTAGATGCTGAAGAGAAAGAAAGACATTTGTCATGGATTTTGGAGGCTTTCATCCCCCTTACATTTAAAAAATATATGTATTAAAACTGCTGAGTTTGAATTGATCTTGTGGCAAACTTATGAAGATAATCGTATAAAACATATGTATACGGATTGGTATTCAAGGGAATTGTAATATAAATGTATGCACACATTCTTACCATATATACAAGAAATAAATAATTATTTAAAAAAATATCTATACAAAGAAAAGAAAACATTTTTATAGTAAGTAATAAAAAAATGTAACACTACTGCTCATAAGAGTTCAGTACTTGATAAAGACCGTACTGTTTCAAGACCAACGGTTGTGCAAGGAGATGATTTGTCCGATATCACGCCCAACCCCCAGATTTTCCCCCAATGAAGTGTGCCCACTTTTATATAGGTTGGTTCAATATTGATTAATCACATATTTGTCATATTAACCGGAAATTTAAATCTGAAAATTATAAAATAGGAATGTCACGGTAGACAAGATATAAAACATATGTGAGAAAAATGGGGAGGTTACAGTGAAAAAGGTTTGGAAAAAAAAGGGTTAAGAGATGGTGTGAATACGTTGGCTTAACTGTTGGCCTAGTTTTGTGCATCCTTATTCTGTACATTGAACCCATTGGGGTGGAATATTAAAGAACTGAAAACTGATCAAGACTATTAATTCCAGCTGAACAGTGAAAGATGATTATTTCGAAAACGAGTGAGTTTGGTTATGGTTATTTGTTATAGGTTATTTTGAAGAAATTTTCTCACACATTGACTTATTTGCAGATTGTGTAAATATTACAGCATTGAAATTATGTATTTATTAAATTGTACAAAGTTAGACTAAACGTTTTTTTTTATAATTGGTGAATTATTACTAAATAAAATTTTAAGAATATTTTACGTTTATTTAGACAAGTCTGGTTGAACCCGCTCCCCCTCCACTGGGCTAGCACAACAAATCAGATATTTAACCAAAAAGTAGTACGTTACATTGGCGCCCAACGTGGGGCTCGAGAATATTTAAGGGGGAAAAACTAAGGCTTTAAAATGGATGCTACAAAGTTATTAAAGGATGAGTTGGCTTATGAGCTTCGTATTCGAGGGGTGTCCGATTTAGGCGATGCCGCTGATTTACAAAAGAAGCTCTCAAAAGCTTTCACTGAGAATGTTCAACCGGTCCCAGAAATATTAAATTCGTTAAGTATAGAAGAAGAACTAGCTAATTGTATGGCGAAATATGCAGCATTGGCTGAACGGATAGGTGAGCTCTCAGTAAATGACTTGATGGAGTTTAGGCGTTTGGACGCACGGCTTTGGCATCTTCATGGTCGGTTAGAACGGTTGATCGTCCCATCAGCATTAGAAGAGCGTTGGAAACGGCAGAGGGATCGGGTTACGTTTTTGTTTGCGGAACTGTGGGAGAAAAAACCGGCGATCACAGTACCAACCGTTACCACAGTCGATTCTACTGTTATGCCTCGGACCGAAGATCCCAAGTCTACAGTAAGAGATATAAAAGCTTATAAATGGGGTTTGCGATTTTCAGGCGATTCGTCGGGCCCATCTTTAGGTGCTTTTTTGGAAGAAGTAGAGGAGCAAAGATTGGCAAGAGGGATCAGCCAAGAAGAGTTATTTCGAGTGGCAGGAGATCTTTTAACCGGCTCGGCTCTGGTTTGGTTCCGTACGAACCGACATAGATTTTCTGATTGGAGTGAGGCAGTCAGTCGGCTTAAACTGGCATTCAGGGATCCTGATTACGACCGCATATTGATGAACGAGATCCTCCGGCGTACGCAGGGAGCTAGTGAGCCACCAGCTGTATTTATTGCAAAGATAAGATCGCTGATGGGACGGCTGTCAACACCAATGACCGAGAGGGAACAGATGGTCATAATCGAAAGAAATTTAAGACCTGAGTACCTGGCACTTCTTGGCCTAACGCGGTACGAAAATTTATATGAACTCGAAGAAACACTTGGAAAGTTGTCTTTGGGAAGAGTGCTCGCCACTAGATTCAGAGAACCGCCATCCCGCGGACTATTAGAACCTGATTTAGGATACTATGGGAATCGGCACAAAGATATCGCTGCTCTCGATGCAGATACTTCTTTGGAGGAGTCCTCGGCTGCAGAAGTAAATGCAATCAAACAACAGACACGTTCAAATAATCCAGTAAAAATTTGCAATGCTATCTGTTGGAATTGCAATGAACAAGGTCACCGTTTCCGTGATTGTAAGGAGTCTCGGCGTATATTTTGTAATGGCTGCGGCGAAAAAGGAGTCAAAATTTATGAATGTGGACAATGCAGGACTCGTAGGGCTAATAAGCTCATGAGGAAGGGAAACGGCGAGGCAGAGGGGAATTAGTCTTGCCCCACACCTCTCTGCCACCACATCTGGGGTATTCTGATGACGACAAAGAAGAGATGCTGGCTACATTTAAGCCAGGTGCAAGGAACTACAAACTTTGCAGACCTGGTTCTCAGGATCAGCGACCGTACCTGCTTGTGAAAATCTTTGACCGTTCTATGATGGGATTATTAGATTCAGGGGCTTCCCGAACGATTGTGGGTGGACCTGGATGGGAACTTATTAAAGGCCGACTAGAGATGAGGAAATCGGATGTTAGTGAGATTGTGGTCCCGAATGGTCAAGGATGCTCTGTCTTGGGTGAGATAACCATACCCTTTAAGTTAGAAAATAGAATTAGGGTAATTACGACGTTGGTGGCCCCTGACCTCACTATCCCCTTGATCCTGGGAGTAGATTTTTGGAAGTCGATGGGTGTCGTTCCCAATTTAACCGACAATGTTTGGATGTTCAAGGATCCTGATGATTACGGAAAGTGTCTTGTTGCAAGTTCTCTGGTTTCAGAGGAGTCTCTGACGGTCGTCGAAAGGGAACAGCTTCAACGACTTCTCCATCAGTACCTCGATCAGGAAGGACCGAAGATTGGATTTGTCAAGAACTACACCCATAAAATCGATACAGGAGACCATCCACCAATAAAACAACGATATTATCCAGTTTCACCTGCAGTTCTCAGGGAAATGCATCAGCAATTGGATGAGATGATTGAGATGGGTGTCGTCGAGAAAGGTAACAGTCCATGGTCATCACCTGTTGTGATGGTTAGGAAACCGGACAAATCATACAGGTTCTGTGTAGACTTCAGGCGACTCAATGCGGTATCAAAGAAAGACGCATATCCCTTACCCTATTTGTCCATGATATTAGATCGCCTGAGAAATGCGAAGTATCTAAGTACTCTAGATTTGAAATCAGCGTATTGGCAGATTGGTCTGTCGGAAGAGAGCAAAGAAAAGACAGCGTTCACTGTACCTGGTCGGGGACTGTTCCAGTTCAACAGGATGCCCTTTGGCCTGCACAACGCACCAGCAACTTGGCAAAGACTGATAGATCAAGTGCTTGGACCTGATCTGGAACCATATGTTTTTGTTTATTTGGACGATGTTGTCGTGGTGACACCAGACTTTTCTTTACACATCGAGACCCTTAAAAAGGTCTTGGAACGTATCAACAACGCTGGTCTAACTTTGAATCGAGAAAAATGTAAGTTCGCTCGAGAGGAGCTAAGGTATCTTGGGTACCTGGTAGATAGAAATGGATTAAGAGTTGACCCGGAAAAAGTAGCCAGTATCCTTAACTACCCCCGCCCGAAGACAATACGTCAAATTCGGGCGTTCACAGGATTAGCTTCTTGGTACAGAAGATTTATTCCAGATTTTGCCTCTAGGATGGCGCCACTAACGCATCTTCTGCGTAAGGGTCAGAAGTTGAGCTGGGGTCAGGAACAAGAGGATGCTTTCTTAGATATTAAAACGAAATTGGTGGAAGCACCTGTATTGGCATGCCCAGATTTTACGAGGACGTTTATAGTTCAGACAGATGCCTCCTCCGTTGGATTAGGAGCAATTTTGTCTCAAGATCTTGATGATGGAGAGAAGGTTATCGCGTATGCTAGCAGAGCACTAACGCAGGCCGAACAAAAACTCTCCGCAACAGAGTTGGAATGTTTAGCAGTGATTTGGGCCATCGAAAAGTTTAGACCCTATATCGAAGGCACTAAATTTACGGTGATCACGGACCATCACTCTCTGATGTGGCTTCATCGTCTGCAAGATCCTTCTGGTCGATTAGCTCGATGGGCGCTGCGGCTTCAGAATTATGATTACCGGATACAGCACAGGCCAGGGAAAGAACACATGGCAGCTGATGCTTTATCACGTGCAATAGATCAGGTTCCTCTAGACCCCAACCCTGCCCTAGCAGCAGTGGTCATTAATGGTGAGGAAGCGGATCCCTGGTACCAGAATATTAAGCGCAGAATCACGGATAAGCCGGAAGAGTTTCCGACTTGGCGGATTGCTGAAGGTCGTCTCATCAAGCATGTGTTTGAGAGGAACCCCTTGAAAGTTGGCGACAATCAATGGAAACTTGTGGTACCGAAGAATCAAAGAGAAGCAGTTCTCAAACAATTCCACGAGGACCCGACTGCAGGACATATGGGGGTGAACAAGACGAAGAAGAGGATTGCTCTTTATTATTTCTGGCCGAGCCTGATCCGAGATGTCGCCAGGTTTGTGAAAAATTGTCATACGTGCCAAATTATGAAGCCGGAACAAAAAGCTCCCGCAGGCTTGATGGGAATGACTCCTGTGCCTTAAAAACCCTGGCAGGTAATTTCCACAGACCTCATGGGACCATTTCCACTTTCTTCGAAGCAGAATCGGTATTTACTAGTGGTAACTGATTACCTAACCAAATTTACCCTACTTTTCCCTTTAAGACAGGCGACTGCACAGGCAGTAACAAAACACGTAGAGAACGACGTGTTCTTAATGTTTGGGGTACCTGAAGTAGTATTCTGTGACAATGGCACTCAGTACACTAGCGAAAAATTCAAGAATATGTTGAGCAAATATGGCACTACTTGTCGGTATACCCCAACATATCACCCCCAGGCTAACCCTACTGAGAGGGTAAATAGGGTGATCAAGACAATGATTTCGTCTTATGTTAGAGATAAGCATCGATCCTGGGATAAACATATCGCGGAGTTCGGCTTTGCTTTGAGGACAGCCAGCCATGAGACAACTGGGTACACTCCAGCCCTTCTAAACTTTGGCCGCGAGCTAGTCAGCCACGCCTCCCAATATGTTGTTTGTGATGAACCAGAGACCATAATTAGGATCGATGAGAAGCTCAAAATGATCATGGAAGATGCTCAAAGTCGATTGCGTCAGGCTCAAGAAAATAATGCCCGACATTATAATCTTCGACGGAGACCAGCCCGGTTGATTGAAGGCCAGAACGTATTGGTGAAGACGCATCCTATATCGGACTTAAGTAAGTACTATACTGCCAAACTTGCACCAAAGTACGAAAAGGGTGTTATCAAAAAGGTTTTGTCGGCTCTAGTGTATGAGGTGGTCGATGAGGAAGGAAGACCATTAGGAAATAGGCATATACAGGAGTTGAAAGTAGATTGTTCGGATAGCCTAAACATGGTAGCAGAATACCCTCCCGCAACCCCAGGAAGAGAGGAGAATGTCACGGTAGACAAGATATAAAACATATGTGAGAAAAATGGGGAGGTTACAGTGAAAAAGGTTTGGAAAAAAAAGGGTTAAGAGATGGTGTTAATACGTTGGCTTAACTGTTGGCCTAGTTTTGTGCATCCTTATTCTGTACATTGAACCCATTGGGGTGGGATATTAAAGAACTGAAAACTGATCAAGACTATTAATTCCAGCTGAACAGTGAAAGATGATTATTTCGAAAACGAGTGTTTGGTTATGGTTATTTGTTATAGGTTATTTTGAAGAAATTTTCTCACACATTGACTTATTTGCAGATTGTGTAAATATTACAGCATTGAAATTATGTATTTATTAAATTGTACAAAGTTAGACTAAACGTTTTTTTTTATAATTGGTGAATTATTACTAAATAAAATTTTAAGAATATTTTACGTTTATTTAGACAAGTCTGGTTGAACCCGCTCCCCCTCCACTGGGCTAGCACAACAAATCAGATATTTAACCAAAAAGTAGTACGTTACAGCAACCTCGTGAATGAAGGTCCAGTCATAATATGGTATATTTTATTGAAAATTATATTGTTGTGAATAATGACACAACACTAAAAATTAGTCAGCTTTACTCGGTTACTGTACTTTCGCCTTAAATCCACATCCAATTTTTTTTTTGCAATCTTTAATGCCACATGTTTTATGTTTAATGACACCAATTCTCCTTTTTTATTATTTATAGAAGCGGAGCTATATGCGCTTAAAAATAACATCAAGAGCATCTAAAATTTTTGTCTATCCTAACACCTCATATGAAGAAACGTAATTCTATGTAAAAAAAAAAATTATGCCAACTGAAAATTTCAATACTGCTGAAAGATATGAGCAAATTAAAACACATTTTGTGAACTTCGCAATGCTTATAGGTGAAACGAATGAATGAAATGAATGAGTGAAATGAAACTGGCAAATACGCGCAAAAAAATGGTAATTTTCGATTTTTAATCAGTTGACATCCGCATGATGGTATAGAAGGATCAATCTAATTAGGGATTGATAAATTATTTGCCATTTCTATAAATTTGTTTTATTGAAAATCGCATTGCGAGAAGAAACCAGTACAAACTTTTCTGTTTGATATAATCCATTTAAACCTTGGTGAGTACCAACATGTATTTGATTTCTTGTCTTAATTAAATTCATAATTCATAAATCTTTTATAATACTGATTTATATAATTTAACATAATACTACCAACTATATTTTGAATTGCTTATTTTTGAATTTGTTTGTGTGTTTTTAGAACTGAGGATGAATGTATAACATTCGAAACTAGTTTTCAATAAAACAAATTTATAGAAGTCAAATAATTTATCAATCCCTCATTCGATTTTTAATATTCATAGCGAAACTCTGTGCACCATATCTTAGTATAGTTTACAAATAATGATTTTCGAATAGAAAAAAATAGGTTTGTGTAATACTGGTTATGTTAAAAAGCCCTTAATGCTGTCATGAAAATATATAAATGTTTCAAAATATTCATAAAATGTATTACATTTATTTTAAATTTATATGTGAGTATATAAATATATTGTCCAATCTCCATTTAAAAAAAATAAAACTTTTCTACGGTCATAACCCTGAAAATTTTGTATGATTTCTAAAATATCTTGAAGATGAATTCGGATGATTTTTTTATATATATTCTTAATCCTGATGATATGCAGTGGAATGGAGTTAACGCACATTTTCATGGAGCCACCTGCTGCTGGTTAATAGACTTATTCTTCTTCTTGAGCTTCTTCAGAAATAACATCGACAATTAGTGTTAAAGTCGGTGAAAGGTTTTAATAATAAAATATGAATGAATAAAATAATAACTAAATAGTAAATTAATAAACTAGTAATAAATTATAATTAGAATAGAACTTGATTTGTATACATGGGCCAATGATCCTGCACTACTGATTATTGTCCAATTAGAGACTGAACGTGGAGAAATGTGGAAAATCACAGAAGTTCTTCATTCCTTCCGTTCAGCTATTTTCGTTTCCAGGAATGGAAATTTAATAGATTTGTAAGAAATTACCATATTATACATATGGTGCTTCCAAAATGCATTTATTAAATAAAATCATACGTCAAATAACAATTTCGGGATCTTATCTAATGTTATGTTGGGTAAAATCTGTTGAACTTTCAGTTTTTTTAATTTACGATATATTGTTTGATTCTCGTTTTTAATTTATTTTTACGCATCTTCTATGTATTTACTATAGCAATTTTCACAATAAAGTCGAATATCTATTGTATTTTATTAGTCGTATATATTATATTTTGTAAATCTAATTTATCTATACTATCTTTCTTACTTATTATGTTTTATGATTTATTATTGTACAAACCTATTTTCACATGATTATGTTCATACGCACTAAATGTGGAAGCTATCCACAAAACACAAAAAAGATCGTAAATTATAAAATTGATGCCAAAAACTATAATATATACTATGCAGATATTATTAGCAACAAATATGAGGCAAATAAAAGAAAAACTAACTTTAAGATATTATTTTTATTAAAAATGATTTCCTTTAGCTTCAATACATTTCTCCCGAGGCTTGATTCGAAAAAAATCGTAAAATAAAAATTTTACCTCATTTTTATTTTGGAATATATTGTTTTATAAAAATATGTCAAGCGCACTGAAAAAATATTAGTCAGTTGGAGACAGCTCAATTTCATGTACTGTTTGTGGTAAAACTATTTTTTTTTAAGAAACTAAAATATATGTTACATTACGTGATCTGAAAATTGAAATTTTACCAAATCCACTATGTTCGCCAAACGTGTCTCCAACAGCCATTTTTAAAAGCGCTTGACGCAATTAAAAAAAATAATTCAAACATTTTCGCCTCTCGAATTTATGTAAAGCCAAAATGTTTCTTCGAACGACGGATAAAAAACCTCGTTGGCTGTTGGAAGAAATTTATTGAAGCTACCACAAATTATATTGAATAAAAATAATATCATTAAAGTTTGTTTTTCTTTCATTTAACATATTTTTTTATACTTTTTTTTCCAATCCCCATTTTTGTCTTCTTCTTGATCAATTTTTCGCTATTTGCTAATTTCTTGTCTTTGATCCTTCTTCTGTATCTTAGGTACATTTTAAGAAAGGATTGATATACCTAAATATTATATTAATAAATTGTATTTATATTATAATATATATATTATATTAATAAATATTAATACGGGGCTCACTTTTGTTTGTGAAAGTACCTTATAATTACGCCTTACAATGGCATCAAATAGTGGATTACCGACATGAGTTAACGAATCAAAAAACTTGACATGGCGTCGCGTTATGAATTGCTTCACTGTCGGTATTTCTAGAGTGCTATGAACGGTAGCAGCTTTTTGTCTCCAAAGGGAAGTATGCTTGCATATTCTTCTAATTACCCCGTTCTGAAATTGTTGCAGCACTTTCGCTGTATCACTTTCAGTGTAGTTATCACAAGGTTATGTGTTCGAACATTGGAGCACCATACCACAGAGCTGGTCGAATTATATTGTTGTATATTAATAACTTAAGTCGTAGGTTTAAATGTGGTGAGGTAAGGAGGTGAGCCAATTTATATGTTTTTGTGCTGACAGCTGCCAGCTTTTTCCGAAAGTAGTTTGCAAAAATTAAGTGTCTATCGATATTTATACCGAGGTCAACAATACTTCTGGAGATCCGCCTCTGCACGCCGTCTACTGTAAACTGGGTGGGCAATTTATTTTTATTCTTTTGAAACGAGAAGATTATACCATCTGTTTTATCCGGGCTTACCATTATATTTAAGTGCCAAAGATTGTTTACTATTTTGTTACAAGTGTTCTCCGCTTGCTTCATTGCTGAGGATGAGTTCGAACTTGTACTGTATATGGCATTGTCGTCAGCAAATCCCATTACTTTTCAATGACCGTAGGGTTCGCCTACGACGCGAGCTGTGTAAACATTGAATAACAGGGGAGAAAGGACTGCGCCTTGGGACCATGAGTCACGGCTATCGGCTTTGATATACTGTTCCCAACCTTGACTGAAATGTTCCTCCGTAAGAAGAAGGACTGCTGAATTGAGCAAAGCTGCTCCGGTTATTCTGAGAGCATGAGCTGTTGGCATATCAACCCATACGATATAGAGTCGAAAGCTTTGACATATTTACACTTGGAACTGACATTTCATAACTTCAAGCCTAACAAACCAAGTGAGATCAGAAAAATAAAATGTATTGAGTGCCCAGAGTATGTAAAAATCAAACGTAGCAGAAACCCGATTAAATTAATTAATTAGACGAATCAAATTAATTCTGTTTCAAATTAATTGTTCCAGATTTATCAAATTTACTTGTTTTATTTAGTAATTAAGAATTTCTCTTAGCAATTAAATGCTCGTAATGGGCTGTGGCATAAAAAAAAACAATTTGTTTCTAACTCATTTCTTCAATTTTGAGATCATTTCTCAGTGAACGTACGATAGTAGTAAAGGTTGGAGAAAAATATTCAAAACATATACCTCTTACTTGTGGTGTTCCACAAGGAGCGGTTTTTTTCATCAATACTATTCTCTATCTATACTTTTAACGTTGTTGGTGTTAGGCATCGAAGAACTACTGTAACTGATTTTACAGATGACATAGTTACCACAATTAGCAGCTTCAATACTGAAAGGGCCCTAAACCTAGTCGAAGTGGCATGCCAAGAGAATATTGACAAGCTAGGAAAGTTAAATATAGAGTTCAATGTAGATAAAACAAAAATTTCCTTCCAGAAAGACAAAAAGAAACTTTTAGTCAACTTTCAGCTGAATGGATGCTCAAATTATATCTCTTATAAATTAGTGTGTGTATATCGGAAAACAATTAGACCGACACATGACTTTTTCGACCCATTTCGATAAAAAGCCAAAGTCAGTTTGAGCTAAAGGAAACTGTCTCTATCACACTCTTCTGAAAGAAACGATAGCCAAATTTATGACGAGGTACAGTTAACAAATATAATAGAAATGATCGAATGAGAATGGACAAACGCCCTCCATAGATGAAGAGAAAAGAGAGATAGGACCCTGGGAAGAGGATGATTTTATTGATGATGACGAACTGGAAGAAGCACTCTGTAGTATGAAACTCGGAAAATCCGCAGGAAGTGACGGAGTAACTCCTGAAATGCTAAAATACATGGGGGCCAAAGGAAAAGAAATTTTGCTGCATCTGTTAAACTTAGTGTGGAAGCAAAAGAAAATACCGAAAGATTGGGAAGTAGCCGTCATTGTCCCTATCTTTAAGAAAGGAGATAACAGAGATTGTAACAACCACCGAGGTATATCTCTCTTAAGCGTACCAAGTAAAATTTACTCTAAGATTCTAGAAAAGAGAATAAGAAGAAGAATCGAAGGATTGCTTGAAGAGGAACAGTACGGCTTTCGTGAAAATCGTAGCACCCAAGACCTTATCTTTGCTATGAGACAGGTCTTCGAAAAAGTACTTGAAAAAGAAAGGGAAATGTCCGTGTGCTTTGTTGACCTTACAAAAGCCTTTGATCGAGTAAGAAAGCCAGATATCTTAGAGGCCTTAAGAGAAAAAGGGATCGATCAAGGTCATATCCTGGCGGTTGAGAGTCTCTATAAGAAAACACGAAACGTGGTAAGATTTGCCAACTGCACCTCTAAGGAAATCGAAACTACCATAGGAATCCGGCAAGGTTGTAGTCTCAGCCCACTTTTGTTTATCTTAGTTATGGACTCAGCTATTCGGAGGGCTAAAGAGAAAATGCGGAAATATCACCTAGGATACGCCAATCTGAGACCAGTTAGCCTCTCATTACTTGCATTCGCCGATGACATTGTCATTTTCTCCGACACTGATAGGAATCTTCAGTACAATATTAATAAATTGAAAGAAGAACTGCTGAAGATTAACATGATTATGAACCCTGCGAAAACAAAACTAATGAGGGTTGGGAAGAAACCCAGGAGAAACATGCGCGTCATCAGAGTCGAAGACGAAATCCTCGAACAGGTAGAAAACTTCAAATACCTGGGTGCGCACCTTAATGAATATGGATATATCGATTCGGAAGTGACTGAACGAATCGCAGCTGCGGGCAGGATGTTTGAAGCAGTGAAGAGAGGTTTTCTAAGCAGGCGAGAGGTGGAAAAGAAAACAAAAGTGGCTGTATTCCGATCGACATTTCTGCCCATTTTAACGTACTCGTCAGAATCATGGACGCTGACAAAGAAACATCGATCGAGAATACAGGCATCGGAAATGAGATTTCTTCGAAAGATCGAAGGAAAAACAAGAAGAGATAGAATACGCAACAACACCATCAGGTTGAACCTCAATGTTAAGTCGGCAAACGATATAATAGAGGAAAGTCAACTAAGATGGCTAGGGCACCTCCTGAGGATGGAACCAAGCAGAATCGCTAGCGAAACCTATCGAGTTAAAGTTGAGGGCAAGCGAGGAAAAGGGCGGCCAAGAAGAAAATGGGAAGATGAGGTAAAGAGCCACTTCCAGAGAAGAGGACTTCAATGGAATGACAGAAGGCGTCTTGTAGAGGACCGGCAGAGCTGGAGAGGGCTCTGTAGACTTCCTCCTCACACTGCTTAATGCGGTTCATAGAGGATAGACAATGATGATGATGATGATCGAATAACAACATACAAATTTCTTGCTACTCTCGGCAAATGAGATACATAATGAAATCGTTTCAAGCTCAGCCACTCAACGATGGCAAAATCATGTAAGGCAATAGTCTAATTTTTTTTATTATTTTTAGTTGTTTAGAGTGTATTAAATTAGAGGGTGTTGTCATAGCTTATTTAATACTAAAACTATATCGCTATAAGAACAGAATGTCCTTACAATGTAATACGGTGATCGTAGAAGGAAAAATATATGAGCATCATAAGAAGTATAACAAAAGAAAAGACAAACAGAATTAAAAAAACAAAACAACTTATTTTTATATGTAAGGCGTACGATTATGAGGTATTTAAATAAAATTAATATTAAACCAAAAAGTAAAAACTATCCACTTCAGTAAATAATTCTAGAAAAATCCAGGTCCCATGCTGAAAAACCTTTTTCCATTTGATAAGAATTACGATCTTAGTCTAGTTTGTCTACAGACCGTGGAAATTGGAATCGAAGAGAAACTGTTCAATTTTGGAGTTCATTTCAGTTCAGAATGATATATTTAATTCTAGAAATTGCTTCTAATTATGGATACAATTTTTTTTCTTATTTTTCTATGTAATGAATTATGACACATTAATTTTTATTTTTCCTCATCGGTATATTAGTCCAGTGAATTTAGGTTTATACCTAGAAACCCAGTTACCATGAATGGATTTCAATTTTTTTATATATATTTTTTAGTGAATTTCTAACATCAGAAATATAATGTTTTCCCATTAAAAGTATCCTCCGCTTTTCTAATTTATATATATATATATATATATATATATATATATATATATATATATATATATATATATATATATATATATAAATTGTGAAAAGCGGAGGATACTTGTGTATATATGTATATATGTACATGTATATGTGTGTGTGTATATATATATATATATATATATATATATATATATATATATATATATATATATATATATAAATTAGAAATATATATATATATATATATATACACACACACATATACATGTACATATATACACATATACACATGTACACAAAATAATATATATATATATATATATATATATATATATATATATATATACACACATATACATGTACATGTATACACATATATACACATGTATATAAAATAATATATATATATATATATATATATATATATATATATATAAAAAATATATATATATATATATATATATATTATTTTGTGTAAACTTTGAAAATAAATCGATTTTTAAAGATTATGTAGCAAGTACAGTTAAAGTCTGTAAAAAATAGAAATTGAACTATTTCCGGACGGATCACGCCACCGGAAGTTAATTTTATTGTTTTATTCAAGAAAAACCTAAGATGTTCCCTCATTTTTCATTCATTGGTCAATATCTTGACAACAATGAACCGCGGGAAAAAATTATGAATACCTTTTTTAAAGTGAAGTAAATTATAACCCTAATAGACTCCTTTCCGAGATGATTTTTTCAAAAAAATGTATTGTACACGAATTTGAAAAACTTTGTGTTTTATTTTCTTTATTTTTTGCTTTCTCTCGAGAACTATTAGATCTACAGATTTCTATTACCTCCCAAATAGGAACCAGTTAAATTCATCATAAAGAAGTATACAATGATTAACTTCGTAGGAAGAGCAGCTTCCATGATAATTGCCAAAATAAATTCACTTAATGGTGATTTCTCGTAAATTGATAAAAACAATGTTTTAAAACACTTTTTCTTGGGGACTATTAAACGTGAAGAGCTCTAGAAGGGTTCAAATTTTAGCGAATTAACTTTATTTCAAAAACGTTTTTCATAATGTTTTTGTTGTTCATTTGCGCAGTTGGTAGTTTTCAATGAAGTAAGTAATGAGTAAAAAATGAACGAATATTTTAGGATATTTCTTGAATAAAATGAACGCGGCGTACTCCTGAAATAGTTCAATATCTATTTTTCAAAGAAATTTACTGTACCTGTTGTATAAGTCTAGGTAAAAATTGAATTGTTTTCTAAGTGTGCCGAACAAAAATATATAAATAAAAAGAAAATATGAAAAGCGGAAACTTCTAATGGGTGAAAATTTTTAATTTTAAATATGTATCGGAATGACCGATAACCTGATCATTTATCAAATATCAATGTTAGTCATTCGATGTATAGACATTTCATACAATACAATATATAGTATTGTATCAAAGTTTATATCTAGATTAATTGAAGACAAAATTTCAGTTTTTAGTTGAATTTTCATTAAAAAAAACTGTATGATATTTTTTCAGTTTGAATAAAATTGATTTCAAATGAACATTGTATATACCGATAATCTTCAGTTATTTTCTCTCTCTTATTTTTGATATTGTAAAAAGTTTTCTTGAAATTATTTAATGTAATAGCTTTCAAATTTAATTTATTAATATTTTTTTTGTTCATAAATTTGCAGGTTCAACTGCAATGGGTCAACTGTTAATCGGAGAGAGATGTGATTACTAGAAGTGTCTTCCAACCGACCAATACATGAAGGTAAGCAACAAGAATGGATATTGCACTAATACTTTAGTGTGTATGAATTAATTCATAAATCCCGTAATCATGATTACCATAAAGGTTATTGGTATACGGTAGTGGAGGTGGTTGGAGTTTACAACGAAGCCCTTTCCAGTCACAGATCAACTAGTTAGCTTAATTAGCCGGTTCATCGAACACACTAATTTCTGATCAGTTAGTGGTTGCCCAGTGTACACTTACCCAAGGCCAATAATGACTCAGATAAATAAAGGATAATCATTATATTGTCCTAAAGGCTATCACTTTAAGAATTTATTAATTAAAACATTAGTCCTTGTTATTACTTATTTATTTGGCAGTACATTGGTAGAGTTACGTATTAAAGTATATATACCGATCCTTACATAGCAACTAGTACATGAGTTTAGGTTGAAAACAAAATACGCGTTAGCGTGAGTCAGCGTAGTTCATATACTTAGCAATTTCGTGTCCCCATAAAGCATAATAATAACGTCATCAAGAACTTTAAAACTGAAAAATTTCACAATCCGGCACTATTGTACTATCACAAAAGCTACCGGAATAACGAAATAACATAAGAATGAAATAAAGCAGCTTGTTATGCATAATTTGCAACAATCTGTGATTTAAAACTAATAGTATTATTATTTTTTTTGGATTTCATTAAGGAAATAATTACAGAAGGAAATAAATTAAACAGAGTAGTTCTTCAACTATTAGACTACCCTAACGATGAAATTCAATGTAACCTGATATCTTAAATATATTTTCTATTTAAAACAATGTATTTAAATTTTCTAAAAAATACCAACGAATCAGCTTAGAATTTTCATGCGTTTTATGCCAACAATTTTAATGAAAATGTTTTATTTTTCAATTGATTTTTTTTTTTTGCTAAGTCATCATATTTTACACAACTTTCATATTATTAATTATACATCAAATATCCATGGTATTACCCTTGTTTCTGTATTGGTATGAAATCCTATATGTTACACGGAATTGAAAATTTTCAATTATATTTAAAAATGTCTGCATTCAATTCATATTTATTGTTAGTTAATATAAAATAACTACTAATCTATGTGTCACGTTAATATTAGTCAATGTTTTGACAATAATCTATTTTTTTCTCAACCTGTTCCTGAATTTGAAAACGATAAATTGATCAATGAAGGATATGCTATGAATGAGTGTTTAACGAAAATACTACGATTTCCAGTACCTGGACCACATACAAGTTATATTCATAAATATATACCTGTTACAAGACTTTCAAATGTGATATGACAGAACAATTCTGTGACTACCTACTTAATATTCAACCGTCAATTATTGGACCAATTTAAGAGTTACAGTTCTGAATGCTGTTTTATTAAAGCGGAATATTACTGTTTGGCAGTTAACTAAGCATTCATCGCTCTACAAAGTGTATTTTCAGTTTAAATTGAATTATATTTAAAACACAAAATGACTATTAACCTTGATTTATTTATTATAGTGAAAAATTCAGTTTCAGTCTTCTTTTTTTAATGTTACCTTTTTTTCTTATATCTATTAATTATTATGCTTATAATTTTTAATAGATACAATAACTTAATCTTATATTCATTATGCTTTTTAATTTATTAATTTAAGTTTTTAAGCTAAACATTAATTTCATCCAATAATTTAAAAAATAAAACTACAGAAGTTATTATTATTGTACTATACTATGTATACTATAGTATATATAATATATACTACTAATAATTATATATATAATTATTAGTAGTATATAGTATATATATATATATATATATATATATATATATATATATATATATATATATATATATATGTATGTATATTTTGCTACGTCACCCATCCTCGTCTGCCTCATTCTTATAATTATTAATTAATTTATTTAAATGCGCTTTGCCTAAGGATATGAAGGGGAGAGTTAGAAGGTGATTAATTTTTTATATTAATTTTTATATTGGATAATATCCAGATGAAGAAGATGTAACAAAAGATTATATTAAATAATTTTTCATTACGTTTTACTTCTTTGTCTTCAATGATTTATACAGTACAATCTCATTAATCCGATATATATGGGGCCAGAGGACTGCCGGATTACTGGAAATGAAGGAAAAAATAGGTGTGAAAACAAATACATAGTATGTACATATATATTTTTTAAATATTTTTTATTTACAAATCGAGTTACGTTATTATTATATACATGATATATAAAACAGTTCCATTAAATACAAATTATGTAGTGTGTAATGTAATTACTTGGAAAAATAATCTTTGATTGATTTTTGTTTTTTAACAGCATACATTTTTTCAAATACAGAATCTTGAACGCGTTTCAGTGCCCTTTAACATCACTTGGCGAGTCATTTTCTTCTGCATATTTGATAATGGTGTTGACAGCATTAAGAGCTTTGTTGTTGGTTACAGTTCGTCTCGTAGTGAAACGTCATAAAAGTTGGAAGGGAGGGGTTAAAGGTAGGTAGGGAAGTAAATTCTGAGAATGGGAAGAAGGCGTGAAGTAAGTGCACCGGATTACTGAACGTGCCGGACCGGATTAACGAGATTCCACTGTATTTAAGGAGAGCTGAAATAATGATGGAATAATACTACACCTTTCAAATTAAATCTTCAATCAGCATACTATACTTATAAATTAGAAGATACAAATATTATTTTACTTTGCCTTATATTAATTAACAATCAATCTATACTAATTATTGACATTAAAATTTAGTTTGATTTTAATAATGTTTTAATTTTAAAATCCAAATAATATTCTGCACCATAACAATAATAATTAATAAACTATACTTGGTTAATTAATCATTATCGACTTACTTCTTCTTTGCTTTAAAGTACCGGCCACTGCAAGGTGATTTCAGATGGAAGTCTAGTTGGCTGTTGAATAAAAATCAACAACTTCCCAAAGCATAACGGAATAGTAGATGCGGCCGCCATTAGTCTGAAAATAATATATAATATTAAAGTATTTATATTTTAAAATCACTAATGTTGATGAACTGTAAAAATAATAGAAAAGTTTCTTATCAAGGTCCAAAATCTGTAGCTTTTACATAGAATTTCAATCATGTTATATGATTAATAACTTGCGTATCAAGGAAGAATAATTCCCTAACTATTTATTTATTCATAAAAAATATCTTTTAATGTTTTTACAAACCATATAAAAACCAAACGCTGTTCCTACTAACAAACAGGGATCGAATCGAAAAAAAATATATTCCTTTGAACTTTGTTATCTGACAACTGTTGAATGTTTGCCTCTTGCTCCTTGACTAATGCCTTCCGTCAGAGGAGGTCGAAGGCTCTTTATAGTAAGGATTATATAACTTTTTTTTTGTACGCATTCTGTTTTAATATTTTAAAATCAATTATTTATTACAGAATGATGAGATTCGATTGCTGTAACGAGTTGTTTATGCATCATTTCTTTAATTTACTTTAAAGCTTATTCATTTATAGATCAAATCAATGAATATAAACATCATATTTAGAAATATTTATTAAATAATATTTAATATTTATTGAAATATTTAATTCTGATTCTAAATTATTTATTAGCTACCCGAAAAATTCTTGGATGCTGATCTGTATAAAAATTTAAATGATCCCCAACTGTTTGTTCCCATTAAATACATTATGAAAATTAATCATTTTTCTACCATACTTTTGATGCCATACTAACTATATTACATATTTTTAAAATAAATAAAAAAACTTGTGAAGAACACCAAATATCCAAAGCTTTCATTTCAGGCCTGAATCATAATTATAGATTGAAGCTAATTTTTCCTTGGCTTCATGATGAATACCAGCATTCCAAATTTATTTAAGTAGTATTTTGTACCCATTTAATTTAGAAAATTGGTTGACTTGATAAGTGAGGGACTAATTTATTTAGTTAATCTATTGAAAGATCTATTAATTTCGATTCCTTTTTTAATTCACTCCACGTCTATAGAATTGTTCAATCATTATACTATGAAAAAAGTTCACATTTTTTTTCCAATGATTTGCAATTAATCCCGCCGGTAATTGTCAAACCGCGTGGAAAGAGGATCTCCTCTTTGTCGAGTAGACTGATTGGAAGAGGGAAATCAGGATTGCCACCATTGTAAAAATGAAAAGTTCGTAAAAGAGAAGAAAAAGAACTAATTACCCAGGCTCCCACAGGGGGCAGTAATGAGTCTATTTCTTTCTCTTTACAATCCCTCCCTCCTCCTCTCTCTCTCTCTCCTATATTTATCTCCTTCAAAAGGACCTCGTCATCATCTCTTCTTTTTGTTCTCCGCTAAATCTCCAGATTAATATCCGCAATAATTTCCCTTTTGCTTCTGAAAATTTGTTGAACTATCCTAGAAAGGCGTGATAATTTGGGTTCATTCCATAAATGGTTTTACAGACTGAGTTGGTCAAATAGTACAATGTATAAGAAAAAAAATAGTTAAGGTTACGAACTATCAGTTAATATTCAAAAATATTTTGAGACAATTTAAATGTTTTTAGAGTCTAGAAAACAAATGGTTTTTAAATTTTTATCCCACTATGGTTGTCGTTCCCTATATCTAAGAAACTCCTCCTTACTTATTGAACCGTTTTCAATGAAACTTTATGGACCAATAGCAATTAGTTCAAAGCCGTGAAGAAAAAAAAGATTTTTGAGGAAAATCTTCAATCCAGCGTGATATTTTATATTCTTCTGGTTTTCTTAGGTTATTATTTTAAAAACACTGAAAACTTTTCATAACTTAATAAAATGAAAATTTTAAAGTAAGAAACCATTATTTCTATTACTGCTTAAGATTTTAATATAGTTTTATTATTTTCCACCAATGTCAGAACTGTTAAATTTGTAAGCGTTTCCTTTTGATTAATGATATGTTTACCATTCTTCATGTCAATTAGGAAATATTTAGTATTAGTAATATTGCCTCCAAATTATCCTGCCATCGCATGAATAACAAATCATAATTTTCTTATTTTTCAAGACCATATTTCTCATGAGTTGGAAATATTTCCACTTCGAGATCAAACTTGAATGGCACATTGATCACAACAAAATAATAATCTTAGAGTTGAAATTGGGACTGTGAGCAGTGAGATGCCGTAAATCAATTTCATAAGCTTTTCAATATTCTATTGGATCATATTCGGAGTGTTATGCCCATACATCACCCTTTTCCGCGTAACTGATATTGGAATCTTTAAAACAAAATAAAGTAAAGTTTTTTTCTATCAGTTCTGGCTTTAGAGGATAATTTAATAAACGTGTCATGCAGGAACAATTCATTTTCCTCCTTAATAACCTACTAGATAGGCCACAACCCTCGACTTATATGGAATTAGTAACGGTAAAAAAAAATATTAAAAAAGTTTAAAATAAAAAAAGATGTTTAAATTAAAAGTGAACCCAACATAATTTTCTAATAAGAAATTCACGATTATTACTCGGCTTTCTGCCATGTCTAAAAAATATATAATATGCGAATCGTGAGTCAACTACGATTCGGTAAAGCATCTAACATCAAATTCTGCGTCCACTGAGTACAAAATTTGTACACTCGGTCTCTGAATGCATTTCTGGAAATTGGAAATCACCCTGGTTCTTCTTCTTTGCCGTCCATCCTTAGTGCCTTTCAGCATGGGGGTGTATTAAGCCAGGTTTGCCAATCCTCCTTTTTTTTTTTTTTTTTTTTTTTTTTTCTAATCCCTCAAACAAAAAAGAACATTAATAAAACAAATAATTAGATAAATTATTAACTTGATGTACTTTACCTTTTACTACCTGTTGGTATTTGAAGGAATTTGATCCTGTTAGAGTTACCGTATCCTTTTATATTAAGCCGCCATATTTATTTGGTCGGGGGATCCCCACCCTCTGTCCGCACCCTGCCGTACTTTCAACGGCCCTTTTTCAGGTACGCAAAAGTACCTTTTACTACCTGTTGGTATTTGAAGGTCTGATGACTATTTACAATTGGAATGATATTTCCCAGTTAGGGAATTTTCTCATTATTTAGAGGTGAGGGTCCTCTTCTAGTTGTTTGTTAAATAAAAATACCTACTACTAAAAACTATATACAAGATTAATAATGATAATATTTACAATATTTACATGGTTATATTTACAAAGGATGGATATAAGAGAGTGGTGCTGGGGTGGGACTAGGAAGTAGGCAGGACGGGGCGATGGGATAGGATATTGGGAGTGGGGGTGCTTTAGAAGCGGCTTAAAGTATGGTGTTGACCGGGTTGAGTGGTCCCTTTCGGCCCTGCCATCTGGCAGGAAGGGAGGATGGGGTGATGGCCCGGAAGAGTGGGTTAAATGAGGCAGGGATGTTGTCAAAGAACTTTATGTGTCTCCTTGTGATGTGCTGTTGAACAGTGTCGAGTTGTAATTCATTGTGAATGTGTGCCATGTTCCGTCTTTCGAGAGATGTTCGTTTTGTGATTTTTTGTAGGACGCTGTTTTGGTATGTTTGGAGAGACTTCAGGGCTGAGGGGTATAGGTAGTGCAGGATGGGGGCACCGTGAAGCAGTGTAGGTCTAAGGATGGCTTTGTAGATCAGGATCTTGAGTCTGAGTGACAGCCCTGGTGAATAGAGTAAGTGATTTAGTTGGTGTGTAGTGGCTTTGGCGATCTGTATCCTGTGTTTTGTGTGAGCTGTAAATGATCGGTGTGATTCCAATTTCATACCGAGGTATGTTAGCTGTCTTTTATTCTGTATGGTTTGCCCATTCAGTTTTGGCTGTTTTTTGAGTGTTTTCTTGTATGAAAATGTGATTGGATCAGTTTTTTGTGTGTTTATGTGGATATTAATGTTTTTAAGTTGGTCTGTGATTTTTTGGACTACTGTTTCGGCCTTGCGCATGGCGTGATCTGCATTCATGCTTGCTGTATATATAGCAATGTCATCCGCATATGCAGCGATTTGTACATCATCAATCTTTTGCCCTACTATATGGGCTATGTATATGTTGAAAAGGACTGGCGCAAGGACCGAGCCCTGGGGAACACCACAGGTAACTGGGCGCGGGGTGGAGATCTCAGTTTTGACACGGACAGAAAAAGTCCGGCCACTGAGGTATGAGCCAATAATGTCGACCAGTTGGTCCGGGAATCGGTGAAGCCGGAGTTGATCAATTAAGGTGGAGTGGGATACAGAATCAAATGCCTGTGTGCAATCTAATGAGATCATTGCTGTAGCAAGATTTTTATTGAGGTTTTTAGCTGTATCATACTGTAGTTTTGCTACGTGATGATAACAGCTAACGCCGCGAGAGAACCCGGTTTGTTCCGGGGGGATGATGTCATGTGTGTCGCAGTGTTTTCGGATGTGGATAAGAATAAGTTTCTCATATATTTTTGAGATGTGGTTGAGGAGACTGATGAGTCGGTATTCTTCCGGTACCACTCCTCGTTTTTTGGGTTTGAGAAGTGGAACAACTATAGCATCTTTCCACTCAGTAGGGTAATATCTCAGGCGTGAGCATGAGTTGAAAATATTGAGGAGAAACATATGGGCTTTTCTGGGGAGTTATTTGAGTAGGACATAGGGTATATTGTCCTCTCCTGTTGATTTGTTTCCCTTCGTATTTCTCAGGGTTGCAGTCAGTTCTTTATAGGATGAGAATATGGTCTGTGTTATATCAGTCGGTGGACTGTGGTTGTAGATAGTGGTGGTGCGTGCTGAGTCTCTATCGACGTAGTAGTCAGCAAGTATGGTAGCCTGATCTGCGGGAGTGAGAAGCTCATCGCCTCGTTGTATTCTCACCGATTTTGATTTCTAGTTGATTCTACTAGTTTCCAGAAGTTTTTGGGGTCGTAATGGGTACGGCGTAATTGTTCGTGCCATAGGGACGTTTTCCACTGCGACATTAGAGAGGTGATTTGTCTGGTGAGACTGTTTATGATAGGTCTGTATGTTGGGTCTTTAGTCCTATACCAGCAGTTTTTTATGTTGTTTCTCTGTTTAATTAGTGCGAGTATGTGTTTAGGTGGCTGGCGTAGGTGAATGGGAGTGGGGTTGAAAGTGGGTATCGAGGTGTATGCGGCATCGCGTATGATGTTTTGGAGGGTGTTTATGGCATTGTTTATGTCTTGAGTGTTTGTGAGAGGTGTGATGTTGGGCGTGTTACTGTAGACTGTGTTCTTGTATAGTTTCCAGTCTGCCTGTGTAAAGTTATATTTGTGTTCTGTTGGTGGGATTCTTGTTGTGTCACGGCCGAGGTGATAGATAAGGGGGATGTGGTCGTTGTCACTGAATTCTATTGTTGTGCAATCTGTGAATCTGTGTGATTGTTGTGTGAGTAACAGATCTAGTGTAGATGTGTACGCTGGATTTGAGTGATGTCTGTATGTGTAGGCGTTGGGGTGTATGACTGTGTATTTTGTTTTAGTGAGGTGAGTACCTAGTGCATTTGGCTTTGTGCAGTTCCAAGTGTGATGTTTAGCGTTTAGGTCCCCTACGATGATGTGTTGTCTGTCTGTTTCGGTTTCCCGTAAGAGTGTTTTGAAAGTGTCGAGTTGTGCTCCCGGTCTTCTGTATATACATGTGATTTTGTATGTGTGTTTAAGTTTTACTTGTACAGTGACGGCTGTGTGTTTTTCGTCATTGAGGGTGTTGTTGTTTATAAGTTTAGAGGGGACGTCAGAACGCACCAGAAGTGCGACGCCTCCTTGTGCGGGGGTTTGTGAGTCTAGTCTGTAAGTGTGATAACCGTGAAAGTGTATTCGCGTTTGCTTGTTAAGTTTTGTGTCTGTGATTGCGACAACTGATGGCCTATGAGAGGCCAGGAGGGATTCCAGCTCGAGCTTACGCTTTACGAGCCCTGTTATGTTATAGTTAAGGATAGAATGTCTATCCATTAACTTTAGCTGCGAAAGCTTGTTGGAGCACGTGTTAAGCGTGCTCATGACAGTATGGAACATGGCCTTCATGTCACTAATCATACTGAGTAAGCCCTCAACCCATGCGGGTGTATCCGTGGACGGCTGGGGGGCAGGGGGTGGGGGTGTGAGTGCGGGTGCGGGGGTTGGTGTGGGGGTGGGTGGTCCGTGGAATAGGACTCCGGCGTAAGAGTTCGGGGCAGAGGTGGTGGTGGGGGCAGGAGATGCAGTCTCCTGGGTGTTGGTTGTAGGTCTTATAGTGACCTTTGTTTCCTTCTTTTTAAGAAGGATTTGTCTGTTGGGGCAGTCGCGGTATGAGGCCACATGAGGGCCACCGCAGTTTGCACATTTGGGTGGGGTGTTGCGTGGACATTCATGCGTCTCGTGGTTTTCACCACATCTGACGCATTTTATTATACGCCCACAAAAGTTGTGACACTGTCTAGGACCGCTTATATTTTTCAGTTTTTCAACTGAGTAACCCATGTGGTCGATTGGACCAACATTTTCCATATCCTTGAGGGTCGTTTTTTCATCGGTGGTAACGATGATGAGTGGGAGGTTCCTCTTATTCCCACTCTCGTCTGTTTTTTGCATCCGCCAGATGCTTTTGAACCCGGGTAAGCGGGCCTTTAGTGCAACCTCAATAGAGGCCACTGAGTGGTTGATATCAAACCCTTTTAAGATGTATTTCTTTAAGGGTTTGGTGCCTCGTGGTGCGTAGGAGTGGAAGTCGATATCAACCGACTGGTGGAGAAGGGCCCAGGTGGCGTCATAATCTGCCTTAGTTGTAGTGAAAATTTTATTTTCGTTCTTATTAGAACGAATAATGAATGAGGTGATATTAGCCTCTAAGAGGGTCTTTCTTAGTTCCACCGATGACATCGGTGGACTAATCACAATCGGGGCCGGTTTGTACGGCTTTTGATTGGTTGGTGGGGTAGCTGGGGTGGGGGTAGCTGGGTTGGGTGTTTCTTGCTGAGGGGCGGATGGGCCTTTAAATACACCAAATCTGTTAGAGGTGGTTGTGGCTGGTTCCTCATTGGTCGGCCTGGGGACAAATGTTAATTTTCTTTTTAGGTTTTTAAACCCTTCGTTATCAGTAAACGGAATATATTTCCGTTTCAGTTTCTTGGGGGGCCTGATTGGTGCAGATGAAGTTGAAGCAACTTCATCTTCAACCATAGGTGTAGGCTGGGGCTGAGTCATTTTAAAAATAAAAGTCTAACTAAACTAAAAACTAGCACTTCACTTATAATAGGAAAGAGTACTCACGTGACTCCGGGAGCACCAGAACGGACCGTAATGAAGGCACCACTGGAGCACCAATCACAGGCCACGTCGAGAGCACCAGTTGTCACTAAGGGCTGCTTGCCAGCGCAACGCTGCCCTTTACCCAATAGGGTGATTTACTGAGGTTAGGTCCAAGGGATAAGCATGGACCTCAGTAAATATCGGGCGCTAAGCTAGGCAAGGGTTGAGAGAGTCTTGAGAAGAGTAGGTCTTCAGCTTGCAAGAGAGGTCTTCAGGATAGGTCCTTCTGCTAAGGCTGCTAGCTGTAGAATGACTCGCCAATCCTCCTGATCGACGGGGAGCCTCCTCATACCATGAGGCTCCCGGTGTCTTTCCATTCAACAGACGTCCAAACCATTTCAATTGCTTCCTTTCTATCGTTTCCATGATAGAGCACATCTTGAATTCCCCTCATTTCTTATACGCTCCTTTCTTGTTTTCCCAGCTGTATGTCGTAGGTACTTCATTTCCGCACTGTGATTCGACTTCGGAGTCAATTAATACCCAGCTCTCTACAACATATAGGAGAATGGTAAGGTAAACCGTCTTAAAAGTTAACAATTTTTCATCCAGTCCCACCTCTCACATTCCTACCATTGTGTTACATATTTGGTAGTAAACAGCATTTGCCTTTCCAATCCTGTATGAAATTTCGCTGTCCACTTTTCTCTAACTTTGCATTACAGATTCTAGGTAAGTGTAATCCGACTTCCATATCTTCACCGTTGCAGGAAACTACTTTCAGCTATATTAATCTTCATACCTTTCCTTGCAAGCTCTTCATGTCATTCTGCGACCGCTTGTTCTGTTGATTGAGCAACTTCATCCATATATAATATAAAGAGTAATGGATTCAGGCAATCTCCATAATTGACTCCCTTTTCTATTTTCAATACGTTTGGCTCCTTTCCATTCAGTCTAATAATTCCTTTTGGTTCTGAGTAAATTGATTTGATGGCCTCTGCTAGGTTCTTTGGCACGTTTTTTCTCCTTAAGGTTTCCCATATTTTCTCTCTTGGTACCGAATCGAAAGCCACTTTTAAATCGAGAAAGGTTAAGATATATATTTCGATTCCGGCCCCAGCTCTTTTCAAGAATGTTTCGCTGGAAACATTCGGATTGTCTTCCAGGTCTAAATGATCCTTGTTCTTCACCAATGCGATTTTCTATTAGAGGTCTCAAACGATTTTCTAGGATAGAAGCGTCTTGTTTATATACTACTGGAGATAGACAAATAGCTCTATAGTTAGAACATTCACTCTGGCAGCCTTTCTTGTAGATCGGAACTTATATATTACGTAATACGTATGTTACGGAACGTAAGTTATATATTACGACGGATATTACGTCGGATTGACATTCTTTCGGAATCTTTTTCTCATTCTATACCTTTTGAAAAAGGCTTTGTAGGATCCTTATTAGTTCCATAACGCCGTACTTTATTAATTCAGGAGCAATGTTGTCCCTACCCGGGGCTTTTCCTGTTCTCATCCTGAAGATAGCCCTCTCCACTTCATCCTCCTCTATTATGTCTTCAACCATGTCACTGTTCCATGTTGCATTTTCAAAGGGATCTCGAGAACTAGAAGTATCCGAAAAGTGATGTTCGTAGAATCGCCTCTTGTTTTCTGCGTTTTTAATATTTCGCATTTCTTTGCATTTCCGACCTCGTAGAGCCTTAATTTTCTTCCAGATAATCTTATGTTTTCTTTGTCGTCGGAATCGAGAGCTTTTCCCAATTCCTTCCAGGATTTCTGCTTTGCTTCTCGAACTGCTCTTTTGCATGCATTCCTTTTTGCAACATACGCTTGCCAGTTCTGAGTTGATTCATTTCGGCAGTAGTTTTTCCATGCATTTTTCTTCGATATAATGATTGCTTTTAGCTCATCATTCCACCATGTCGTTTTTCTTTTGTGGAAATCCGCTTATTCCACACGATATTTTTGCAGCATCCAGAATGCTGTCCCTTATAATTAGCCTGAGGTCATCGATATTTTAAGAAAGTCCACCTCCTGGAATCTCTGTTGTAATTCGGCCTCGTATCGCAATTTAGTCAATGGCTTTTGGAGCTGTCTAATGTCAATCTCATTTTACAATTTTGATTCGGGTCTCTTATCTTTAGGAATTTGTGTGTTCGCCATCAATAACAAATTATCGCTTCCTACTTCAGCCGCACGAATGACTTTTTCATTCGTAAAATAACGTCTGATCTCTCGACTGTACAGAAAACAGTCTATGGCAGTATTAGCATTAAAATTAATCTTATATATGAGTGGTAAAATGAATTTCTAATGAGGAAGTCTTTGTCTATGCAGAATTCCAGCAGTCCTTTACCGTTTCTCTTAACAACTTCTTCCCCAGCATGAGACCCCATTACGGCTTGAGCTGTTCTGAAATCACTTCCTATGCGGGCATTTAGGTCTCCCGTTTTCATGATATGTCTGCTATAGCGACTCCATCTCTCAACGGCTCTCTCGAGATCACTGTAGAACAATTCTCTATCGAGGACATTAGCATCTTCCGTGAGGGCTTATACTTGTATCAAGGTAACTTTGCCTATTTTAAGGCTTATATTGGCTGTTATTAATCTTGGGTTGGCTGGATTCTAGTCCTCTACTTTACTGTAGACATTGTCGCTCATTATCAGGCCGATACCTACCTTGGCTTTGTTTCCTGGTATATCATATGGCAGTTCTTATCGAGGCGTAATTCCCCGGAACCTTTCTTCTTAACTTCACTTAGCCCAAGGATGTTTGATAATTAGCCTGAGGTCATCGATATTTTAAGAAAGTCCACCTCCTGGAATCTCTGTTGTAATTAATCTTGGGTTGGCTGGATTCTAGTCCTCTACTTTACTGTAGACATTGTCGCTCATTATCAGGCCGATACCTACCTTGGCTTTGTTTCCTGGTATATCATATGGCAGTTCATATCGAGGCGTAATTCCCCGGAACCTTTCTTCTTAACTTCACTTAGCCCAAGGATGTTTGATAATTAGCCTGAGGTCATCGATATTTTAAGAAAGTCCACCTCCTGGAATCTCTGTTGTAATTAATCTTGGGTTGGCTGGATTCTAGTCCTCTACTTTACTGTAGACATTGTCGCTCATTATCAGGCCGATACCTACCTTGGCTTTGTTTCCTGGTATATCATATGGCAGTTCATATCGAGGCGTAATTCCCCGGAACCTTTCTTCTTAACTTCACTTAGCCCAAGGATGTCCAATATGTATTTCTCGACCTCCTCCACTATTTCCATCTCCTTTCCGGTAAATGTTCTCATGTTCCGTGTTCCAAATCGTATGTCCTTTTCCCTGCCGAGTCGTTCCTAGGAGACAGTCCAAATTCAAGATTGATTGCAGTATGTCTCTGAATCATTAATACTCTTTTACGAGTGATTGGCCCAGTAAAAGAGGTCCCATATCCTCGGGACAACTAGTCTCCCGATATTTATATCAGGAGAAAGGGTGGCCAGGATATACCAATCACCCGATCTCTGAAAATTGACATCATTTCCAATTGACATCAGCTCAGTGGACAATCATTTGGAATCGCAAGAGGTGGAATAATTTTGATTTTCAGATATGTTGTATGTATTGCCCCTCTCGTGAAAAATTCAGATTTCCGACCTGCTCCTTGTTGTTTTTCGTTTAGTTACTTTTTATCAATTATAAAGGCATACAATCTAAAAGTTATTGGTTAAAGATAAAGATTAAGATAAAGATTCAGCTTTCAACGATTGTAGTAACGTTGAATTTGGATAAAATTCTGAGGAGTAATAAATGCTGTGGAAATATGAACGCCGGACATTGACAGGAAAAACGAATTTCCTCCAGAAAAATCTAGACTAAAAGTTTCTATATTCGTATTTAAGGGTTTTAAAGAACGAATATGACTAATAACATTTTTTTTTTGCCTTCTTTAATGGAAACGTTTTTTTTGAGCTAATTTAATACAATCGGCAATATTTTTTCTTATTTCACACAAAAAAATAAATCTATTGGTATAAGGAAACCTTGAAATCCATGTAGAGCAAATGCAGAAAACAATAACATAAAAACATCGTTGATATAAAATAATTTTTTTTCTTGGCTTCAATGGCGCAACCTGAGACGTGTATATATTTTTCCACCTAATAACACAAAAAAAAATTCATTGAAATCCGTGATGCCACGTCCGCATTCTCACCTTGTAAGATATATTGAAATAACAAGTTTCGCCTTAATGACTATTGTTCAATACATTTTACTGAAAAATCCATAATGACCAATCTTGAAGAGAATGAAATTCCTACAAGATTCATACAAAATATTACTCTCAACAGACGCCAAGATATATTGAAATAACAATTTTAGAGAAAGTAGACTGCAAACTGAAAATATTACCCGCTATTCAAATTAGTGTTCCTGAATATCGTCATTATAATATCGTCATTAATCCATCATTAAGTTCATGCATGCTACATTTAGGAATACTAATTTGAATAGCGAGTGATATTTTCAGTTTGCAGTCCACTTTCTCTAAAATTATTATTTCAATATGTCTTGGTGTCTTGAGAGTAATATTTTGTATGAATCTTGTAGAAATTTTAATTCTCTTCAATATTGGTCATTATGGATTTTTCACTAAAATGTATTAAGAAATAGTTATTAAGGCGAAACCAAATCTAACTTTTTGCGTTTTATGGACATTTTTGTAGATTTATACGGCTCCGAAAAAAATATTACATACAAAACTTGCAGAAAATTTAAGTTCTTTAAAATATTCTATTCCACATTTTATTTTAAATACACTGGTAGCGAGTTACTGAGGAATAACTGAAAAAAAGTCCTTTTACTCTGCGGTTTTTCAAGATGGCGAAAAACGGACAAGAAGGTCGAAAACTCAAATAAAACTTACCTGAAAACCAAAATTACTCCACTTTTTGCAATCCAAAATAATATCTCTACTGAGCTAATATGCCAATGGTCGAAGATCAGGAGATTGACAATTTCAAGAGGGTTTAAAAATTTTACAGCCCTATAATTAGGTTTCTTTTTGAAGATCTGCATCTTGTCTTCTCGTATTTCGATAACAAAATTGATTTTTTAGTTTTCAGAAAATAACATTGGTCTTAAAACACGTAGCAGCACTGCGGCTAAGATATATCTCATAGTCAAGAACATTTGCCAATCCTCCAAATCTGGTTTGAATCGGTCAAAGAATTCCTGAATTATAGGCAGTTTCTTTAATCTAAAAAAAATTAAATTACCAAAAGCATTTTGCTCGAAATCGGCGATGGGCGCTCCTCGCGCTCCCTTTGTCGATTGAATACAATATTGTATAATACACCACCAAATAAAGTTTTTGTATCAATTATTGAAAATAAAACCAAGTTTTTTTTATTATTTTTATCTGTGTTGGCAATTATTGGATCAGCTTACCTTTATTCTGTCTCTAATTCCTCTCTTATTCCCGAATCTCTTCTTCTTTTGTTCCCTTCGGTCCACTCACGGAATTTTCAAGACAGAAGAAATAATCCCAAAAGGATCAAGGGTTTTCTTTAATGGTTTAACAGTCATTTGAACGTTGCATTGTTTACAGGTTGTGATATGCAGATTTCTATTCACGGTATTATTCTTAATTTTTTTTTTAGTATCTTTTAAATATAAAAATATGCGATGAGCTACACTTCGTTTAAGAATAATATTAATTATTAATTAGTATACTTTTTTTTAATATATATAAAATATTACATTCTTTTAATTGTACCCGGTACAATTGGATGTCCATTATATATGAGACGCTCCATGAAAGAAGAGCCAATCCGCCATGTCACCGTAGTTTCTTTTTTTAAATAAAGCCTGGTATAATTTAATAAATGGTATATATGAGGCTATGAGAGAAAAAGTGGCCTAATCCGCAAAATCATGAAAACTCCAATATTGATTTTCTTTGTTAGTAGAGTGCACTCGAGAGGTGTATATAGGTGCTTGGTTGTTATGCATACATGATATATTATATCATCCGTCAAATAAAGAAAAAACAAATGTGGCATGGTGGATTCGCCCTTCTTCTATGGAACTCCTAATATCTAACGTAAAATAGATATCTTTATAAAATATAATGGCTATATGCCAAGAGGTCAATTGCGGCAATTTATAATTGTTTATTAAATTTGATGAAAGGACTAACCAGGTATTATTACTGTAATTCAACATATATTTAAATGCTAAACATATATTTGGGATTGGTAAGAAATAATAATTATAAAAAAAGCATTAAACTGAAATATTGTACTTGTATATACATAATATAAAGAAACCATTTATATTGGATACTAAAAGGCAAAAGATTTATTTTCTTTAGCTTATTGAAATATCAACAAATTATTATTTCTAAATAAGGAGTTTTTCCCAAAAAAGAAGGGAATCCATAAAATGTTATGTATTGAGAATACTGGGATTGAAGGAAATCATTAAGGTTAAATAATAGTAATTGGAATATGCATAAATTAAAGAGATGCCTCCTGGTTCAGGCAATATTAACATAAATAAATTTCATTTTCAAAGAAAGAAAAGTGGTTCTCTTCCTGGAAGGCGGGGGGTGCAGTTCGAACAGACCGCTCAAGATAAGCGAAAGTAAGAGCACCATATAACTAGAGATAAGCCCCGGTCGACATGGTGTAATAAACATGCCGACCAAGGATACTACGAACAATAAAGGAAAAAGGTATAAACATTTCAAAGACAAACATTTCGAAAAATTCTTATAGCATCAACCAATGAGATGGCCCAAAAGAAGAGTGGGGACGAAATGCATCTTTTCAAGATGGAGAAGGGGAAAAGAGTATGGAGAGACAGAGAAAACAGAAATAAGATAGTTCTTGGGAGAAGGTAGAAGGGTGAGGTTCGAGAAGAGTTCTTGGGAGAAGGTGGAAGAGTACGGACTATACGGAGTATTCGCCTATCACACTACATGGCCCGCCCAACGTGAGCAGCCTACAACCGCATTTTCGAATCTGAAGCGCTTTCCCTTTACCTCATAAATTTCTCGACAACAGGGTGCTCGAGCTCCCCGTGTCCACCAGACACTTCACCCCCGCTTTGTATCTCGATTATAGGCAACCAACATTTGAGCTTACCTTCAATGTTATTACAAATGAAAGCTCGGTCGCCTCTCTGTAGACACCCTCCTCATGCTGTCGCTTGTCGCTGTCCGCGAGCCTGTGTCACCCGATGTCGTTGCCTCTCCCAGCCGCTGCTGCTACCTGACTCCTCCTCGGTCTCTGATGATGCGCCTGTCGATTCTGTGGACGCTCCCTCTCGTCTGGCAATTTGTCTGCGCACCTCCTGCGCGTTTATTTCCATGGGCTCACCATGAGACGCCTCTTTTCTCCGATAAATATTCGGACACTGCCGGGCTATGTGCCCTTCCGTACCACATTCAAAACATTTGGTACGGGGACATTGTGCCAACAGATGTCCGGGCTTACCACATTCATGACACCTTCTCTCGTCCTTTCTTCCATTTTCCTCTCTATTACTGGTCTCCTGTCCCGGTTCGTAAGCCTTTCCCGCCGATAGCCCTCTGCCTCTCTCTTTCTACCAGCTTCAAGCCTTGGCCGACTCCTACTCATCTCCGGCCTACGAAAAGGAACTCTAGTCCAGCCCACTTCTACCTCTCCGCTATAGTTCGCTTCCTCGTCCCTGGCGCTGGCATCAACCATGTCTTGTGCACATTCCAGGAAGTTCTTTTCTCGAGGCAAGCCGTCTTTCCTTCCCGTGTCTCGAGCCAATTGCACTTTCAATATCGTGGACAAGAATTCCATCCTTGCTTCCACGTGCTCAGTACACATGGGCTCCCTCAGCTTCTCCGTGATTTTATTAAAGCGTGCCAATAGTATGCAGCATACTGGCCGCTGCTCTGGCGAGGATTCCGCGTTTCTCTGAACATTTGAAGAATGTCCTCTTCCAGGGCCCACCAGCCCCCTCCAAACGCCTTCTTCAGCTGAGACTTCACGGTGTCCTAAGGAGTGTCCTCAGGTTCATTACGCTCCTTCGCACTCGACAAACTAAAGCCGCTCTTAATGCTGCAACTGCTCTAGCTTCAATTAAATCTTCCGCCGCCATTGAATCAATTTGGTATATGATTCGGTCCCCTCCTTTCAGAAAGTGGTTCAATTCTCCCACTTCCCCATTGAACATATCCAACTCTCCTGTCGCATACCTAATATCCTGGGCGTTGGCTCTCTTCAATTTCAACCGCTCAATTTCAAAGCATCAGGAAGACTGCAAGAAAGATCCGAAAATAAGTGATAAAGGCACATAGGTTAGAATAAGAGGATAAAATTGTTACCTATTGTACAGGAAGAATTTGAAAGAATAGCCAGAGACATGGATTACCCACGGGATTCGGACGACTTAGAAACAAACTAGTACAACTTTAAGGAAATAATAATTGATGCAGCAACATTGGTGTATGGTTTAAAAATAACCGATGAGGTTAAAAAAGTAATTTGAGAAAAGAAGGTTTATTGGAAAGAATATCTGAATCTCCACCAGCCCCATGCTTCCATTTTCCACTTTTATTCAAGGATGATTGCAATCAGAGTGACATACGAAAAGAACTCTTGAGCTAGCCTGCAATAAGAAGTCCTCAAGAAGAGTATTTACCGAGACAAAAGGACGAAGAAAGCAAAAGAAAAGACAATGACAGCGATAATTAGGACGAGGAGGGAACTTTCCCTCCCTCTCTCTACCTTAGCCTTTATTCAGAATTAGCTCTGTTTAATTTCAATTTATTTTCTGTCCCTGGCACAACAAATATTTGCCCCTGGCTTAATGACCTCTATTCTTCACGTCTTCAATAACCCCTCAGCCCTTTTCTTATTCTGATTTATTGCTTTTTCCACCTATTTCTATACTTATTCCTCAAACTATAGCTATATAAATTATAATAAAATACGCTTTCCTCTGTTAAAAATAAACACTATTATTATTACTAATTCTAACTAACTGTAACAAGTCATTGAGTGATTGTACAAAACAATTTTTAAACTCTCTAGATGCCATCCCACTGCCTTCCTCATAATTGATTTTATTGTACATGAAGTATAAACAATTGAAACACATAAACATGAAAGTAAATTCAAGAATATTAATATTAATTATAAAATCAAATTAGAATCTATTTATTATTTCAACAATTTTATTTTATTTTTTAAAAATAAAGCAATGGTTATTTGTGATTTTTAAAAGATTAAAATTAAAATGTTTTTAATAACATAACTTAACGACCTTATTACAGATCAACTAGAGTAGGAAGGACGAGAGTATTTTCATGGGAAGCTCCAGGAAGCTCTGGATTGAGTCAAACGTAGCCTTCTGAATCAAGCCATACACGAAACTATAATGGAGAAAATCCTATAGCTCTCCAATCCATAAATTTTCTCCAATTCTTCAGCCAATTCTTGATATTTTCTTTTATTTAGCAACTGTCCTCTGGAAATAGTCATCCGATGGCACACCTATCTCTATAATCTGCGCCAATTTCCTATTATTATCACCAAGACATCTGGCCGATTATTTAAAACCGTACGGTCGGTTATGATAGGCTGATCTCAGTAAATCTTGGTTTTGTGTCCCAAAATAATTGGTGAAGGATGATATTTATAATATGGAGATTGGGTTCTTAAAGGATTCATCTTCAATACCATGGCCTGATGAATACTTTTTGCAGCATTGTTGTGCCATTGGAGGTATTCCTTGCCAGCCAGAACTTGACAATTCGAAGGTGCATGCTTTATACTTCCAACTCCCTTTATGCATAAGCGGCATAAGCCACTGACACATCTCCACAGAGATCTTTCCAAGGCAGGTGGGGGTTCCAGAAACCGTATTTACTTAATTTATTTATCTAAAATATACCGTATTTGTATCGGTTCCAGAAGGGAACTGACCAATCAACTTGGTCATTTAGTTAGATTAACTTAACAGACCCACCTGCTATGGTCATTAGGTTGGGGTATTATAAATACCATTGGAGATCCTTTCCAAGGGTGACGCGTTTACTAATTCACTTAACTAAACTATATGATGGCATGCAGGATAAATATAATAATAGATTTTAATAGAAGATCTTAATTTATTTAAGAGGATTTATTAATTAAACTGTTGGTTTAATAATTCACAACCTAAATTACTCTCATTATAAAAACCTATTTACTTTAACATATGTATATGAGAATATTCGGTCTAACTTGTTTATGAATGCCATGTATTATGGCACCACATAATATTAAACAATAAAGTAGACATTTAATGAAGGGATATGTTGTCTTCGTCGATTCGAGTACTTTCCGCTTTGCCACTTGATGGTCTGGTTGTCTTCTCGCAGCGGTCTTGGCATCTGGCGGCCAGACTCACTGACTGCGTCTGGAACGGACTGCTTAGCTGGATCCTCTGCTTCTACACTCAGAACTTCACTACTTCACATACTACCTATGCTTCCGTGTCGCATTCCCGTTCTCTCTCTTTTGCCTTCTCCTTCTTGAAAAATCTATTTTTCATATATTAGGCACCCAGTCTCTTTTGGACCTTCCTATTGGTGGATCTTTTAAGAAATTTGGCTAGAGGGGTGTCCCTTTCCTCGACATCGAATGTTTTGAAAAAAATTCTATTATCCCTTGTCCTAGGCGGCAGATCCCTTATCTTTATGGCTGATTAAGCTCGCAAGCCGGGTTCTCTCAAGTCGGCCTTTGCAGGTAAAAAGATCACGTGCACGATGTTTCTTTGTTCGAAAGGGAAACCTATTCATGTCAATATGGAATAAATTACGTAGCAATTACTTAAATTATCCATTATTTAATTTCTGTTATAAAATCGGAAATATTTCCTTCCATTCCTGTATTTTCAATACATATTAATGCCTTTATGGCTATTACTTGTTCTTGGATAGCCAAAAAGAATCCTTCTGTTTCTGGAAAGATATTACCACTTTTCAGTCATACTAATGATGCCTGAGTATCTACTCCTGTATCCATTAATGAGTGGAAAAATCTTCCATTCTACCATGTTTTTGTTATAATCGCATAGTCTGATTCGCTATTCGGAGTCCCAGTAAATTTATAGCTGCGTAATTTACATCTAATGATGTCACAGTCGAGAGGATGACAGAGTCATGATTGGTGATGTAATTTCGAAGATTATTTTCTTCCTTACGGCTTAATTTCAAGAGACTAATTAGACCACGGCCTCCTAACCCTGGGAAAATACAATCTTACCACAGAGGACTTTGGATTTCATTTCCTTGAAAGCACCATCTGGACTCTTAGAAGGCGATCTAATCTTTCTAGATCTGTTTTGTCCGCTTTAGTACTCCAAATGAGTATGCTAAAGATGGTACCGCCCACGTATTCGATACCCTAATCAAATTTATTTCATTGAATGGATTTAAGTGTTAATTTGATACGGTTCTTAAATTCATCCTCGAAGCATTTCTTTGCATTAGCCTTAAATTTCAGCAGTTAGCGTATTCCGAGATATTTGTAAGAATCAGAGTCTAGCAACTGATTAATTATAACATCTTCTGATAGGTTCATGTTATTTCCTTCTTTTCACATATTGTACTCCTCGCATTCCTCTATTCCTAGGTCCAAATTTAGATCTTCACTGAACGTCTTTACAATCTCATGAAGGTTTCTAATTTCTTCTTCATTTTTAGCCCTATGTTTCAGATCGTCCATGTATAACGAATGAGAGAGCTTCGTTTCGGAATTAAGGACTTATCCTTTGCCTGTATCTCTCAATAGTTTACTAAGAGGATAAAATCTGCCATGATGTCCTTTCCCCGAATGTGCTCAGTCAACCTATTTCTGATAATAGCCCTTAGTAACTTGTACACACCATTAAGACAATGGGTCTCAAATCCTATGGCTCCAATTTTTCTGTTTCCTTTTTTTATTAAATAAGTCTTACCTGTGCAGAAGTTTGAAGAAAACTCCATTTCTTCACGTAGAAGCTTATGATACCATGTAGCAAGATGGTCGTGAACTTTACTAAAATACTTTTTGACAATAATTTAGTATTTCATCTGTCCCGGAGGCTTTCCAGTCTTTCATTTCTTTGAGTGCTTTTGTTACATCTTCTGCCCTAATACTGGTTGTTTCCATAGGTTCAAGGTCTGATAGACTCCAGCGAATATGTTCCAATCAATTTGTATCACTTTTATATTTTTATTGTTCCCAAACACCTTTCCAATATTGTGATACTTCAGCAGTGTCTGGGTAGCCTTCCTGATTAACATTTTCTTTTGGTTTTAAGTGCTTATAAAAGTTTGTCACTGTAAACGCCAAGAGCTTTTCGAATTCACAGCTTGCCCCTCCTGCGATATTAAAGACTATAATCTCATTTATTTTCTTTCTTAGTTTCGGAGACGAATTTTATGGATTTCGAAGGTAATTAGTACCAGTGCCAATTTTACTGCGAAGATTCTCAATCTTTTTCTTGATTCTTCTTTTCGAAGGGGGATCTTTGCATTCATTGATTTTATTACACTGCCTCTTGTCTTTTATTATACCTAGTTCTATCGTAACTGTTCGAGCTCCAATTTATATCCAGTGATAAATCTTTTCAAGAGTTATTCCCACTGATATATGCTAAGCAATTATTTCATTAACAGTACGCAAGCTTCGTTTTGAATATGGTACCTTAGATATTGTGGGTCTACTTTTTAAAGGGATTCCATCAAAATGCATATGCTCGCTTTTCTTTTTGCTATGGATTTCAGAAAAGTGTTGGACTTCTAGGTCGTCCGCTTGTCTATTTGAAAAAGCTGATTCTTCAGTTATTTGAGGATATTGTTCATTCCAGTATTGATTAATTCTATTGCGATATCCCGTTTTATCTGATTCTTGCCAATAAATATATAAATAAGTACGGATTGTAGCAATATTTATTTTCCGGTCCCATTTCATCCTTTGTTGCCTACTTCTTTGGCCGGTGGTTCTTCTTTCTCGTGCGGGAGACGCTACGGTATCCAAGCCCGTTTCAGAGTTTAATAGTGTAAGTCCTATGGTAACCGGTCTCATGGGAACATAAGACACCGAGGCACCGCTCGCACCACCTGCAGATGTCGAAACTGAGAATCCAATCCCTCTGGAGCAGCCCTCACTCCAGATTCGTTCGAGGCTATTTGACTTCTAGTTTCATCATTTTGATGGGAAGATAATTCGAATTATTATTGTTCTTTATTTGTTTTTATTTTTCTCAGTGTTCTGGATTAATATCTTCTTCCTGGAAAAACAATTCAATGGAATGTAGATAATATTGCGCTATTTATTTGTTTAAATATTTTTTTGTAAGTACCAAGCTGGAATGCTTTTTGGCTACTTTCAAGCTCTAAAGGTCAAGGCCAAGCCTTCTGTACTCTCTCAAATGCTTTTTCCAGCTGAGTCCATTTGAGGATATAATTACACTGGACAACAACAACATTTTTTTTAATGTTTCCTTCAATTTATGAATCCAATATTACTAATTTTGGGTTGAGAAAAAATGAATATGAGAACGAAAAAAATTTATTGGCTTCTAGTTTCTGTTATATACCTAAAATGGGTCGAAATATTTAATATTAACAAATTTATTCAAAATTATGAATTTCATATCATCAGCTATGTTGAAATATGACGGTTGAAAGTCCATTTGACATTTTTAAATGACGGTTACATTCTATAAAATGCATAGCAGATTGGATCTCAAGAGCATCATGAGGTGGTTTCATGACTTCGTTGTCTTTTGGCCTGTCTCTTGTGAGTTCCGGAGCATCCCTATACACAGACCAACAGTAATCCACAAGCATTGCTTCATTCCATCCCCCCTGATATCTCTGTTCCATTAGAGAAATATCCTGATGGAATCGCTCTCCGTGTTCATCACTGACAACTGCAAAACTAGGAGAGGAATAGTCTAGATGGGAGTGGAGATAATGGATTTTAAGTGACAAGTTGCATCCACGTTGACGATATTTTCGTAGTATTGTCAAGTATTGTTACCAACTGAGCATAGTTATCATCTCTTTTGTTCTCCAAAAAGCTCGGTCAAACACGGGATCTTTTACAAGTTGTCGAATTTGTGGTTCAACAAAAACACCTTCCTTAACTTTTGCATCACTTAATGTAGAAAATTTGTCTATTAAATATCTAAAGGCTTCTCCTTCTTGGTTCATACCTTTGACAAAAGTTTTCATCAAACTGAGTTTTATATGTAGTGGGGGAAGAAAAATATCTTTTGGATCAACGAGAGGATCGGCAACAACGTTTTTTTCAATATGGTTCTTGCAGGCCAGTCTGCTTGAATATAATGTGATTTCCTATCCCTATTGTCATCTGTTGGACAGTTACAATATACTGCTGGAAAGTTAAAGATTTCAGAAAAAAACATTATCTGACATTTAATGTCGTAAAGAGTAATGGAGATTGACGAAAACACATAAACTGAAGTGATTGTTGTATAATTTCAATTATTATATAATTACTATTTATAACTGAATATTTTCATAGAAACTAAATGGAATTTGCGTGGAAACTAAATATAGCATTTCCAAGTCAATTGTAATCTTTTCCAAATCAATCGTCACCTTTTCCATTTCAATTGTAACCCAACAGGACATAAATTAATTCAATATTATTTATTTTATTATTGAAAAATAATTATTTTATTTACATTAATGACTTTTGAAATAATTTCGGCATATTCTTTAGACATTTTTTTCTTTTATTAGATAATTGATATTAAGTGCTAATTTCAAGTAGGTAGTGTAAATTTTTTAAATAAAATTGTTTATAAAAAATAAAATTCATCCTCCCGCCACTAAATAAATAAATCTTAATAAATATTTAAAAATAAATAAAAAAAATTATTTAAAAAATTTAAATTACCTACTTAAAATTAGCACTTAATATCAATTATCTAATAAACAAAACAAATGTCGAAAGAATATGCCGAAATTATTTCAAAAATCATTAATGTAATTAAAATAATTATTTTTCAATAATAAAATAAATAATATTGAAGTTATTCATGTCCGATTGAGTTACAATTGAAATGGAAAAAGTTACATTTGAAATGGAAAAAGTTACAATTGAAATGGAAAAGGTGATAATTGATTTGGAAAAGGTTACAATTGACTTGGAAATGCTACATAAACCTTTAAAATTTATTTCAAATAGATAGGTAAGTGAAAGTTGTGTGATGCGCGCAGCAGATTATTAATAATGATAATGCGTTATACAAATACAACAATTTAGATAGCAAAAGTTGAAAGATAAAGTGAATAACCCCCAAAAATAGACAATAAAATATAAATTAAAGTAATTCATCAATCCCTAATTAGATTGATCCTTCTATACCATCATGCGGATGTCAACTGATAAATTAAAGTATTATATTTTCAACATACAAGTAGAATTATTTTGGGGATTTTAAGTGCTTATGAACATAATAGAAAATTAAGAATTAAAGTGAAATATGTGACAAAACTAAGCTAAAATAAAAAATCAATACATTTATACAATTAATTCATAATAAGAATATACAAACAAACGGTGAACTAGAGAAGATAACTTCAGTCAGATCCGTCATTAGATCGTTACATCTAGTAGTATATCCTAATGAAACATGAATACATTTTTAATTGAACTCATCCTACAAATTTATTTATAGAGCAGTACCCTTTAAAACATAATTTTTGGACAAAGAAAGGAACTTTTCGTTTAAAACTAGAAACGTTATTCGGTTAGTGTAAACCTTTAAATTTGATTAAAATGCAGTTTTTTACTTGTCCTTAAAGTCTTTTGGTAATCTGAAAATGATATACTCAAAAAATCTGGCATAGATGACCTTGAATGAAACATAGTTCTTGTAAAATCGACTCTTGACTTTGGGCCAACGACATTTTGAGACTCTTCAGTAACCAGCTTTATGCAGCGTTCAAAAACTTGTGGCTTCGAAAGTTTTATTCTTCCGCAGTTCAACCAGACTTGATCTTCGAATAAATCTTTTTATTGGTCACTCTTTGCATCAAAGGTGGTGATAAACGGCTACTGGAATTCCAGATTATAGATGTTTGAAATGGAATCTATACATTATTAGTAAAATAAATATAACATTTATATAATCTCTGTGTTTTTCGTAGCTGGACGCCTTATTCCGAATAACATTCTCTGAATATATAACCTACATGCACAAGATAGATTGTTTTATGTTTCCTGAAGTAATGAATTAGAATATATATATCAGTTTTATTGATTTTAATTTATTTGTAACAAGGTGTTTTCGCGAAGAGTAGGTCGCCATTATCAAGCTGAGAATAAGACAGTCAAACCTGACACATTCATACCAAAATTGTAAGAGTATACTCACAGTCAGCCACATTTTTCAAGAATGCTCTTTTTATACTTCAAGTTTAAACTGATCTGGTTTAAACAAATCTGGTTAAACAAATCAGGTTTAAACAGTACTAATATCTGATATATCATTCATTCTAAATAATGATAAAACAAAAATAAAATCAGTGTTAAATTTCCTGAAGACCATTGTATACACACTAAGTATGTTGAACAAGTAAGTATTTTGAACTGTTTTGGAGTTTTATTCGTGAATATATCATATATTAATGAATATATTATTATTAATAATATAATATTTCGTATATTATAATAATGTATTAATTCTAATAATATTTCTATTTACTTATATTATTATAATAATGTATTAATTCTAATAATATTTCTATTTACTTATATTATTATAATAATGTATTAATTCTAATAATATTTCTAATTAATATTTATATTTGTATTTGTTTATAATATTAGTATAAACTATATAACTATATATATATATATATATATATATATATATATATATATATATATATATACACACACATACATACACATATAAACTAAAAATTCTACGAAAGTGCAATTATTTAGACATGAGGTGATGCACTTTCAAAAAATTAAATACCAATGTAACTGAAGCTTTGTTTTCATTGAGAGATTTAGATAGATTTGAGGTCAGTGCTATTGTGTTTACTGTTGGAATATTTCATTTCTCAAAGACATTTTTAACCGTAAGAATGGAATAACAATATTGGTATGATGGAGTTGACAGTTTTCTTATAATGTCTGAGTGCGTGAGCCCAGTGCGGCCTATTATTAAGCGGGTCAGGGTGACTTAGTAGTAGGAAGTAGACCATGGCTTTACTGCTTTTTTGATAGTTTTTAATTTATTTATGGAGCTTTCGTACCACAAGGCTTGTCGTCTCTCATATATTTCTATTTGTCTTTCTTAATTTTTCGAATTAAAGCTTCTCTAGTTCCTATTTGACATTTGTTCTCTGAAATAGTGCAGTGCAGAGGATGCAGTACGGATCCTTTGATAGTTCACATTAACAGGATGGGAGGTAAGATTGCCTTTCACTGCTTTTCAAACTACCTTTTTACACCATTAGGTTGAATATGTGCCACCAGCCACTTCTAAAAAGTTCTCTTCAATACATGCAAAACATAGGTATCCATATCAATACCTGGGTTCGGTTATCTGCCCATGATAGAAAATTTTCGAAGGCATTGCAGTTACTGGCATAACGGATATTCGGGAACATAACGACTCGGAACGAGGGAGACTGGTCTATAAAGGCCGATAACATTGAACACCACACCGTCGGAACAGAATCGAGCGGAGGACAGAGAGATCTGAATGACATTCGCTTTGTGATGACGCTCAATATAAAAGACGAGTTGAAGAGTGCTTTGGTATGATATAAGATACCTATAGACATAATATCTGATGTGGACAACACATGACTTGCACGCCTATAAAACTATAAATCGGTGATTCTAAAAGTGATCCTGAATTTGGTTACTAGTTTCCGAAGATTACAGTATCTCAAAAACGACACTCGGCGTCCCGACATCCATCTATGCCTTATGACACACACACACACACACACACACACACACACACACACACACACACACACACACACACACACACCACACACACCACACACCACACACACCACACACCACACACACACACACACACACACACACACACACACACACACACACACACACACACACACACACACACATAAATGGGGAGGAAAACCAGTATTTTAAACTCAATTTTAATTGAGCAATACTATTGATAAAAACAAGTAATAAAAACGTTTAATTGGATTGAAAACCAAATTGCGTTTGTAACCTTTATTACCGAAACATATGATTTATGTATTTAATTTAAATATAATTTTTGATGTAAGCTTATTATGAGCCTTCATGTAAAGTACCATTTTCGGCTCACCAATTTTAACCAATATATAGTAAATACATTCATATCGATATAAAAGTCCTATTTACCAAATTTGAGATGTTTTACATTATATTTTAATATAATTTTGATGAAAGTTTAGCGGTACTTTACTTGAAGGTCATATTAGTATGACCTTCAAGTAAAGTACCGCTTCCGGTTTGCCAATTTAGACGAAAATCTAGTATGTTATTTAAATTAATATACAAGTTATAACATACTAAATTTGAGAAGTTTTTCATAGTATTTTAATATAATTTTTGATGGAAATCAATTATGACCTTCAAGTAAAGTACCACTTCCGGTGATCAAGCATTGATCAAAAAGGGTGGTTCTAAATACAAAATTTCTACTTTCTACGGTTAACCGTTAACCGAATTATGCGAGATATGAACGTACGTACGAACGTAGGAACGTACGTACAGACGCCACGACGAAACTAGTCAAAATGGATTCAGGGATGGTCAAAATGGATATTTCGGTTGAAATCTGAAAACCGAAAATTTTCGCGATTACAATACTTCCTTTACTTCGTACAAGGAAGTAAAAAATGATTAAGTATTATAAAAAATGATTATTTTGGATCAGAAATTACTATAAAAAAATCTTTAATTGTTATAATTTTTAAGATTTTATTGGATGATTCCAAAATGACGCCTCAAAACCAGTATATAGCTAACTAGTCAACATTTCGGCAATTCAATCATCAGAATAGAAAAAGATCACATAAATACTGACCATTGTAAGTGTGTTGAACTGTTTTGGAGTTCTATTTGTTAATATATCTTATTATTAATAATAATCTAATATTTCGTATAATATTATAATAATATATTGGTCCTAATAGTATTTCTAATAAATATTTCTATTTGTTTATGTTATTAGAATGTATTGTTTTTGTCCTGCATTCATGTAATCTTACCAGATGATGCCGTAATTGATGAAACGCTTACTGGTATTAAGGCTTGCTTTTGGAATATGTTTCATTTGTCGAGCTTTTGCTATTATTAATTAATATTATATATTTTTTTCCTTATCACCGTCCGTAAAATTGACATATTAAGGCCGAGGTGCCGAGCTTGCTCTGATTTGAAAAAAAAATCAGGAATTTCTAAATGTATATCTTAACAAAAACCTCTTCCCTAATTGTACTAAAAATGATTTGTACTATTTCATTTGACATGTTTAAATGTTAAATTGCAAACTTCGTTAAGGATATGTGTCCGACTTTTTTTTTCTGTTCATCCAACAAATGGCGAATAATGATTTATTCACAAATATTATCCTAGAATCAAAAAAAAAAAAATGCATGTACTTCTTATTAATATCATTAACTATAATCTCATAAACTGTCTGGAAATTTAATTTTTTAAATATTTCTTCTTTATAGAGAGATGTTTGTATTTTTCCATTTCGAAATTCTTGAGGACATTTGTACTGTTTGCATTTGAAATAAATAATACTTTTTCGGCGTAATATCATTAAATAGAAGTGCTCCTAGAGGAATAGAGGCTATCTCAGCAGGAAATGCTAGAAATTAAGGGGAGTGGGATATTCTATAAAAATGTAGTTCAGTGCCGCCAACTGCATCTTCTTATCTCACTCCGTTTTCCAGATATGTTTTCCAAGAAAACCACGTTTTTTTCCAATAAAGATCCAAATTTCTCTAATGTAACTGAACATATCTCAACTTTTGTCGTAATTTTTGAAATCTACGATGAATTTCCTATAAGATAGCAACCAATTGGCAGAAAAATATATCTTCGTCGGGCGATCATTATCGCCACAGCAAACTAAACAAATGAAAACATATAATTTTCATAAATACTCGGTAAAATCTCACGGAATAAATTTTCAAGCTACGATCTTAGGAAACTCAAAAAAGTTGCTTCATTTAACCAGCTTTCCAAGGATATACCCAACTTTGCGAAGCTAATCTAATTTTGAAGAGATGTGGAGGTTTGGATGTCAACAAACGTTAGATATCTACAACTATACGAGTACCTGTTATTTTTTTGTCCTGGTTTTGTTATCTCGAACTTATTATAGTTTTTATTTTTCCCATAAATTTTTCTATGGTGGCTTACGACTGCAAACACAATCTTTCTCGTTTTGATGTTTTTTATTGTTTGTTCAACAATTTTACTTTTTATTTGTTTTTTAATTTCCTTTTTTTAAGGAGTAAAGAGGGCTTCATTAATTTTTTTTAACGAGTGAAGCTGGCTACTATAATGCGGTAAATGTATAGACCTTGAAGTATTTGATTCCACTTAATTTTCTAACTACGCCTTAAAAAAATATATGTATATGATAAAATAAAAAGTAAAATTGTTGGACAAACAATAAAAAACATTCAAAACAAAAAATACTGTGTTTGCAATAGTAAACCACGTTCGAAAATTTTTGAAGAAAATGAAACTAAGGTACGAGATAGCAAAACCAAGACAAAAAATACTAGGTACTTACTCGTGTCGTTGTTGGTATCTTTGTTTGATCTCCTAATCTCAATATCTTTTTTTAATTAGACTGGCTTCGTATAGTTGGGTATATCGTTGAAACGCTGAATTAATGAAGCAACTTTTATGATTTTTCCAAGGTCGTAGCTTGAAAAAGTATTTTGAGATTTAATCGATTATTTCTGAAAATGATTGGTATTTACACATAAATTATGGGGAGCGGGGTAGCTCAGTGGTAAGGCACTGTGCTAATATGCTACCGGTCCAGGTACTGATTTATTCTATTATCAACCGTTGATCAATCCTGTGAGGTCGAGAGACCCTCCTGGGGTTCACCCAGCCTCTACAATAGCATTAATTGGGGAAGGGAAAACCTGGTAGTTGAGCGTGATATCAGCCAAATCAACTGCAACACCTCCAACAAGACCCTTCATGGATTGTATTCGTACAGGTTTATTGGTATTTACTTCTTTTTGGGTGCTATGATCTCCTGACGAAGAAATATTTTCCTACAAATTGGTTGCGATCTAATAGGAAATTCAACATAGATTCCAAAAATGGTGACAAAATTTGAAAAATGTTCAGTTGCATTAGAGAAATTTGGACTTTTATTGGAAAAAAACTATAAAAAATCATATATGGTGAAATGAGATAAGAAGGTGCGGTAATTAAATCTAATAAAATAGGGAGGGATTAGATTAATAATGAGATCACCAAATTAAATCTGATATCAAGTGATATGTTTGGTTGACACTTGTTAAAGCGAGTGTGTGGGAGGAAGTTCATCGTCCTATCCCTTTATATACAATACCAAGTCCCAAAGGTATTTAGCTCTAAAAGTTAGTTTCGTTTGAGAATTTTAAAGAGGTATTAGTGATTTTATAAATTCTACTCGACATTTTCAAGTATTCTTTTTCCAAAGTACATATTCATGAGAGACACAAGTAGGGTAAGGACGAGATACACCGAGTTGAAAACTCGCTTGGTAAAAGCTTTACCCTTTCATGTATCAAACTCTTTCTACATGAAAGCTCTCCGCCTGGAGGTGAAAAACATCTTTATCCGGGGTATTTTAGCCCATTACAGTTTATTACGACCTAGCTACATTTCTTTTAACTGAGCAAGCGCTTGGAAAGGGACGACGAGGCATACTTTTATTTAAAGTTCATTCTTATTGAATATATCAATATGGTACAATAAAGATTGATAAATTTTATTATCAAAAATATCATAAATCCACAAGAAAAAAATATTTTTTGTTGATATTTTATGAAATCCAAACAAATATCTTTCGGTTTCTAATACTAATTTTTACAATGTTATTTGAAATTGTTATATCTCTTAAACACTATAGTTTGTTTGTTTATTTGGGCTGTAAGGCGTAAAACCCAAAGATCGCCGACGCCTGTATTCCTTTTTTTTAACTCTGGAGCTGAATACCTCCTTGGAAGAGAAAAAAATAAATAAAATACAATAAAAAAAAAACAACTATTTATTTTTTATATTTTATTTAATATACAATGGTCTTCAGGAAATTTAACACTGATTTTATTTTTGGTTCATTATTATTTAGAATGTATGATATATCAGATATTAGTAATTTTTAAACCTTATCTGTTTAACCAGATTTTTTTAAACCAGATCAGTTTAAACTTGAAATATAAAAAGGGCATTTCTTGAAAAATGTGGCTGACTGTGAGTGTACTATTTATTACAATCTTGGTATGAATGGGTCAGGTTTGAGTGTCTTATTCTCAGCCTGATAATGGTGACCTACTCTTCGCGAAAACACCTTGTTACAAATAAATTAAAATCTATAAAACTGATATTACTTCATGAAACATAAATGAAACAATCTATCTTTTGCATATTGATTTCATTAAAATGCCTACTAGAAACTAGCACAAGGTCAATTTGAGTAAATATTTCGTTTGGTGAGTACCACTTTTGTTTATGCTTATCCTTGTGGGGAAATATTTTACTCATCACCAAAAAGCTTCTGGATGCAGCAAACTTTATCATTTGCACTACATATGTATATGTATATTCAGCTATCTCCTCGAAATCCTCAAAATCGAGTTCTATGAGAAACAGATATAAAATGCAGCCCTTCGATACAGTGTAAAAGTGTATTATATTCGAGCATAATACGACTAAAGATACTCTATTGATAACATATTTACTAATTTGAACGATGCTTTTTAGTAATATCCGCAATCATAAAATTTAGTTATGTTTTATTTAACCAAAAAATCTTTTCTTAATCATTCACTATTGGCCTGAAAACTTAATTCAAGAAGAAATTGAAATATTGAGGTTTAAGTAGGGTTTGAGCTGCACTGTGGTCTGCAAAAAGCAAGGCTTCGAGATGACAAACAGTATGTTCAAGCTTTTCTTCATTATCTTATTATTCAAAGTTATAAGTTCTTCTTTTTTTGTCAATCCCTAGAAATTATCTCTTTTTCCAATGATCTGGTTGATTTTTTGTAATATATTTCTTCCTTGCAAGTGCATTTGCAATATCACTGTCATTGCCGATTCATGATATTCCTGACTAAGATCGGACAAAAAAAAATTACAAACAAATTTTATCCTAAAACAATCTTATTTCAGAAAAATGTGTTAATGGTCATAACTGATTTAAATTTTTTAAATCATTAGAATTGTTTTTTGTAAAATAGAAATAAATTAACTTAGACGTACGACATCTACAATATTGAGAGATAGATTAATATGTTTTTATTTACACATTTCTCTTTTTTAAATGCATTATATACAAGAGGCGTGAATATACCGTCTGCCAGGAAGGTGCATGACCAAAAATAAAATTTGCAATTTAGATTATATGGCAGTAACATAAAACAAGATGTTTAATTATAAGTGAGACTATAAACATTGAAATAGGAACACCAAATGAAAACAAAACTAATCTATAGCTTATCTGACCCTTATTATTTAGATTTTTATTATTAAACTCTGTTATTAAAACATGTCTATAATTTAAAGCACATTTCATATGCATTTTTTTTTTCTGTTAATATAAAATATTGTGAGTAATTACAGTAAGCCAAGACTACCCTGAAATGTGGCACCACCTAAACTGTTTAAGAAATATGAAAAAAAAAATTAATGCGACGACGAATTTTATTCGATTATAACCGAATTATCCTATATAGCTCATCAATCCTTGTGAAGATAAACTGTTAATCACTTGGATACAAATAAAAAATATAGATTCTTGAAAACTGAAATAAAAGTTGTAAAAAATTACATGTAACTGACCACCACTTTTCAATATACCTACAATCATCCTGCTAGAAACCAATTTCAGCTTATATCTTCTAATATTTAAATGAATTTAATTAATCTTACAAAGAATGTAACCAAACCCATCTTATAAATAGCATTGCCTATCTTATATATTACTGTCTGATCGTATCTCTAGGTCGTATCAGGTAGTATCATAAACAGAACATTAAGAGATGAAAACGGAAACAATATATATCTAAATGAACAAAGTGTTATAGAGATGCAGACCTAGTATTGATTTAAAAATTATATAAAGCGCCACAATCGTCCACAAAAACCATTATAGGACTGAAATCGCTAAAAGACATTCGAGGTCTTTAGGGCGTTTTCACACGGTGCGATAAATTGGGTGTCGGATTGACATTTGATTTATCGAGGAAGCATCAGACTGCAGAAAATATAGAATCCAACTCCAATATTTATATGCTCGAGTGAAAACGCCCTCATTTTGCTGATCCATGATAAGGAGGGATTCGCTAAAATAAACGAATGAACAATTAGTACCTTATTAGAAAATAAATCGCCTAATTAGAAGGGTACAATACGTCATCAATTATGATTCTCATAGAATTAATAATTAATTCAATTATATCGTTAAAATATTATATAATAGAAGAACAATAACGAAGCTGAAACTATTGAATATTGATGTGAACCCAGGTAAAACTAACGGCATAATTTTTCTTTTTTAAAAATGGAAGAAAAAACTTTCAATCAGATTAAAAATTAATAATTATACCAAAAATATATTTTGATTACATCTGGCCGGTATATAACATCTTCTGCGCAGTTGCAATAAATAAAGACAATGAGATTTAAAACATACTAGACTAAACCATTTATTATATAACTCAAATCTGTCATTGTGATTTAAAACTTCAATTTACAATACTATAATCTGCCCGACCTTATTATATGCTTCACAATTATTTCCAAACATCTGCAAAACAACCGTCAACAGATTGAAATCGTCGAAAGGGATATTCTCTAAACGATAAGATAAACAAGCACTAATTAGAGTCAAAGAGTTCTTAAATAAGAGAAATTACAAATTATTCATCTCATCAATTATATAACGATCTCCTCTTCAAGTTCCAAAAATAAGCTAAATATTAGTTTAAGGAGATATAAGTGCAAAAGTTTAATACAAGAAGTGAGCCAACAATTATTTGTGTCTGATACGACGTGGTAAACCTCCTTAAAATGCAATCATGGAGAAAGAGAATTTTCAGAAGCAAGTAATTTCAGAGAGGATAAAAATAGGTATATTTTTATGGTTTAGTATATTATTATTATAGATTATGGAAAAAAAAAAGAAGTGAAAAATAACCATATTTTTAGATCACTATAGCATTTTTATAATTCGTTAATATCCTAAACAATAACTGGCAGAACAGTCTAAAATGTATTTCATGTTATCTGATCTCGCAGCACTAGGTAGATAGATATAAATATCGGTCATCGATATTGAAACCGAAAAATAACCAATCATTCGATCAATAATCTGTGAATATTCTTGAATGAATAATCTTCCGGTCTGAAGTTGGCTTAATTCTATACTGACTAGAGTAATGGAAAACGCCATCTCAACAAATACATTCCACTACTAATCTCTTAGCTAATGACAATAAAGAGTTTAACCAATACCACTCTGCTTTAAGGGTCTGTTATTAGGTCTGGAGCTAAGCTTACCCTAATCTAAACCGGTCTAGTGCCGAACTAAACTGGTCTTGGGAAAGGATTAGCTCAAGAATAAAACCAGCACTGAACTAGCTCACTCTTAAGTTAAAAGGAAAATGGCAATAATTTTTTTTAGTCACATAATTGTTCTGTCATTTGTAAGTTAACTTAGGTTAAACCAAAGACTAACAACTTTATTATTAACTTTATCAACTCCTGATTCAGCAACCAGCCATAAAAATTACCTCGTAAATAAATAATAAATTATTAACAATAATCATTTCAATTAGCTGATCTCATTTCAAACTGAAGTTAAACGAGTGGCAGTTTTAGACCCTCACTTTAAGGATTCAAAATTCGAAATCATGAATCAAAATATTTAATGAATTAATTGAGGGAAATATGAAGAACGAAATTTCTTTGAAAAAATTATAAAACTTAAGGCGGCTATTTAACAGCTTAAAAACATTATTTTGAAAATTTTTGTGGTTCGACCACAGGGGAGTTCTGTTTTCCCGTAATGAATGCGGGCACGTTTCGCATCCGTTTAGAACAATTATAATTCCTAATATTTTAATTTTTTTTATGATTGTAGAAGATTTTTTAATTTAATTTTGGGTAGAATAAAGTTTAATTTCAAGAAAGTACATTGCTACATTGATATCCAAAGTATGCTTGTACACTATTTTTTATTAGTTTATTAAAATAATATTGACTAATACAAGTAAGACGAAATCAAATTAATGGATAAGAAATGACAAGAAAGACTGGAGCAATGAAAATTACATAAGGAATAATGCATAAATGTTGTACTGAAGATGGGAAAGTTATCGGAAACGTTGAAAAATATGTGATAAAAGTTTTTAAATAAAGCAGAAAATTAGTGAAAGAAAATTACTACATAAAATATTAATCAAAATTAGAATTCCTTTAGAATATTTTTTTTTTAATTTTCAGATAATTAATAAAATTCATATTTTTAGTTCAGTATAATATTTTTGTTAGTTACACATAATGTAATTTATTTTTGATACGTTCAAACATTTATAAATTACTAGACAAAAATCATTGGCTAGTGAGCATTTATCGTAGTTGTTATAAACATATACGAAATTTATTAGTTAATGGAAAATTCTAAACTTATTGAGCTCTTACTCATGAAGATACAACACTGTAAATTTATTAGGATTCGTTTGGAATCTTGATATATATACTTTTTTTAATTTATATCCAGTTATATAGTCAGTTAAATGATATCATGATTATTTCAAACCATTTAAAGTTTTGTTCAATCTCTAAAGTCCTGTTTAGAAATTATGTCCTATTTTTATTTAAATCCTTAAAACTAAGGATTAAAGGTCGGCCACGTTTATATCCAAGTGGGGTAAAATACGTAATGTCAGGAATAAAAGGCCAAAGGCATAAAGTCATCATAAAAGGTTAGGTATAAGGTCAACTTTATTTCGTAATAAATTTCAAGTGGTGCGGCTTTAGCTTCTCCTCTCCTGCTACTAAAAACATTGATTTACTATGCTTAGTAAATTACATGCAGATTTTAAATTAAATTCTTAATCTGCTGAGTAATTATCAAAACAGTTAATTTCCCAGTATTTCCTGGTTGGACAGATCTACCTACCAATCCGGTGAGTGGAGAGGGGAGAAGTTAAACCAAGTATTTTGTTCTTTTTTGCCAAAACTAGACGGCGGTTTAGAAGATTTCAAAGCAGATTGAGCATAATATTTATACCACAAAATAAATATTAGCTGCTCTAGATTGGTCCAAATCGAGCTCTTTGGGACCTTCACCCTAAACTTCTGAACACAACTTCAATGTTCTATCACTAGCAGACTAGCTAGTTTAAACCAAATCAAAAGAAACGATATAGTGAGTTATGGTCGAATCCTTAAAAATTACGATATAGTATTACAGTTGCATTCTATAATAAACACTTTAATATCAATTTATCGACAGGAGACCTCCAAAACCACGTAAACTGCACGATAAAGCCAATTCTGAGATATAACTGCGGGGTCTGGACTCTAACCGGCACCCTGGAAAGAAAAATCAAGAGATTTAAAAGAAATGCCCTCCTCATGATAACCGGAGGGGATATGGTATCCGGAATTGCTTACAATAATTGATCAGTCAACATCTCATGACATGAAGACAATGAGGTTAAGATGGACGGGGTATGCAGCTCGAAGCGATCCATCAGGACGCCTCTTCACAATAATGAATGCCAAGACAAGAGACCACACGGGAGGCCAAAAACCAGAGGGATAGATAGAGGCGGCAGAGCTGCATGCAGTAAACTGAAAAGTAGTAGCCCAAGATAGGCCGAGATGGAGAATGTTGGTTTTGGCGATCAAAGAACTACAAGATCTGCAGAGCCAAACGTAAAAAATAAAATGTATATATATATATATATATATATATATATATATATATATATATATATATATATATATATATTATTATATAATCAGGATTGATACACATTATGAACTATTGTGTTGTGTTATAATTGTAATATGTATTGTGTTATGATTATATATTTGTTTTATGATTATATATTGGACAGCCCGTTTTCGTTTGTAAGCTCTAACTGCGAAAACTATTGAACCTATTTTTACCAATTTTTTTACAATATGATCTTCATGGTTCCTAGATGGTTTTGCAATAATATAATCTACCGATATCCAATAGCCGAAAACCACTTCTTCCAGATAAAAGAATATTTATTTGCACAGAGCTCAAAAAGTACACATTTTTTGCTGATTATAAGTGCTCCTTTGAAAGATAATTAAATTCTCTAAAAACAAACCAAAAATCATCGATATTGGACCATATTTTTTCCAAGCCGCTGCAGGTCGGAGAATCTGGACATAAGCGCGCTGATAAGGAAAGTATTGTAATCGGAACAAATTTTCGGTATGCAGTTTTCTAGGAATCTACATGTTACTGAGCCCCCGATTAAAAAAAACGTATTTTTAGACATTGGTCTGTCTGCGTCACAATTATCTCTTGAACGGGAGAACTAATTCTAGTTTGAACTTCAATTAATTCGATGTTTTAATTATACATTTATACATACAATAATTTTTATCAAACATTCAATTGTGTTTATTTAATCTATGCTTAGATTAAGCAATAGCGAAGCATTGCCAGTTGAGACAGTATAAATATTTATAGAGAAATCATGCTATAACAAAAATATGAGCTACAAATAAAATCGTTTCCCGGGTATTTTCGGTTTGGGCTTATGGTTTTGACAGAGCCTGTCTGAGAGGACTTCTATTTAAACCGAATCCTCCCCCCCTGATACTTACTCCCTTATCCCTCTTTCCTACCTTACCGATAGGACTTAGATGTCATGTCTGTACGCAGGAGTATTCCATGGATCGATTCCCGCCCCGCTGTTAAATATCATATTCTCACACAACCTACAATTTGGATCTAAAGCATCAATAGGAATATGGTTTAATACGATTCAATTTTACCTTTCACGACTTCAAGAAATATTTTTGGAAATTAAACTGATAGTAAGTTAAAAAAAAAATGCAATCTTTTAAATTCATACTCTGATATATGACTAATATTTTTTCTAACTTTATTTTGTGTTGTTTTTATATTTGCTATTACGGCCAAAACTGAGCTTAGTCAGATACCAAATCCAAAATTAAAACCTTTATTCAATTATTAAAGCAGCAACTAATAATTTTAGATGTGAATTTAATTTTGTTAGTTAATTTTAAATATCCTAGTAAAATTGAAAATTATGAGTAATGAGGGAAGAGGGTCATTCCAAAGACGGTTTTAATCATTCGGAAAAATACAAAACATAATATTTATTAAATATTATATAAAATAATCTTTAAAATAATAACCTATAAAATTTTGCTCATTAACATTTATTCCAGATATTTTCAAGACACAGTATCAAAACGACAATAAATGCCCCAACGACAATAAGTTAAACGTTTTCATTCGATAATTTTACAATTATTATAAAGTTTATGTAGTATACTTTCTTCCACGGATTTGCCTAAACGAAAAAGTTGTCTAAACGAAGAAGCGAGCGTAAGAAAGCTTTTTATTATATCGATTAATCAATAATACTGATGTAATGGTGTAAGGACCTATTAATATTGGATTTCCCAGAATGTATAAATGGCTTGCAAGAAAATTTGAGCATTTTCCCAACTAAATTAGTTATATTACCTGCCTTATAAATATTTTTTCTCTTTTAAATTAACCATAATTACTATGATTACTATTTTTCTTTTCCAATTAAACCATTTTTCCAAACTAATTCTATTCATCATAATTATTATGACAGCTTTGGAACTTCTGGACGCAAAGCTAACATTGAAGAATAATAAATTAAATACAATATTTGCTTAGTCGTTTATATGTGTATGCAGCTTTGCATATAAAAACATGTGGAAACTTCTGTACTCATTTTTATGATTCACTATTAGTCGGATTCTCTTGAACAGTCAGTATCCTTATTATTTTATTTAAAATAAAGAGGGGAGGGAAAGAAGAAGAAATGTAATACGATTATAAAAAATAGTAAATATTTTAAATATTATATAGGTAATAGTAAAAAGTTAAATATTTTTTCTAAAACCTTCCTTTTTGTTTAATACAAAAACTAAATATCCAGTTTTTCTAAATTTATAAATGTTTTGAATTTAATAATTAATATTTAATATTAGGATTTCCATATTATTTTTGGGTTTTTCCTTTTATCCAATTGTTATTGTCAATCTCACCTTTTCTATTTATTATTTTCTTTTATCATATTCTTTAACCTTATCGTTGTGTTTTTATTTTATATTTTTAATTTTTGTTTATAAATATACATTGTATTTATTCTTAGCTAATAATAAATTTACTAGATTTTTTTTCTATTTATTCATAATGCTCTTTTAGATAATACTTGCATAAAATAAATATATAATTAAAAATGTATGTCAATTTAGTTAATTGCTTAATTTCCCTTCAGAAATTTCTACAGATCCTAATCCCCTCTTCTACAGATTCTGGGTGTTTCAGCTGTTCACAATCTCAAGTTAATTTCCACCTCAAATTTAACATTATACTTTGTCTTCTTTCTCTAACAAATTTTCCTAGTAAGTTCAGCATAATCTATAAAAATATACGATGTTAAGCATAAATTTCTTGAAGATCGTAGAAATGTGCAATCAACAATTAAACTAATGTCATTTATAACTTCAATAATTAACGTGTTTTAATAATACGTAGAAATGTTGGTATAACAAAATACTCTTGAAAATTACGTGAACAAGCCCGTTTATTTGCATATGGTCAGACCGGAGGTAAGGTAGGAGTGTTTATTTTACGGAAAGCACTGAGCGTGCAAAATGGAACGACCCATGTTTTTATACTTTTGTTTATTTATTTTTTTACGGCAAAGAGAATAAAAACTCTCGAATATACGACCCCTAAATGTCGGAATATACACATATTGTTCAAGAGGAAAATAAATTCGAAGACTTTAAGAAATAATTTTATTTAATTTACATTTATATGTTTCCTAAGGCAAAGATCTTATAATATACCGTAAACTCATTTATTTAATTTTTTTTAATAAAACCTTTGTTTCATACTGGTATAATTAATTTTAATATTATTAATTTTTTTAATGTTTTACATTGAAATGTATTTCTTTAAATTTTAATAACACTAATGAATTCTTCTAAAATTTTAAATAAAGTTAATAACAAAGTTTTAAGTAAAATTTTTAGAAATTTAAGTACTTGTATTAACAATCATTATAATGGATTATTTTGTATTTATTTTTTGACGTTTTAAAGTACCTATCCGATTAAAAACTAATACATTTAGTAAATTAGTTTTGAAGAAAAAATTGTATATTTCTTTTGTGCCTAACCCTTGGAACTGTAACTAACTAACCACGTTTTCTTAATTTTTTATAAAATGTCACTAACTTAATCAGTTCCATATTTCATTAATATTTGAAGGTTTTTCCTCGTTGAATTCGACCATGACTAATCATTTCATCTGAGAGTTAGAAAATGAATCTTTGACTTGACTCACTAAAAAATAAGCAGTAAATGTATCTTCCTTTTTAAATATTAAAAATAAACCAATTATAAAGCTCATCTACATACCTAAACAAATAAGACTTTATAAGTTGCTTGAGATAGGTTTTGATTTATTTATTTGTGTGTCGACCACTAGGGTCATTTACACTCAAGTTACTTTCATGATAACTCTTCATACCTCATGCTCTTCCTATATTTTGCTATATATTTTAATAATTTTTCAAAACTTTATTAGTTTCGATGATATTTTGATTGTCTCTTAACATTTCCTCATATAGATATGTAAGGTATGCAGAAAAATGTTATTTATCAACTTCATCCGCTTGACACTTCAATTGTGCCCGCCTGAAACTACTGACAACCTGTTCCAGGGATCACTGCGGCAGCCGGCTGCTGTTTAATGTGGTCTCCTATTGTTTGAGGAGTTTTTTATAAATTGTTACATAATTTTTTATTTTAATATCTGGTAATTCATTTTAAATCTAAGTGCCTTTGTTTGAAAATCGTAATTTATTTACAATACATCAAAGAGTTTTAAGAATATATTTCTGTTAATCTTCTCTATTGTTTCCCTCCTCCTCCCCTTTCAAAGTAGCACTTTCAGGAATTTAATGACAGTGTTGGGAATATTGTATTCAGCGTACCTTATAACTAGTTATATGGCATATGATTAGATTTGTCATATGGTTAGATATGTGTATAGCTCATGAATATGTGTATGGCTCTCTACAGATCTGAAGGTTTTGATTTACTAGAGTTTTCGACATACAACGAATTTACTTTGATTACATTTAACTCCGCTATAGAATACATTAACTATTTCCTACAATGCCCGAATATTTCCTGAGAACGTTTCTGCAGCTTTTGGGCGCTTTCACACGGTTCGATAAATATCTGAGTCCGATTTAGTTTGCGCAGAAAATATACATTCTTTTCACTCGATCCGATAATTATCGGATTCTGATCCTACATTTCCTACAGTCTGCGTCTCCTCAATAAATAGGATAATGGATCGATATCCGATTTATCGAACTGTGTGAATACACTCTTGGGGTGCGCCATGGACATCAAGGTATAAATGTTATGGATGTGAAATTCTGTCTTTCCAAATTGTTTATTTTGTATTTAATTTTTTTTTGTTTTGTCCAAAAACAGCAACATCAATGTTTCGAGGATGTTCCCCCATCATCAGGATAATTTTCTGAAATTAAATAATGAAACAATAACAAATTTTATCAACAAACAACATCACACTATCACATTACATATACATATAAACTAAGATACAGTAATATCTATATACAACTATAGATACAATATGCATCCCGTTAATAAATAAATTACCATTTAGCTTGTATATATATATATATATATATATATATCCATAGAATACTATTTTGTCACATGGTTTCAATTAGTTCATGAGTTTATACTAATCTATTTTGCTTTAAACTAATCTTGTTTAACTATGTAATCTTAAGAAGATCAACTTATATAATCAAAATACTCACCAACAAACACCCACATTCAACATATTACCTCTGAAATCTCTAATTAATATATTAAAATTCATCTCTCTATTATAACCGATTATCATTATTACTTATCCAAATTATTACTTATTAATTATCAAAATAGTATCCTAAGAAAAAATTTATACAATATAAATGTTAGTTTATTTATTAATGAGATGTATATTGTATCTGTACATCATTGTTATATATAGATATTATTGTATCTTAGTTTATTTGAATATCACATTATTAGTGTGATGTTTGTTGTTGACATAATATGTTATTGTTTCATTATTTAATTTCAGAAAATTATCCTCATGATGGTGGAGGAGTATCCCCGAAACGTTGTTGTTACTTTTTTTGGACAATATAAAAAAAAGTGAACACAAAATAAACAATTTAGAAAGTCAGAATTGCTCCTCCATAACATTTATACTTCAAAGCGATATCTTGACGTCATTGGTTTGAGAGCACCCCAAGGGTGTATTCGCACAGTTCTATTAATCGGATGTTAAACCATCATCCTATTTATCGAGGGGACGCAGACTTTAGGAAATGTAGGATCAGAATCGCATGATTATCGGATCGAGTGAAAGGAATATATGTTTACTAAGAGATTTAGTGATGCCTGTTTAAGATTATCATGTATTGTGTGAATTTTAAATGTTTTGTCAACTTAGGTAGTAATCAACCATAGTTAAGAGATACAATAAAAGATACAATACAATATACAAAGAAGGTGTTAGTATTGATCAATACAGTCTCCCCACCATGACTGGACGAATTTCCTAAGACATGCAGGCAGGAGAAAAAACTGTCCCACAGAAAAGATTAAATGAATGAAATATCATGTGCGTGTTGCAAAATGCAATGAGCGAAAGTATGTCAAGAAGTCTTTTGTTAATTATTTTTTTGGCCGAACGTAATCGAGTTCTTGTTTCAATCCGACCTTTTGGCATTTCATTTGTCTGTCTGTTTTGTTGCGAGATTGCAATCAAACGCGTCGTTCGATTTTCTTCAAATTTGGCACAAATATTTCTTTAAGTAAGGAAAAACAAGTCTGTGTAGGGATTCTTATTTTTTCTTCCTCACTACAGAAGATAGGAAAGCTTTTTATTCATGCAGGAAGTGGAAACATTTTATGCCCTTTGACCACGAAAATCTCGTTTTACGTTTTACCCGTCAGGGAACAAATTTGGTCTCGAGTCAGTCTGTTTATATGCATTCAAACCGTGTGACGGGCCAAGCACCTACGATTTGGCCCTAAGTTGGAGAGACCAATATACAAATGATCCAGTGACAATGGCACCAACATTCATATATGAATATAATTACAATGATTTTGAGGAGATGTAGTTGTTTGTTTTTTATGGAAAAAATTGATAAATTCGATAATGGATGAATTATGATATATGAATGGTTTATGAAAAGTTTTCGTTTCACATTTGCGTTGTAATTGTAATAATCATTGTTTGAAATAATTTTTATTTTTATAGTTTGTAATAATTAAGTTTAAAAAAAAAATTTAAGTTAATTTTTTGTTAACTCTTTTTTATTTTTTAACCCAGCATATATACACCACGGCCTATTGTGCGCTGGTCTAAATCGTTTAAAACAGGCCAGTAGCCTTTAACAATCTGAGTAGACTCATCGGGTCCATCATCTCGCAGAGCTTAGGCCAGTGATCCGGTCACAACCAAAGTGGAGGTACCGCACCCTTGTCAAAGCATCGCATCCACAGATTATGTGGAAAGTCGTTTCGTCCTTCATCCCATTAGCCTACATGTCGGTAACTCAGTTATGCCCATGTTGTGGAGGTGCTTATTCAGTTGACAGTGAACTATATATAGTCCCGTCACCCTACTAAGGTTACTCCTATCCATAAACAGAAGTATCTCACTTCTTTTGGGGCGGGGTCTATCTAAAAACAATTTGGAGTTCATCTGTTTCCTAGTGTTTTCCCAGTAGTGCTTAACTTTATTGCCTAAAGCCACCCTAATATGCCTTTTGGCGTATCTAAGGCTTATGCTACATATGGGCTCTGGTGCACAAGGCTTCATCTCACCTCTCCTTGCAAGGTAATCAGCCTTTTCATTACCCAAAATTTCCGAGTGTCCAGGAGCCCATCCAACCCTTACCCTGTTGTTTTCAGACAGTTTGTTAAGATTAATTTTGCATCCTTCCACCAACTTTGACCTGGTCGCATAACCACTTAAAGTCCCGATAGCAGCTTGACTATCTGTGTGGACTGTAATTAGTCTGTTTTTAACGCCCTCCTAACGCCTTCCTCAATAAGGAACTGGGCACAGACCTTAATTGCTAATACCTCTGCCTGAAAGACAGAAGTATGCCTACTTAAGGATATGAACATTCCCTCTCTAGGCTTATCCATCCTCCAGATACCCGCCCCTGAATCTTGTACAGTCAGAGATCCGTCTGTATAACAGTTACTCCATTGCAAGGTACATGGGAGTTAGTTCTGCTGATCTTAGTACAATAGTATCCCTCCATATAGCTTTGTACTTGTATGTCAGAGTGCATTGCCAACACCTTATCCTGATCAATCCTGTTAAACAGAGTCCCATGTCCCTTAATTTGGATTTGGACCTTGTCCTTAATTTCGTAAATCTATACTTGTGTGGTGTTAGGTTCAAAAAGAATTCTATTGCAGCAGTGGGATTATTGCTCATGGTGCCAGTCGTCATAAGGCACGCCAGCCTTTGTAGTCTGCCCAGTATGGCTCGAGGCCTACTAGCATTAATCATATGCCACCACACAACTGCAGCATACAGAACAATAGGTCTGATCGCCGCCTTATATTGCCATAAGGCCATTTTGGGTTTCAGACCCCACGATTTGCCCACATCTCCCTTACATGCCCATAGGCAGCGAACTGCCTTCCTGCTAACATTACTAATATGACTAAGCCATTTTAGCTTACTATAAAGGGTAATTCATAGATATTTAACTTCACTGCAGATATTTATCAGAGTGCCATCAAGACTTGGCGGTCTGATTATCAAATTCCTCCTGTTAGTGAAGATACAAAGATTAACCTTCTGAGGGTTGATGCCAAGACCATTATCTTTACACCATTCTTTCAGAAGATTCCTTACTATTATGAGCAATCCGGAGATAATCTCCGGAAATTTGCCTCCAATCAGAACAGCGATATCGTCTGCGTATCCATGCGTATAAAATCCTACAGAGCTTAGTTTGGTCAACAGAGTGTCCACTACCAAACACTACAGGAGTGGGGACAGTACTCCTCCCTGTGGACAGCCCCCCAGGGGCCTAATCCATAGCTTCGCATGTCCTAATTCAGATTTGAGTAGCCTTCCCTTCAGAAATGATTTAATCCATTCAGAAGCTAATAGTCCTACCCCTTTCCTCTCTAAGGCTTTTGCCATAGTATTATAAGGAGTGCGATCAAATTAATATTGCATTTGGCGCTACTGCCCCTGTAAGGTATGAGCCTCATCACAGATTGCATGCCAGGCTGTTCTATCAGCCGCAACCGCTTTCCATCCCCTCACTCCAAGTTGTCGCTGGTCCGCTTCAACATCGTCTAACCATCTCATTCTAGGACGTCCACGTTTCGGGTACTGCCTGGCTTTCCAAAAAGCAGATGCGATCAAAGGCACCCTAATATCCACAAAGATGCCTGCCATAATTTCTTTTTCGGCTAGACTTTTCTCTATTTTGGAGACCAAATGATGTAGTGCGGTCTCACATGATTTGCCAGCCTGATAAGCAAATTGTTCACTATGTAGTGGCTTTTCAATTAAAACCGTGTCTCTAATATGCCTGTCAATAACCTTTTTAAGAGCCTTCATCAAGAAGGATGTCAGACAGATAGGTCTATATGCTTTGGGATTGTCATAAGAATCCTTCCCAGCCTTTGGAATATAACAAACCTTTGCCACCCTCCAATTATTGGGAATGTGTGCAAGTGCTAAGCTTCCCCTATATAATTCCATTATGTAGGGTTCTAGTCCAGGTAAGCCTTTTTGAAGTAAGGCAGAAAAAATCCCATCAATACCCGCAGATTTAAAAGGTGCAAAAGTATTAATTGCCCATTCCACCCTCATAGAATTAATTATTCTATTGGCTTCAGCCCACTTAGTCCTGCCACCAAAGTGTTCATCTAAAGTGGGATTAATTACGTTTTCATCCAGCAGCTCACAGTCAGGAAAGTGCGAACACGCCAGAGCTTCCAGGGTCTCTTTGTCAGTAATAGTGAAGACCCCTTCAACTCTGACCATCCCCATTACTCCACCATCAGTCTGCTTGGACAGAATTCTATTATCCCTGAATGTGGATGCGGTATCATTTATGTCGTTACAGAAACTTCTCCACGCTCCCCTTTTAGCCCTGCGAACAGTCTTGTTATAGTCAGTGAGTGCTTATTTGTAAGCATCCCATCTGCCGGATTTTTTGGCAGCATTAAAGAGTCTTCGAGTAAGAGCTCTTAGCTAAGCTCATCATTCCACCAGGATGTATTCCTGTTGGGCTTAATCCTATGCACACAATTGTTGTCAGTGTAGGGTCTCAATAGCGCCTCAGTTAACGATGAATTGAGACATTCTAAGTGCCAAGAATTCCTAACAATCTTAGGAAAGCACTTAACCTTTTCCTCGAGCTGTTTAGAGAATGTATCCCAGCTAATGCGCCTTGGATCTCTATACACAGTCTCCTTTATGCTATTAGCAGATAAATCAAATCTGATATAGCGGTGATCTAAGCATGTCTCTTCCCTTGAAACGTACCAGCCCTTAATCCTAGATTTCACGCATCGCGTGCTTAAGGTCATATCAATGACCTCAGCTCTCACTCTGTTAACAAAGGTGGCCTCATCGCCCCTATTTGAGATTTCGAGGTCATTGATAAATTCGATAATGGATGTATTATGATATATGAATTATAATTAAAATGGTTTGTGAACATTTGCGTTATAATTGTAATAACTATTGTTTGAAATAATTCTTATTTTTATAATTTGTAATAATCAAGTTAAAAAAAAAATTTTAAGTTAAATTTTTTTTTAACTCTTACAAAACATATAAAAAATATCGCCGTTCTCCATCCATACTCATCAGTAATATATTTAGTTTAATATATATTAGTTTTACGTTTGTAATGGTAATTAATTGTCAGGTAAGGAACATTCTAATGTCCAAAACCATTAAATTCATTTTTGTCTTAATTACCTACAGACATTTATAAATTACTTTAACCAAGAAAAATAGAACTTTCATCAGATTTGTGGAATGTAACAGAATGAATATTCATACTTAGAATTGTTCATTATATTATGTTATACATAACCTTGGTCTTGGTGAGTTCTTTTTCAATATGGCTTTATATAGATATATTATGAAATTAATACACACACACACACACATACATATATATATATATATATATATATATATATATATATATATATATATATATATATATATATATATATATATGTGTGTGTGTGTGTGTATGTATGTATATATATATTTGTGTGTGTGTGTGTGTATTAATTTCACAATCGATTGAGATTGATTGCCTAACTGGTAACCACTGATGTCAGGTGAATGGACAAGCGGTAATTACTCAAGACCTGACTGAACAGTCGTTATTCATTATTCACATTTACCTCAATCAATTAATTTTTACTCAAAATGGATTGTTTCCTTTCAATCATTAATCAATCTAGTTAACTGCCGTTTCCAAACTTCTGTATTCAGCCTGATTGCTTGCAGGATTAATCCATTATAGCCTAAGAGTAAAATATCGCAGATAATTGACTGACGACGTGCAGTATAATTGAAAGTCCCTTAATGCATTCGGCGGATCATTTGGCATTATGGTATATCCATTTACACGACTTTCCTTATCGATATGGATGCAATTTCCAATAAAAAAAGTCCGATTCACTATTTTACTTTTAAGGCTTAGCTTTGTAGACCATTTAATTATCTTTCACTTGAGCTTCTGAAATGTTCCGAGAGATATATAGTTTACAAGTAATCCGAAAAATTAAAAAAACGGGTTTCTAGGAGAACATGTGCAGAACACTACTATACCATGCAGAAACATGGTTTCAAATCCCAATACTATCATTGCTAATTGACCTGATCTATATGTTGTTTTATTTAAAGAGAATTTAATTGCCTTTCAAATGATTACTGAAAAGTTCACTATAAAATGTGTATTTTTCAAGTTATTTTTATTTTATTTTATTCATAACTTTTTTCCTGATTTTTCTCTTTGTTGTACTATATAAGAAAATTATAGGGGTTGAGGAAAATATTTTCGGAATATTGTTTCACATTGTTAGAAAGAATTTTTCACTAAAATCGGTTTTAATCGAGCAGTTTTGGCACTATAGAGCAGTTTTCTGCTATTGCGCAGCCGCAATGGCGCGCAGAGTACCCGATTCTGTACACAGATATTGAGGCAACAAACCCTGCAAACAAAAAAAAAAAAGCAAGGAAATCGGCCTAATCAAGATACAATCGACGGATAGACCTATGGCCGGTTTTTGGACTCCCGGAATTCTGAGACGCATTTATCCGCTGAAAACTGCACATCGAAAATTTGACCCGATAACAATGCCTTCCTTACCTAGATGATAAGGAAAGCAATAATTACGTTATTGAAATTGATGGATTATATAAAATTCAGGAATTTCTGACATGCGCATCTGGAACACCAAACCTGAATAACACAGTAACATTAAAAATACATAAACCATAAATGCCACAGTCATAAAAAAAAAAAAAGTAAGCCTGTTCCACGAAAGCTCATGAATTGCTCCAACTGTACTCCTATCGCGTGATTCATCCCTTGACTATCTCATGTTCATTTCAAGGCTGAATGCCCAGAAATCGTCTGTAAAACCATAGTTCCCATTCCAACCTCTGCCAATAAAAAATTACATAACAATGAAATTTTTTAAGGCTCAGTTCAGGAACTTCGCCTCCATCTTCATCATCACCATTGTCCATTGAGAATTTCTCCGTCGCCTGGCTCCCGCCTCCTTCTAAGAGATTCAAGATTGAAGTGCTCTAGTCCCGCTACCACTTTCCCTCGTACACGAACGCTTCAAAGTACTGGTAGTTATCTTCTTTCAGAGGGAGGAGAAGGCGCTCTCAGTGAGGACGTAGATCTCCGTCTTCCTCTGGAGCGTGTTCTTAGGGTACTATGTCCTTGGTCGGTACTATGGAACGCCGCAGATGGGACAAAGGTCCTACGCAGTTTGGCACAATTCCCCAGATCCCGTAAAGGGCTTGAGAGGCCCAGTAGTCTGGGAGTACTAATTTAGACACTGGGCTGTACCATTTTTCGATCAAACGTTTACACAATTCACAGTGTTTATGAGGACGAATCAAGAGATAAGATGGAACTGTGTAACGTACAATAAATTGATTACCGTCTTTAGATTTTGATTTTATTGTTAAGTTGAGTTTACTGTGTGAGGATTGCAAAGGTTACCGGCCTAGACTAACAAAGTATCAAAAGGCACATCAAGATATTTTTGCTTCTATTCGATGGGAAAAGATAAGATGTCCGACCTGTTTTACAATCTTAATAAGACATGGTAACGTGAAGATTTGTCTAGGAAATCCGCCTGCACCAGGTCCAGAATTCGCTGATTGCCTAAACAAACTTTAACAATTTGTTTGTATTTCCATTTTCCAATAGATATTAACAAATGGCATCTATCTTAAAAATATATAGTCAATTAATTGTTAATTAATTTCATCATAAGAATATAGAATTTTCGATAAGTGAAGCAAGGAGACGATAATAAGAATTAGGCATGTAAGGAATGGTTACTACACTAAGTAATTAAATGAATGGAGAGAAAGTTTGTCGAAAATCATGAAAATTAAAATTTTAAAAGAAATAAAAAAAGATGTTCATCCCAGCTAAAAACATGATCAAGATCTAACCGTCCCTCGTGAGATTAGTAACATATATAATTACCTCAGTGATGGAAATATGCTGCAAGGTAATGAATATTCTAATTTATCATTAAAAAATTATTTTGTAGAGGTGAATAGGCAGGCTGAGACGTAGAACATACCCGCATAACTTATCAGTCGTGCGGGATTTGTTTAAGGCAGTGAATTTATTTGCTTCTTTTGTAATATTCTGCACCAGCCTAAGTAGGTCATCAGCTGCTATTTATTATAAATATCAAATGGAGTGAGATATTTATTAGCTTTCATCTAAACAGAATTATTTTCTTGATTTTATCTTCATTACCTTCAAATATTTCAGTCTTACTAGAATGTATTCAATTTTTTATTCTTGTTTCTTAGATAACTGCGCATGTCATATCCATCTGCAATATTATTACTTTTTCGGTTATAATAACTACTTGTATAAGTAAAAGAAAGTAATGGAGTATACTATAGGAGCTGTGATTAAGAAATCGTGCTGTGTTTTCTAGGAAGTAAAAGTTTGAAAAACCTTGAAATGAGGGTCGTATTAATTGGACTCTTGATAAAAAGTGTGGACTCTTATACCTAAATCTTTATAATTTTGTGGCGACTGGGCAGTGATAGTGATATCAGTGCCAGGGAGGTTATGGTTGTAAAATGGGTTTGCCAATGTATATAAAATTAATTATTTCATTTTTTCGTTTTTCCGCTAAACATTTTCAATTAACTAATTTTCTTATTGCAAATTTCCATAGTCAAATTTTCTTGCGTGTTCATTGGCAAGCCTATTAATTACCTCCCTGAAAAAGTTGTTCTGTTGAGAGCTCTCTCATGTGTGTATTGTTGTCCAATAATTCTTATTCTGCTATTTTCTCATTTTGTTCCAGTATACCTTTTATGTACCAATTGTTTTGGAAAATAAAAGCACGGCTTTGAATTATTATCAATTATTTAGTGTACATCGTACCCCGAACACCAATTACATTAAAGTGGTGACCCCGACGTGATCGGTGAGTACAATTGTTATAATTTTTTTTTGTACGCTAAGGACTATAAGTGAAGATGCCCCTTAGCAATAAATTCGATTTATTGACACTCGATGGAGCCGATGAGGGCAAAGAGACGGGGTTTGCTCCCCAGGTGATCGAAGCTGCTTCGGCGGCCACAGTTGCGGCCCGAATGCCCACATTTCGTAAGAGTGACCCGGAGATGTTTTTCTTACAGTGCGAAATGGTTTTCGACCTGTACCGGGTCACTAATTCGCTTACTAGATTTAGATACGTGGCCACGCAATTGGACAGAGAGCCGCTCAGAGATGTCATAGACCTCATCAGGCAACCTCCATTGGAGAACCCCTACGAATTACTCAAGGCCAGGCTGATGGGGAGTTTCGGTGATTCCGAACATACTCGAATCAAGAAACTCCTCGAAGACCAACGTCTCGGGGACCGCCGCCCATCGCACTTTTTGAGGGAACTGCAGTCTTTGGGAGGAACCACACTGCCTAGCGACCTATTAAAGTCAATCTGGCTACGGGGACTGCCAGATGGGATGCAGGCAGCGCTAGCAGCTGCGGAGCCGGCCGACATGGTCAAACTCAGCACCATTGCTGACCGCATCGCCGAGATCCAGGGGTACCGAACCGGCGAAGTAGCTGCCATGCGGCCCTCCACCTCCAACGACAGAGAAGACAGGCTTCTAGCGGCCCTGGAGAGATTGACCGATCGCGTTGCAGCTCTAGAAACCCGAGGAAGGTATGAGGGGAGGAACCGGCCACGAAGCCGTAGCAGAAGTAAGGGTCGCCGCCTGTGTTATTACCACAACAGGTTTGGGAGTAAAGCGACAAACTGCCGCCAGCCGTGTGATTGGAGGCCCTCACCCGTCCCGAAGCCATCGGGAAACTAGTCGCAGCGACGGACAAGGCGGACTCTGTCGCTCAGGTAATTAACCGCCGACTCTTCGTCACGGACAAGAAGTCCGGGCACAGATACTTGGTGGATACAGGAGCCACCCTATCTGTGTTCCCGGTGAAGACGCCGACGAGAAGAATGAGCGAGGAGTTCACGCTGTATGCAGCGAACGGCACCCCTATTCCGACCTATGGTAGCACACTGCTGAACGTGGACTTGGGGCTGCGGAGGAGCCTTCCCTGGCGTTTCGTCGTGGCAAAGGTGAGCTACCCCATTATCGGCGCGGATCTGCTATATCGCCATAACATATTAGTAGACCTCGCCGGTTGCCAGTTGGTAGATGGCATCACTGGGCTAACGACGCGCGGCAGGCTGGCGACAGTACCAGTTCCCACTGTGTACTCCGTCCCAGCAGGAGAATGGTACACAGAGATCCTGCGCAAGTACCCCAGCGTCACGAACCCGACCACGTTCACGAAGCAGCCCAAGCACGACGTGCGGCACTACATAGAGACACGGGGAGCTCCAGTCGCAGCGAGAGCTCGGCGCCTTCCACCGGAAAGGTACATCGCCGCCAAGAGGGAATTTGCCCAGATGATGGAGGAAGGGATTTGCAGGCCTTCAAACAGCCCTTGGGCTAGCCCTCTCCACATCGTGCAGAAGATGGACGGTGGAATCAGACCTTGCGGAGATTATCGTCAACTAAACGCCAAGACAATTCCCGACAGGTATGCAGTTCCGAACTTGGCGGATTTTAACATCAATATGCACGGTAAGAAGATCTTCAGCAAGCTGGACCTCAACCGTGCATATTATCAAATTCCGGTGGCAGAGGAGGACATACCGAAGACAGCAGTCATAACTCCCTTTGGTCTATTCGAATTTCTCCGGATGTGTTTTGGTCTCAGGAACGCCTCTCAGACCTTTCAGCGTTTTCTCGATAGGGTTCTTCAAGGTCTGGAGTTTGCGTGGTGGTACCTGGACGACATCGTCATATGCTCCAGAGACGAAGAGGAACACCGAGCACATCTGGAGGAAGTACTGCGACGGCTGGATGACCAAGGGCTGACCATAAACTTGGCCAAATGTGTCTTCGGGCGTCCGGACGTCGAGTTTCTCGGATACCACGTGAATTCGGAGGGCGTCACCGCACTGCCTGCTAAAGTCGAGGCCATCTCCACCTACCCACGACCTGGCACGGTCAAGGATCTCCGACGCTTTCTGGGTATGTTTAACTTCTACCGACGTTGCATACCCAGAGCGGCAGAGCTGCAAGGTCCGCTTAACAAGTACTTGGCTGGAGCGAAGAAGAATGATAGGTCGCCAATTACTTGGAGTGAAGATTCAAACCAGGCGTTCTAGCGCTGCAAGGCCGCCATCAAAGCAGCGGTGGTGATTGGACACCCCAAGCACGATGCAGATCTCGTGCTGGTCTGTGATGCGTCCAACACTGCAATGGGTGCTGTCTTGCAGCAGAAGGAGGGCGACGCCTGGCGGCCTCTTGGATTCTTCTCTAAGTCCCTCGCTCCAGCCCAGCAGAAATACTCCACATACGATCGGGAGCTGCTGGCGATCCATCGGGCCATCAAGCACTTTCGAGGCCAACTGGAGGGGAGACAATTCGTCATCTGGACAGACCACAAAGCTCTGGAGTTTGCATTTTCGCAGAAGCCGGACACAGCGACGCCCTTGCGGATTCGGTTGGTTAACTTCATTAGCCAGTTCACAACCGATATCCGCCATGTAGCCGGGAATGACAACACGGTCGCCGACGCGCTGTCGAGAGTGGAGGATATTGACTGCACGGAAGACTTTGCTCGTCTAGCTGAGGAGCAAGCGAATGATTCGTCGATCCAGGAAATGCAGAAGAATCCTCGTCTCCGACTTCGCTGGATGACACCTCCTGGAAGCTCAACAGCGGTCCTCTGCGAGACCTCCACTTCTCATGCGCGACCTTACGTTCCTGAATCCATGCGTCAGAACATCTTCAAGCGGCTACATGGGCTCAGTCACCCCGGCATACGAACCTCCAGACGCTTAGTTGCCCAGAGATTTTTTTGGCCGAGCATGAATGCCGACATCTCGAGGTGGGCTCGCTGTTGCATACCCTGCCAGCGCTCCAAAGTGGTTCGGCATACGGTCACCCCTCCGGGTAATTTCGAGCCGAGCGGGCGGTTCGAGCACATCCATGTGGATATTATCGGACCTTTACCGCCCTCTAATGGACAGCGATACTGCCTCACGATGATCGACAGATGTACCCGTTGGCCCGAAGCGTGCCCATTGGAGGAAATCACCAGTGTTGCGGTAGTCGAAGCAATATTGGGCACGTGGATCTCTCGATATGGTACGCCTGCAAGGATTACCACCGACCAGGGACGCCAGTTCGAGTCAGACCTTTTCACTAGTCTCACTAGTGTCCTTGGTATCCAGCGTTGTCGCACGACGGCGTACCATCCGCAGTCCAATGGGTGCATCGAGCGGTGGCATAGGTCCCTTAAGGCATCCCTCATGGCAGCACTCAACAATGATGGCTGGACGACTGTGCTGCCAACAGTTCTCTTGGGTCTCAGGTCGGCCGTTAGAGAGGAAATCGGGGCCAGCGCTGCTGAAATGACCTTCGGGCAGCCTCTACGTCTCCCTGGCGAGTTCTTCGAGCCTTCCAGACGTCCTGAAGAAACCGAGTCGACGTTGAAGTCTCTTCGCCAGGCCATGAAGGACCTTCGCCCAGCTCCTCACCGCAGCAGCACAGCCAAGACGTTCGTCCACCGAGACTTAGGGCACTGCAGTCATGTGTTTCTGAGGGATGACCACGTCCGTAAGTCACTGACTCCTCCCTACTCTGGCCCTTTTAAAGTCATCTCGAGGGAAGAGAAGACCTTCACTGTCCAGCTGCCTTCCGGTCGGAAGGTCATATCCATGGATCGACTGAAGCCGGCCCATCTCCTGGACGACAACGGAGAAAGCACCGCCACCAGAGATCGACCCACTCCTACACCTGCCGCAGGACCTTCAGGCGACCATCCGAATGACCTCGACGCAGACCCTCCTACGTTGCAACGTGGTTACCGCACTCGCTCTGGTAGAGAGGTGAAGCCTAAGGTGCGGTTCTGTGCCGATGTCATTGGGGGGAGTGATGTGGCGACTGGGCAGTGATAGTGATATCAGTGCCAGGGAGGTTATGGTTGTAAAATGGGTTTGCCAATGTATATAAAATTAATTATTTCATTTTTTCGTTTTTCCGCTAAACATTTTCAATTAACTAATTTTCTTATTGCAAATTTCCATAGTCAAATTTTCTTGCGTGTTCATTGGCAAGCCTATTAATTACCTCCCTGAAAAAGTTGTTCTGTTGAGAGCTCTCTCATGTGTGTATTGTTGTCCAATAATTCTTATTCTGCTATTTTCTCATTTTGTTCCAGTATACCTTTTATGTACCAATTGTTTTGGAAAATAAAAGCACGGCTTTGAATTATTATCAATTATTTAGTGTACATCGTACCCCGAACACCAATTACATTAAAATTTCATCATTCTTTATAACTCATTGAGTTTCCATTTTTTTTTTATTTTAAATAATAATTTTATTTTTTTAGCATTTTCTCATCTCCAATTTTCCAATCTATTATTTTTTAGTAATTTAAATTTAAGTAATTATTTTCTATCTATCTTGTTCTTCTTTCTTTGTAATATATTCTTGCCATTGTTCATTTTCATCAATATTTTCGCATAATCTCAATCTTACATCATTTTGTTGTAATTTTCTATTGTTTTTTTCTCTCATCTGTGTTGTATATTTGAAGACGGGCCAAATGGTTGGGCCGAAATGGCAGTAGTCAGAATATAAAAAACAAAAATGTATTCATTTTTGTAAGTATTTTAACTAACGATGATTGGTCCTCAAAATAACTAATCATTATAGATAAGAAATCATTACCGTAATTATTACTCTGCAATTGAAGATCTGAAGAAACTATATGGAATAAACCAAATTTTCTTGCATTAGGTCCTAAAAAGAAAAGGCAACTAGCATCTCGTAATACTACCGATGCCACGAATATGTAAAAATCATTTTGGCAAAATCATAGTTCGTGTCCGCGTCTTATGCTCATATGAAATTTTTCAATGCCCAATATATTTCCTGATTTTAATAACCAATGTGGTACCTCCGGCGTTTTTTTTGTGTAGACTAAAAAAACAACGAATAAAATCTAATAGAAATTGAGGCGAAGTTAAATACAAAGAAACAGGAAGGAAACTCAAGCCAGTAACATATCAAGAGCATTGTCCCGTTCAGGAAGGCAGGGTATCGTATTAGAGCTCTGGAAATGCAAAGACTTCCTACACGGATTGACCTCTATTCAGGAACATGATGGACGGGTTCGTTAACCAGATTACCCATTAGCTTATTCCAACAGTGATCACTCACTCTCAATCAAAATGAACAGCCATCACACAATAATTAATTGATGATTGATTAGTAATTAGTGTAATTGGTGAAGTTGGAACCCTGTCATCAACTACCCGGTCTTCACTTGCCATAATTAGGTACAGTTAGAAGTTCCAAACAGATTATTTCGTCGAGCCTTATGTTTTTAAGAAAAGGGGCGTACATAGGCATCTTAGGCGGATCTATCCTCTCCCCGACAGGCACCTGTCTGCTCCTAAGACTATTTTTAAAAAGTAATACTAAGAAGTACAAAAAAAAAGTAATAATAATACTAAAAGTAATAATAATTAGTATAAAACTTAGAATAAACAATCTCTCCCCATCCAAACTCCCCCTTTGACTTTTGAAGCTGACCTCTCTCACCTATTTCCTCAGGAATTTGTTGGTCTATAGCAATACAAACTCTTCAACCATTTCCATACCATCATTTGAAAGGTTTATTTTCCCCTCTTTTATAAGACATAACAGGCCTAAGATATCTATGATGTATCTGTGGCGTAAGGTTTGTATAGGCTTCACAGACCTTTCGTGTTCTTTAAGACTGTTCTATGTTTAGGGATGAGCGAAAAGAAAACAACAAATTTGCAAATATTTCGCATTTCTGAATTATTTTAATTAATCAGTACATATTTAATTACGGATCAAGCAATTATTTACTGTTGATGGTAGTTTAAAAAAAAAACAACACTAACCAATTTGATCCACCAACATAAAATATAAAAATCATCAAATTGGATCCTCACTTTTAATTTTTAACAAAAGTATAATTGAAGTTTCCTTAATGCCCAAGAGAAAAAAAATGTTGCTTTGGTATCTACTCTCTAGAACGACAATAATGTCAATAAACGTTCTGGAAAAGCAGCAATTATATTAAATTATAACCAAATACATTTATGGTTATCAGCGGACTTTTGATGTTTATGATCAGCAGTGCCAATATATGAATTGTGGTAAAAAAAAGAAAACACTGGCCGGATTGCACATTTTATAGCATGCTGTGGATAGCAAGCATAAAAGATATTATTTTACACCGGACTTATTTTAAATTTTTAAGTTCAACAAAATTAGTACAGACTCGTTTCACAATAAGACTGGATGAAGAACTGTCTGAGGCACGGATACAGAAATTGCTCCGAATGCCTATGCCAAAAACATTGCGAAGCATCATCCATGAATGTCTGAAAATGGATGAAGCCAAGACATACAATCAGGCTGCCAAATAAAAGAAAAAATGGACCAACTGCTCATTTTATCCGTGAGCTGTAATTTACATTATAGCTTAATTATTTAATAAATCTAGGACACTGTCTTTAAGCTGTTGTAACTTCCTTACTGTTATAACTCATATGCGTCACTTGTGGCATATGGACGGAGTCCCATCAGATGAAAAGTTTCATTGGTGTCACTGCTAATCATATTTCAGAAGCAAATGATGAAATCCTCTCAGTGTTCCTAGAACTTCGAGAACTTACAGACAGGCATACATCCCAATACATATATCATATTTTGGAAGATGTGTGCCGAAGTTTTACACCTCCAATGAAAAAGTGACAACAATTGTCATTGACAATGGGGTAAACATTCTGAAAGCAGCAGTGGGTACGTTCTCACAGGCCAAACATGTACTCTGTTTTGCTCACTTGATAAATCTAGTGTGTAAAAGACCTTGGTGTCTGTGTCAGAGTTAGAAGAATTATTTTTTCATTGTATTAGTCATATCTGTTTATTACCATCTTCTAATATTGCTATTGGTACTGTCACTGTTGTTATCTTGTTTTTCTTAGCACTGATGCTGGCATAAACCTTAAAGCTGATTGGCACACAAAAAAATAAGTTTTCTTATTGGTGTTTTTCTTCATTGACCGCACCCCTCAACCAAGCTTTTCCTACATTTATTTTTATTTATACTGTCAACCATACTTCTACCATCGATAATAATATAGAGTTGCAAGAAAGAATTATAATAGAAAATAAAAATAAATACTACAATAAAAAAATAACTAATAAACAAAACTGATCGATGATTTTAATAAAATTAAGATTGACAGGGGCAAAAAAGAAGAAGTTAGAATGGATATACTACACTGTATAATTTTCAAAGGTTATAATTCATTCCTAGACGTATGTATAAAATTAAAAAAAGCTTTTAAGAATGATGAACATGGTAATCCGAAATTGTTGTAATACCATAACAATTACCTAGAAAAATATATAACAAAAACTATGGAGAAAATTAAAACAATAAATAGACAGAATGTAATTTAAAAAATAAAATGGAAAGAATGCAATGAAAAGTATTACATAGAGGAAATGTTCCAAAATTTGAAAACAAGATTAAAGCAGCATAAAACAAATTCCAAAAATCCAAAAAGATAAAAGAAGTGCTAAATTTCAAAATCGATATGAAATTGAAAATCATTACATAGACATAATAAATAAAATTGATATATAATGAAAAAACTAATAATTGTATTGAAAATAGTAAATTTAAAACAAAAATAAGATCTAGAAGAATTATTAAAAGGAAAGAGTATTAAGTATTGCTAGATAGTGAAGACACAAGTCAGAATATTCAAGAATAGAAATCGAGGCATATCAGGTAGATGCTAACAACTAGTTTTAAATTTTATTGTGTTTGAACATTTCACAGGGTGTCATATGCATAGTAAATCATAAGTCTACTCGCAATTGTACTTTCGTACTTTATTATGAAATAGGGTCCAGGTTTTTCCTCCGTACTCTTCAAATAAACTTAAGAGTTTAAGATTACCAAAACAAAAAAAAATATGGATCAATCATTCACCATATTGAAATTAAATAGACAATACTATAAATCTAAATAAATTGTTGCATATAATCATTGGTTAAAATATATCACACCTTAATTTATAAATATGATGGGGTAAATATGAGAATAAACAATATTTAGTTGCCAAACAATAATTAGTAGATAAGATTTAAACACGTATACTTTCAATTAATCCTATGTAAAGACAAACAGGTAATAATATAAATGATGATTGTACTGAAATATATGTTAGATGAATTACATGTTTTTAGATAAATGTTTTGGGAATGCTCAATGTATGCATGGAAACTTTATAAAATACAATTTTTTTTAGAAAAATAAAACAAGGTTTTATTTTTGAAAAATTTGTAGAATAATATAATATATGAAATATGGCAAAAAGCCTTCAAGATAAAAAAAGTATTATAATACTTTTTTTTTTTACCAAAGTATTATTCTTTTCTATCTTTTTTTATTATGAGTCATGGATAATAAAAATATTGTTCTATAAATAATAATTATATTATTTCATAACCTTCTTATAAATTTCATAACTCATTTAATGCACGGTTTCTTTGCTTTTTCATCCATTTCCTTTCGATATATCGATATTATTCTACCGATTATCGGTGGATATCGATATTTGGCTTCGCGGCATATCAAAATATCGAATATTGTTATTTTTCTTTCGATGTTCCAATCCTTAATTAAACCACCTGGCATTTTCAAAAATTGTAAGACCTACAGTCTTAACCACAAGCTATGAACGAAAAAAGACCTAGAAATTTATTTTCTATAGGAAGACAAACCGCTTAAGGATTGCAGTTCCGTGAAGAAGTGAACAACGAAAGAGATTTCATTAATTTGGCTATTATTAAAAGTTATTAAAAACATCCGGTAAAATTCGAATTACACAGACTTCAAACTACTCGTGAGGAATTATTTTCTGTCCAGAACTAAATAGCTATTCAGAACTATAACTGAAGGATGAGCTACGTAACGATAGAGTTAGCGAAGTCAAAAGAATATTTCGGAGAGCAGGTGAATACAAAGTGCCTTCGTCGTCATTGATATTAACTTTTCTAATGACTTTATCGTAATTCATAAATCCTTTAGCTGGCTCAGAGATCGATACATACATAATAAATAAAAAATCCTTAATCTCCATGCATAAATTACATGATATGTTTGAAAATGAACTGCTATTTGTAACCTAAATAAAATTTTAATAAACTAAAAATAATTTCCTCCTATATATAAAATCCTATATAAAATAATTTTATATATATATATATATATATATATATATATATATATATAAATAAATATAAAAGAGCAAAAACTCAAAAAAAGACATCAATTAATTACTAGAAAACATTTGGAAGATTCCAAAACACAAAGCCACAAATCTCTAAAATACAGGCAAACAACTAACAAGTCAATGTTTCGCAAATTCGGGCATCAACAGGACATACACCAAAAAATCATTATCTGTGAAGATCAAAAATAGCACATCTAACATCAACCGTCCAGAAAGATTCATCAACCAGAGAGTGCACATCACTCCAAGACATTCAAGCACATAGGATGTTACACGTCGTTCACATCCTGACCGAGTGTTACGCCTTCGAATTTCATTGAGAACATCTCGAAAGCAGTTTTGAGGAATTACTTTAAAAAGACACATATATAAACAACTTAGTGTTGTTCCTAAAACAAACCAAAATATTATTTTAAATTTAGTTATTTTGCTACATTGTAAAATTATTAATTAATTAATTTCAAACTTTAAAGCTGTAATATAGGACAAAAATGACCCTGGAGGTTGGCAATCCCAAATATTTTAAATAAATAAATATTTTATTCGGGAACTTTTAGTGGATTTAGTACCGTATACAGCAGATGGTGGTTCTGGTCCCAATTAATGACATTAATTTTCTCTTCATTTTTTTATGAAATATTTATGAAAAAAGTGTTTAGAACGAAAGAAGAACATAAAAAGGTGTGATGAAGGGAGTAAATTCAGTGGGAGAGCTGCTGCTTCAATCAGAGTTGGCAATTAGGAAAGTCCGTGCGGTCTGCCCGCTAAGCGCTTTCGGATCTCAACGATTGCCAATCCTTGCCTTCTTTCTCTTTAATTCAATCAGTCCACTCCTTTGATGGCATCCCTCGTTGTCTCAGATTTTAACGATATATTTTAACAATTTAATTTAATTAAAAATTATTTATTAAAAAATCATTTGTAATCAAATCACACCTTATTTAAATTATATATTAATTATTGCATCTGAAGTTAAATAACAACAACCTAAATACCAGAACCTTGATAAAAATTTTCATCTGTAGAAAACCAAAGATGTACGCGGTTGAGAATTATGAACATATTTAAATAAATAAATTGAGCTTAATAAAACATAATATTGACATTGTTAATGATATATTAAGTACTAAAAACAATCGCAACTAAGTTTTTAGGGTTCCAACGATTTTTGTAGGGTTACAGAAATAAAATCAAACGATAAAATACACATTTATGCCCAATTTATATTTTAATTATTTCATAGCAATTTTTCACTCTAACCACTTTACAATTTTTTTTTATAAATCTTCAAAACTGAAACTGAGACAGAATCTAAAAACATGCCCATTTCTATTTAAACCAATTCGGGCATACTTTAGAAATACTGTGTAGAAAAAAATACCCTTTTACCAAAACTGCTGATTTCTCAATAAAAAATATTACGAAAGCAACGACGTACGTAGTTTCCATAGTAGCTAACACCGAATAATAGTCGTAACACATAAGAACTCTCCGCCAATCATTTCATAATAACTCACACGGAAATACCAAAAAGAAATGGCTACGATTCACCCTCCTTGGATTTCGCGAAAGATATTAAAATAGTGCTGGATGAGAGATCTGTTTTCTTAACTTACCAAGCTAACTGAATCAAGCTCGGAAGAGTTTCCAGGTGATGTCCTTCCCAATGCCCAACACGTCAATATTTTCCAATGCAGTCTAGCCATTTGTTTTTTGTCAATTATTTATATACAACTACGAATTTAAATTAAGAGACTAAGAAAAAAATTGTATTAATTATACATACACAATACAGATATAGTCTGCATATTTAATAAAGACACACACTAACAATATGCAGTATACGTATAAATGATTACAAAGAGTTTTTTTCATATATTTGAAAAAAGGAACTTCAAATGGTGTGTACTACCAAGATCGCTTCAAAACAGGGTTCATTTTTATTCAAGAAGATAAAAACGTCTTCCATAACGTTTGAAACAAATCTAAACTGATAGTCTAGAAATTTTTCATTACTTGTTTAATATGTGATTTTTCTGTTAATGGATCTTTTTAGTCGATTTCGTACCTGGATGTATTTGGATTCAACAAAATAAAGGCAGTCGTCCATGATATCTCAATGTATAGGTAATCAACCACAAATAATTCCCATCAATATTGCAATTTGCTCGAATTCAATTAATTCCCCGAATTTATTTGCTTTAATGAACCAATATTTTTCTTCTTTTTTGTTTGTATTTTGTGTAATTTACCTTATGTTTTTGCTTAAAATAAAAGCATTTAAATAAAAGCAATCGATTTATTTTTCACCTAAAAAAAAAGAAATACATGTAGATCCTTATATTCTTCTTAAATGTAATAAATATTTCTCAAATGATTCAGAAGGTAGAAGAAATAGTTCTTCAAAAATATCTAGAGTGAAGTTTTGAAAATTCGTCTTTGATTCTCCTATCCAGTTGCAAAAAAAACAGTTGACCATCTTCAGTTCAAGTGTGGACTGAGGAGGAAATGGACTTGAGGAGGTCATCTCTATGCGGACGATGTACGTGTCCTATCTTCGAATTTCAGCTAACCTGAGATTGGAGGATATAAGGGTTTGTAGAAGCGGGAGAGGTATAAATGCTAAAATAGACGTGGATAAGAAATTGAGAAAAGAAGGAAGTTCGATTTATTAAAAAGCTTCTAATATTATAGCGAAGCTTGTAAAACTGCATCAGGATCCAAATTTATATGAGGGTGCATATTACTGGTTTACAAAGAAATAATGGTAAAATTTGAATCATTAAGAACTTGTAAGGGTACTGTTAGCCAAAGTGAAAATGGTCGGCGGGGTGAGAATGGCCAAGGGTTGAGAAAATGTGAATTTGGCCCTCAAAACTTTACCAGTCAATTTGTTTTTCTTTTACTGGTGCCATATGTGAGTTTAGTTAATTGTATACAAGCTTATATATTTTCAATAATTTTACTCCAAGATTTTTATGCAGAAAAAAATTAACTATATTTTGCTATGTTGAGTAATTTTTGTTATGTTGGCAAAATTTGTTGTGCAGTAGCTATCTCCTTAAACTGATTTCCCTATCGTTTGTTTTGGTGCTGAAACAGCTCCTTCTGCGAATAAAAGTAAGTTTTTTTTTTCAATTATTTTGTGAAATAAATGAAAACATTAGCAAATTTTCTAACATTAGCCAAATTTCGATTCATTAGTCGAGTATCTATGGCCAAATTACTATGGCCTAACCATCCCAAAGGGACTTTTTTTTTCTTCTTTTTTTTTATCGAACGGTACTGTGTTTACACAACAGATATAAACCTAATTTTGTCAATTCTCACCCCGGTTAACGGAATAACAGATTCTTCGAAAAATTTTAATAAACCATTGTTAGGAAAAACATTGTTGTTAGAAAAAACAGTTTGAATAAATAAATCCTTGATAATAGTATTAGATAAAATATTTTGAATGGCGCAATATCTTGCAAATTGTACCAAAATTCATATTTATTTTTCTAACGAAGTAACTTACTAAACCATTTTAAGAGAGGAAACTTTTGAACTTCTTGAATGGTTAAACATCTAAAAGAAAATTATTATAACAAGACTTATAAAAGCTAAGGAAATATAACAATAGGAAAAAAAAAAGAACTTGGAGGCCTTGTTTCCATTCAATGTTACAGACAAAAGATTTTTTTTTTAAATGGAAGATAACTAACAATGTCTGTATTCTTCGTTACTGAGAAGGCTTATGGGAATATGAGGTCAACGATTTAACGAAGAAAACAATGGAAAATAAGTCGTCTTTCAGGTTAAAACTGATTTATAGATAAATTAATAAAAATGACATTATTTTTATATATTAAGGGCTATTCTTACAGGTATCCGTCAAATTTAAACAAACTAATGTTGAGTGGGATTGATCTCCATTCAGAAACAAGAAGTTTTCTGAATTGAAACCACTCTCACTGAAAGTATCCGTATGCACTTAAAAATACATTTGAACCTCGATTATCCGAGTCTTGATTAGCCGAAGATTATTTTCTCTCTTGTTTTTTTTTTAAATTTATTTCTATTTTATTTTTTCCAGCGATATATTTTAATAAAATGAAATTTAAATGTACCTATTGGATGAAGGAATAAACGAATCGTCATAATTTCAGAGAATTATTTAAGATCCTCTGAAGTTTTACACTTTTGAAAAGATTCCTTCTTCTAATTTTTGCGTTATAAAATTTTATCAAAATCTCTCTGCAATTTTTAGGTTTTAACATCTTACTTCAGTGCTGCTCAATAATTCGAACCGTTCGCATCAAAAATGTCGGCAAAACGAAAACGTAATGTTATAAGGAAATATAGGTGTAAGTGTTAGAAAAATCTCCATAGAATATGGAATTGGCGATCAAACTGTCCGGGATTTGTTAAAAAATTGATAAGCATTGCAGAATTCGTTTCCTCGAAATGTTCAAAAATTCAAGATTGGTCGAGCTCGAGAAAACAGTTAATAAATTATTTGGAACAAGAGAATGCTGATTACACAAAATATTAGAAGTAATGTGAATTAAAGAGAAATGAAATGAGAGATCAGAAATGAAATGACGAAACAAACTAAAATATCGGATTTCTTTTGTTTCTAGAGAAAAATAAGATTTTATTATCTGAACATTTGTTGTTACATGTGTATACCTATTCACGTTATAAATACATATTTATTTTGTATTAATATGTCTTATATTCGTAAACATTGTTTTTCTGATTCATGTAAATTTATTATTATTGTATATTTTAATTTTTCTTTAACCCTTATTAGCCATTTGTAAATATGTAAAAAAGATTTTATTATCCGTGGTTTTTGATTATCCGTCATTACCTCGGATGATCGAGGTTCCAAATATAGCTCATTTGTATGGTATGTTGTTTCCTCCCTCCCCAGTATCCCAGACCCTTTCTTGTACAGTTTAGGTTTATCTTTAACGTATAAGTATAACGAGGAAATGTCTAATAGATGGCAGCTTTAATAGGGTTCAATGAAAGGATTGTTGTTAGGAAACGATTTTGTTGTCAACTTCGAACATCAGGATTCGTTGAGACATTATTATTATTTTTACTCTTAAAATACATATTCATTTAATAATTCACAGAATATAGAGATGTTTCTCTTATTCAATATAACTTGAAGTAATTTAAACATAATTGAATAGGATTAATAATGATATAGCAAAAAGTCATTCAACCATATTTGAAATTCTTTCGTTAGCTAACATCAAACATTTTATTTATGCTATTTTATTTGAAACCTACTTTTTATGTAATTTTTCATGGAATTGATATATATAAATATTTATAAAATTATTATCCCCTTTCATATATATGTAAATACCGACGATATATAACTTAGTTAACTTTATAACTTTGCCTCCATAAACTTGCCTTAAGAACCACAGCTTTATGTTAGTCGAATATTATTTATTTTTTCTACCGAAATAAAAGTAGGTATTAAAATAAATAAGTGTATAAAGATAAAAATCCACGATTTCTTTTCAACGATAAGATTTTATGCGATTGCATTAGTGTATTTTAGAGGGGCCGTTAAGACAACAATGAAGTAATTATTTTTTCTATTCTCAGAGGTTGGTTAAATGGAAAATAGTTTTTTTCCTTCTCCTCTTTACAGTTTTTTTACTATCACTTCACAGCGTGTCTATCAGAAAATAAAAAGAAATGAAAAAAGTTACTACTGGACTGCTGTGTTTGGGAAAGGGCATTCAGGCATCCGGGCCCATTCGTCGGGTTTTTGTGAACTGAAAAAAAGGAAGAATTGAAACTCGTTCCGACCTTTTTTTTTATTCGACCGCATTTTCCAATTAACTTTTTAAGGAAATCACTTTCAATTGTCTTCATTGCTCATAACATCTGACAACATAAGGAAAAATAATTAAAAAGAAGATAAGTTATTGAAAGATAAACTTTTATTTCCTGTCCAATTATATATTTGTTTAGTGAAGGTACATCCATTAGACCAGCATTAAAAATACAATACGTTGAAGAAAAATCTGAACCAACAAAATACAATATATTAATACTAATGAATTAGAACAAGACATCGCACAGTGTTTCGTCCAAACATGTTAGCCTAGTGTCTTATATCAATTCAAGTGCCCTGCCAACAATTACACAACTATTGCAATCCCATTCCGTAAGATCATGTTTCAATTTTACTTACAGTTTATATTATAACTCAGTGTTGTACTATTATAAAAATGCATCAATCTTGTTTAAAATTAATTAATATTATTTATTTGCAGATGCAAGAGACATGCCTTCTTTGGATACTCAGTTGTCTTACATCGCTATCTGCCAGTGCAATTAAAAGTAAGTGCCACTAACCAGCAACTTTTACTTACAAAAAATAGTTTAATTTATTAACGACCATAGTTCAAACAAACTTCATTTTTCCATTTTCATTGATGCCCATACTTAGCAATTACATTATGTATGTGATTTATATACATATTATTGTTTACGTGTGCTATAAATGAATCGCAAACATTAGCATTAGTAATAATAAATGTATAAAACTATAAATTTTTCATTTTATTTTATTTTTTGCGGTCTTACCTTATGTCGATTTTCCGAGTTCACTGCTTGTTTATTACAAATAGAAATGTTTTTGTGAACAAATAACAATAAAACATTATACAATATTTTGCATGCTAATAAAACTTCGAGAAATTATAAGTGTTATTGTGTACTGTTTGGTACAGTTGATTATCTTTTTTTTTTTCAGAAATATGTTATGAGGATAGGAATAAATCCCCGAAACGATAACATATTATAAAAACTTTATAATAAAGAAATATTTTAGAAGATAATCGTTGCTCATTTGCTTGATAATAAAATAAATATATGAGGTAAAATAAGTCTGACTTTTTAAATTGACGAACTACCCTGATATTAAAATGAAACTAAAATGCTAATAATAAATTTTAAAAATTGGCCAACTGCCCCCCCAAAAAAAATAGAAAATTGAAACTGGAAAATCGCTTTATTTTGCGAAAACATTATATTAATAAAAATTAGCCAAAATAAGAAACAAACACATATTAAAAACCTGAAGACCAATAAGCCTTAAAAAAAATCTTGAACATAAAATACTTTTAATTTCTCATTTAAAAATTTATATGCCAATTTTATTAAACAGTATGTTGTTAACTAATTTTTAATTAAGTTATATTATCATCTCATTAGTTAACTAAAATTTTACTATTTTATGTATTGTACTAATATTGTAATTTGCCCTTTTTTTTAGTATGTGGAAAGGCAATTAATTATTTCATATATATGTCCCAAAATGAAAATTTCCTCAAGGGCATGTTCGCTACTGTACAAAATGGTATTCAAAATGTAAATCTATTAATTTTGAAATCCTATCTCCTGGATAATTATTTCGTTATAATGAGATGGCATACCACCAAGGATGGGTGGGGGTAAGAATGATATGACAGAATAGAAAATGTTGAATGGAGAGTTGTTCTAGCCGACAATCGGTGGCCACTACAGGCACGGGGTTGCTGCTCCGTGACAGACGGACAGGCTCGGCCCATTGTCCCCATTGTGTCCTCACCTATATAAATCCTCCCCTTTTGTCCCTTTCTCGATACCTCGGGCGTGGAAAACCTCTTGTCTGCTTCCATTGCGATGAAGACCTAGGAAGAAAGGTAATTTCAGAACGATTGGAGCTTTCAAGGCGAAAAATGTCTTTTCTTTAGAAAAAAGTAAAAGCTTGATTTTTTTTTTTATTTACTTATAAGGGAAGACACAGTTAGTGGGTTACCGATTTCATCCAAATTTTTCGGAGTGATTCTACTTCCAAAAATATTGGATACTTGTGTCGGCGTTCGTTCCAATAGGCCCTAGGAGCCAAGAAAAAAATAAAATATGCTGAAACTGCTTTATTTTTTATTTCGAGTTTGGGAAATGATGTCGACATGGTTTTTCCACCAAAACATTTATTTTTAATCAGTTGACATCAGCATGATGGTATAGAAGGATCAATATAATTGATAAATTATTTGCCACTTCTATTATTTTGTTTTTATTGAAAACTAATTTCGAATGTTATACACTATACTATATTGTATAACATTCGAAACTAGTTTTCAATAAAAATTAAATTCTAGAAGTGGCAAATAAATACCAAACTGTATTTTGAATTACTTATTTTTAATTTTGGTGTTTTTTTTTAGAACTGAAGATGAATGTATAACATACGAAACTAGTTTTCAATAAAAACAAAATTCTAGAAATGGCAAATAAATACCAAACTGTATTTTGAATTACTTATTTTTGAATTTTTGTGTGTTTTTAGAACTGAAGATGAATGTATAACATTGGAAACTAGTTTTCAATATAAACAATTTTTTTTTAAATCAGTTTCGGGGGTTTTAAATTTGTCAGCCTCGGAATTATGTTTCGATTTGAAGCTCTGTATCTTGTCTTCAGTTTACCTGATTTCGATTTTCTATTCGATTTACTTCATTGATATTTAAAACTGTATATTTGTGCTAAGATGGCAAAATGTTATAATTTGTTCACATTCCGGAGTCTCTTTCCTTAATTTAATTATTTTTAATATTCTCGTTTTTGACTTTTTTCTTATAGTTTGTGAGTGAACAATGGTTGCGAATTGTTATAAGTCGACAACAGCCACAGAATCGCTGGCTTTTTTTTAAACCGAAAACCGAAGATAAACCTGCTTGAAAATTAATTTCGTAAAAAAAAAAGAAAAAATCCTATTGAGCAAACAATACAAAATAAACATCCTACCTTTTACCCATCTGCCTACCTCTAAGTGCTCATACCTCCTTGGTAAAGCCACACCATTACATGGAGTACAACTATAACTAAATTTCCATTATTTATTTCACGTTCACCAGTAACGCAATAGCAGTTTTCAGGTCTACAGATTTCTTTTTAGTTTATTATCACCCATCTTTGTCTCATTCTCAATAATTTCTCAAGTCTGTTAGTTCGTTAGTTTCTTAAAAATTAAAAAAATTGAAGGACCCGAAATTCGTCCTCTGAAAAAAAAAATTCCTACCTTGTGGCCTTAAAAAATTCCTTAAAATGACTGCACTTGAAACAAGAAAAGTACTGAAAATTGAATAATAGCTCATAGTGGCGTACATTAAATGAAGGTCAGAGAGATAAGGAAAGGATCCCCTCCCCCACTCCCCGAAATTTTTGAAGAAATATGATTTTCATGCCCATCAATATAACTTTTGTATTTTTAATAATAATTTGGTCCAATTTTCATTCTTATCCTTAATACTTGCCTCCAATTTGGCGATTAATTCAGGACACTTAAGTGGTTACTTATCTTCTTCTTATTAAATCCCCCACGAAAAAATATTTAATTCCTCCCGAAAAAAAATTCTGCGTACGCGCCTGCTATCTCTAGTCATTTTTACAATCCCTTAAATAAATAAAATAGAATTAATTCATATATGGTTGGGTTACAATTGAAATGGAAAAAGCTACAATTGAATTGGAAAAGGTTAAAATATAATTGTAAAAGGTGAAATAGATTTGGAAAGGGTTACAATTTAAATGGAAAAGGTTGCAATTGATTTGGAAAACTTAATTTACGAATACTGATTTGGAATTTACTTACGAATACTAATTTGGAATACTTAATTTACGTGGAAATGCTATATATAATAAATATTAATTTTTCTAAAATCTTTACCTTTCCCACGTTATATTATACATCTGTACCACTAATCGTGTTACCGGAATTGGATTTCAGCCTGGGAAAATATTTCTACCTTTTTCTTTTTTGGTTAGTTATTAAATCCTTGCATAGTTTATATTTATCCATTTTTATTATTACTAACAATGAGAGGCGGTTAATTATTTCTTATAAACAAGTTTAAAGGTTCTTTAGAGGAAGCCATTTTGAAAATTCGGCATTTACGCACTATCTGATTATTTCAATGAGGATAAAACCTAACTGATATTAAATGCTATTTAATTGTACATTGATATAACGAGTTTAATCAAAATTGTTAGAGCCTTTTTCGAGAAAATTGTAAAAATGTGTAGAATCAATAATATATGCCGGCACTTCCGGGTAGTCGATATAAGAGAAATAGTTTCCTGCAACATCTCAGACATACAACTACCCTAAATCAGTTTCGTGTAATTTATCGTTTTTGATCTAGGCTGTTCTCAAACATACAGACCATTTTACGAGACTTGGTTATTTGGACTTAGGCTACCTTAATATGTGTGTATCCGTTGAAAATTCGGTTTCGAAGTTTTCGCGTTCACAATATCCCCTTCTCCTTAATATATTTGTATATTTCATATATGGGTAAGTGAAACTAAAAATTAAAATATGATCTCAAAAAGATGCTAAGTGAAAATAATAATTTTATCAGAGATCAGCCTAGTGAAAATATAATTAGCAAGTTGCTTTGTTTTATTTTGCAGCTAAGTTTTCGGCCAAACCATATTCCGCTGAATGTGGTCTAGATGGTATTGCCGAGATATTGGCTATTTTATTAAAGAAAAAAGTGTTTATTTTGTTGGTTTTTGATACATTATCATCTAAACTGTCCCCGAGAATTATTTGGTATCACTGTGACAGTCTATATTTTATAAAAATATTACCCATTATTTATTTTACAACTCTTAAACATTTTACACTTACATTTACAAAGTACTCAGACATGGAGGAAGGTGCAGCTAACGATGATGTAACTAACGATGCTTTACCAATAAATTTCTATTAACCGTTGTAACTGAAATTCGCAAAATTTAACATTTTAAATATGACAAAGCACATGGGCGTTTCGGCAAACAGATCACATTTAGTGGCACAGCTAGAGGGAAGGGGGTCCGGACTCCTCCCGAAATTATAAAATACACTGATTAAAAAGAAGTTTGTTGCTATCCCCCTCATGTTTAATACTCCAAGTTCCTTAGAGTACATTAGCAGATATTGTTTATTTATTAGCCAACGCCCACTCTTGGCTTTTGAGCCATTTTTTGACGTGCTGATCAGTATAGACGAGCTTCTTCATCTTCTTGCGAGTAGTCCAGATATAATCCATCGCGTATATATACGAGTGTAAGTATTAAAAATACGCACCAGAATATTTCTAAACTAATAATTCGAAACTAAATATATAGTATATATATATATATATATATATATATATATATATATATATATATATATATATATATATATATATATATATGTGTATATATATATATATATATATATATATATATATATATATATATATATATATGTATATATATATATATATATATATATATATATATATATAGTATATATAATATATGGTACCTTTATGACCTCTTATTCTTGACCCCAAATAATGATTTGTTGGAGATCCAGTCAGATAAAAATATAGTAAAAATACCTCGCATTCCAGTGGTCCTGTAGCCTAATACAACTACTTTAGCCCTGAAAATGGCTCAGCTGAAACGTAAAAAAAAAATAGCTTATTTATTACGTTGTTTTCTGTTATATCTTCACCTGAATTGTTCCCGACAAATTATGATATTATATGGAAAAATCACACTCATGTATTCATGACTTCGGAAAAGGAATCAAGTACAAAATAAGAAATACTAATAAACGTACTAACCAATAAAAATAGTTATAATTCATATTAAAAAATAATAATTGGATGTAGCTCGAATAGTTAAAACAGTCCTTTTTTTTTTAAATGATTCTGATTCACGTAAGGTATGTCCAGGACTAGTTGTTATCCTTGATGTTCTATCTTTTTTAGTTTTTCCGGGTCTCTTTATACTTTTTCATTCTTTCACTGTCCTCTTTCTTACCGCTATTCCTACAGTTCCGGCACGTCGTTTTTCTTCGTTTTTATCTCTGTACCCCTTTATTTTCGTTTCTAAAGATGGTTCGGTCTACAATTTTCTTCTTTTCCAAGTTCAGTTATATTAATATGTTTTAACTTCATTAATCCAAAATATTGTTGTTCTTAACAAAATTATTGTTATTATTTTTTTTTTAATCTTCTCGGATTTATTCGAATACTGTGCTAGTGGAATATTATATGTTTTTGTATAATGAGAATGTTTCTCATTTCCAATGCGTAATTATTTGTTACACCCAATCATTTCCATTTTTCTTTGGGCCAAGAATATTTCTTGACCAAAAGTCTTTTCTTTCTGACCATCCTTATAAAATCTTCTATATTACGAGTATTAATTCAAGGCTTGAGTTAAATTCAAGAATTCAGTTCTTTTCCCCTTCAGTCAAGAAGGGACTTCTTCTTCAAAACACTTGCTCCTCTTCTCGCATTATACAACTTCAATAGAATTCATCGTGTAACTCCTCTTTCCCCTTCCCTCTACCATAAAATATTTTTTCTCAATATATGGCTATCTATGGTAAAACCATGTACAAAACCACTGTTTATTTACCGACTTATAATTTACATACTTTACACCCTCTTACCATAGTTTCCTAACCGTAGGCTTACATGGAATATACAGAATTGACAACTAATCTCTATTAAATTTAGCATTAAAAAAAAGTAATAATATCACTAAGACCAATTTTAACCTACAGAACTTTAGAGTTCAGCAAAAGCTGCAAAACATTAATAAAATTTAAACAGTTAAAAATGCTCTTATCAATTCTGCATATAACATTCATATATTCCCAAATTACTAAATAGGCAATGATTTATGTATTCCATTTTTCCAACAGTACATAAACATTAGATTAAAAAAAATGTAATTTTAATACTGTTTAGCAATTACTTCCTACATATTATCCAATATTTTAAGATGCCGAATCAAATCTATTCAATGTACCTTCTTGTATCAATAACTGCTATATTTTATTCTATTCCAAAAAATACCTTTACTTCACATCCAACGTGATATGAATTGATTGGATTTCAAAAAAAGAAGCACAGTGAAGACATTTCACTTTCAAATCGCGCAAACATGCTTTTTTTTATTCATTTAAATAAATAAAATATCATATTTTTTTTCCTATTTTTATATTTTAGTTATATCACACGGAATAATGATAATGTTAACGGCAGTTTTTCCCACACCGTTATATCAAAATAATCCCATTGCCAAAATCTGTCTTGTGTTACATTCTAACGCAAAACAGATCTCAAACTCATTTTTGCTCAGAGCAGTTACGTAGAATAGACCTTAAGAAAGGACATCATAGGTGAACTTCAATGAATCGTAGGAAATAACATAAAAAATATACAAAAAAACTTTTAGAACCAAATGTAAGATATCATATTCTGTACCTTGAAAAGCATTAATCGCCTGATTTATTGGATTTTTTTTAGTAAGACTAAAACAGTAAGCCTCGACGAACCCAGACGTTCGATTACGATACCACTAACAATCGTTGCCCACATACAATAGATAGCTTCTTCCAGAGAAATTTAGAAGCCCAGCCATAAAACAATCCTCCCACCTAAAACTCGGTCTATTTCTTGGATATCTATCCGTCGGTTCAGGCCACAAATTTTACATACCTATTTCAACCTTTACGTTTTTAACCAAAGAATAAATGTATTAATAAACAAAATGCTGAAATAAAATAGATAATGGTGATAATAATCGTTACCTACTCTACTGAACTTTCACTCGAAGCCTTGTGAGCCGAGACGAAGAAGCCAAACTTCTTGCCTTTTCACTAATCCTTGAGTTAATGACGTGAAATATTTAGGGCTATGTATGAATAGGGTACTTACTAGGACGGACAATCTCCTGATGAGGTTGGAAAGTTGCCCCCAACAAGTTAGTACATCCTGCCTCTGGTCGTTTCAATCGATCCTACGCTCACCAGATTCCTTACCTACACTGTTCAATATTCTTTTATTATCGATGATCGAATTGCTCCTGCTACTATGTTCTCTACAATTTATTAAAATATTTAAAAACGCTATTTTCAACAATCATTACAAACTTGCAATCATTAAAAAATTTTCTTTTTTTTTTTTTTAAAGTGATCGATTTCGTTCCAAAGACAAAGTCGTGTGATTTTCTTTCACAGTTTAGATAAGAATCAATGGATTTATTTGGCCATGTCGTAGAGACCCCAGTTTCAGAAATAGGACCAGTAATGGTGTCAGTACTCGATACTCCAATAGCTTTACCTATATCTAGACCAAGTGGGTAGAAGATTTTTCCAATATTGATGGTTTTCCAAACTGGCTTTCCATTCATGAATTTTATATAGAGAAAATCTGACAAACATTAAAAATTTCGACCTACAAAATGAACTTTTCTTAATTATTTATGTGAAAACTTTTTTAACCCGATAAACGTCTTAAAAACAACTTGGATGGATGAAATTTGAAATGTATATCCTTTACAGAAATCTAGACAAATATGATGACAGAAAAAATACTTGACTTTATGAATGTAAAAGATATGAAACATATATATTAAGATTGTTTAAAATATATGTAAGTAAGTTATATATTAGAAATTTAAATAATATTAATATTTCTTTAAATAATTTTTAGCTGAAAACAAAAAATTGAGTATCAGAGAAATGTTATAAACATGTTAGATAAGTTATGTGCCAGAGCAACTAAAGAAGTGCTTCGAACTGCCTACGGTACCGGAGTTCATAAAACGAATGTTAAGTTCTTCGATTCGTTGATAACCACCATCAATCCACTCTTCAGTACGTTAACGTCCTGACTGATATTAATATGTTTTAACTTCATTAATCCAAAATATTGTTGTTCTTAACAAAATTATTGTTATTATTTTTTTTTTAATCTTCTCGGATTTATTCGAATACTGTGCTAGTGGAATATTATATGTTTTTGTATAATGAGAATGTTTCTCATTTCCAATGCGTAATTATTTGTTACACCCAATCATTTCCATTTTTCTTTGGGCCAAGAATATTTCTTGACCAAAAGTCTTTTCTTTCTGACCATCCTTATAAAATCTTCTATATTACGAGTATTAATTCAAGGCTTGAGTTAAATTCAAGAATTCAGTTCTTTTCCCCTTCAGTCAAGAAGGGACTTCTTCTTCAAAACACTTGCTCCTCTTCTCGCATTATACAACTTCAATAGAATTCATCGTGTAACTCCTCTTTCCCCTTCCCTCTACCATAAAATATTTTTTCTCAATATATGGCTATCTATGGTAAAACCATGTACTGTTAATGTTAGTTGCATTAAGTTTGCACTGTTAATGTTAGTTTGTACTGTTATGTCTAGGCATAGTTTTGCTGCCAGTGCACTGGAGTACACTGGCTGAAAACGATGCCAGAAGGACAGTGGAACAATCTCGGTCAGGAATGTACGCAGAATTTTTTTTCAGAGGTGGTGGGAATTTAAATTTTTTTTCGGGGTGGAGGGATTTAGTTAGAAGGCATGTGATCACTTAAGTGTCTATATTCGCCAAATTCGGTATCTTCTTCTTCTTCGTTCCCTCCATTTAAATGGCCATGTCAGGAGATGAGAACAAAACTCGGCAGTCCTCTCTAGATCCTCCAGACTCCCGTAAAGTTTCTTCTCCAGTGACATTGGCACAGGACAGATCTTTTCTCGCAAATTTTTTAGCAGTTTGCAGGATTGGAGTATGTGGTCTGATGTTTGTTCAGCTTCTCCGCAGTTGCATAAATGGCTATTTCCTATTTTTACTTTTTTGTATTGGTGGATTTAAGAAAGTGGGATTTAAGACGGTTGTGTCCGGTCCTTACTCTAAAAATGGTGATTTGTTTTTTTCTGCTTAGTTGGAAGTAGTCATCCCGAGGGTTGTGTGTTGGATGTTATGGTTTTTGCTTCATCTGTGGGCTCGTATTCGTTAGGGATCGTATTGTTGCATCGATGAACTTGTTTTTGCCAGAGAATCAGCCTTTTCATTGCCTGCGAATCCACAGTGCCCGGGCATCCATTGCAGAACTAATTCTACGGCACCATCGACCACGTTTTTGATGGATGCAGTCAGATTCTTCAGGTTTGTTTTGGCTTTGTGTCGACTTCTCATTGCCTGTAGGACTGATCGTGCATCGGTGAGGATTACTATTTTATTATTGGGGACCGAAGATGACTTGATCCTCAGGCTTCCTGTTCAGCACGGTAATTGCTTGACCTGCTGCCGGTAGGCATAACTTTTTCCAGGGTGGATACATTTGTAAATTCAATAAGGATGCCTGAACCCCCGTCCCTGAGAGCTACAATAGCTGAACCGTCTGTGTTTCCATTCGCCTGGTGGGTATTCTTCATTTATGAGTTTTAGGCTCAGAGTTTTTATCTCCTTTTGTGGTAGTTCGCCTTTGCAGTTTACTTCCGGGATGTTTTCGACGATCCTCGGTCTGCTTAGTGATTCCCAGGATGGGCGGAGGTTCGATAGGCCTAGAGGGATTAATCCAAATTCGGTATAATTTTGAAAATTGGATAAAAAATTAATATTAAAAATTTAAAAAATATTACTCAAAATCTGATGAAAAAATATAACGTTCATACCCATTCATTAAAGTTTTATTTTGAGTAATATTTTTTTAATTTTTAATATTAATTTTTTATCCAATTTTCAAAATTATACCGAATTTGGATTAATCCCTCTAGGCCCATCGAACCTCCGCCCATCCTGGGAATCACTAAGCAGACCGAGGATCTCCAGCAGCCAACTTTGCCAGGTCAATTACAAGGGAACCTGGTTCAGCTTTGCCAGGAAGTGAGTCCAGAACTGGTTCAAAGAGCAACGTCTTCGATTGGGCGAAGATTAGAGTTATGTCTCGTAAACAATAGAGGAGTTTTTGAACATGTTATGTAAAACTTTCATGTATGTACATATTTAAAATAATATATTATATACTTATAAGTGATAATAAATAGTTAAGAAACTTTTTCGAGTCAAAGCCGTCCTTACAATACCTGCACAAAACACAAAAGACCTTATAATTCAAATTTCTTCATGATCAATTATTATTGAAATAACGAGGCATGAAAATAATGAAAATTATTTTCTTAGTTTTGACTAATTGAAATGTATGTAAACGCAAAACAGATTACATTAAAAATATTGACGAAATATCTGAATATTGCAGCTGAAAACAGTTGCTAGAGTGCCCTGATCACTTGTGAACTATTTTTAAATTCAATCTGTTGAAAAAATTATTCAAAGAAGTAGTATTTTAGGTTCGTAGACGTCAATTTTCTAGTCGTGGCATTGAAAATAGGTAAGATTTTGGCCACCATTTAAGACAAAATACTAGGTGAAATAAAAAAACTAAATTACACATTTTTCTTTATTTTTTAAGTAGTTTTAAAAAATGTATTAAAAATGTGGGGTAAAGAGGAAACACCGAAATTTGAGCGAACGCTTAAGCCTGAAAACCACATTTTTTAGGATTAATAATTACGTCATCTGAAAAATCCCCATGAAAACTATAACTTTGGTCCTTCGCAATTTTGCGATATCTCTAACAGTTTCTAAGATATTTCAATTGTGGCCCGTTTATATGGGACACCGTGTCATACATAAAATAATTACGTTTCATAAAATAATTACCTTTCTATTCGTTTAAGTCCTGCAATTTTATGTTTTTCGTTGAAAGTTTAGCGAAAGCTTAAGGAAACACATTCAGATTATAAAGATATTTTCTTTTCACAAAAATTTTACCATACAGCGAACAACGACAACGGATGCAAGAACACTTTACTAAAGTTCTTATACGGCCTGCTTAATATTATAATTTCTATAAAGAAGACGTAATGTAAGTAATTTTAAGGCTACTAGCACTTGGAAAATGGAAATGAGTTTGCTGCGAGTTTGAAGGGAGCAATATAAGTTTTCTTATATGTTATCTCTTATACTTGATCCAATCACTCCAATTTTGATATAAAAGGCATGATTAAACCTTTCTATTAAAGTCTTTCACCCTGATCTTTTCTTTGGTACACCACAGTTTACTGGTGTATCTTTTCTTAGTATAAATCATTTACCGCAGTTCCTGAATAAAATTATTTTCAAGGCAGTGCGCAATAATTAGGAAGTTTAATTCACCACATTCGTTCACATTACTACTCATAATCACCGTTGAGGAATTCTTAAATAGAAATGTGATCAAGTTTTTAAATTCAGCAAAGTGCTTAAGAACTCTCTTTTCAATACTACAGCACCCCTCCTCTCCCCCTCTCCTCCTCCCACCAATCCCTCAATTGTTAGGATGCGGTAGTTAACTGAAATACGATGGTAATATATAGCTATAAAGTATCTGCTAGTAAAGTATCATTATTGGACTGAAAACTAATAAACCGGTTATTTTTTATTTATTTTCTATTTGGACACCGCCCCGGTCCAAACCCCACTTTGATCAGCTAATATTTATTCAGGTTCCATATTCAGATTCCATTCAGGTTATTTATTTAGGTTCCATCTCTATTCTGTTTAGGACTGATCGGCAACCACTAGTAACCAAGGAGTCGACAAAGTGAACCAATAAGCTGCACGCATGAAGATACGCAGCCGACTAATACCAAGATAAGCCGCATGAAATCCCCTTGCAAGACCGAACTGACAACTTGTTAGAACGGATTGCGTACAAATTACCACTGTACTATTATTTTATTTTTTTTTATTTTTATGTTGCAGGAGGCTGGGTCACCGAGATCCCCGTGCCGCTAAGCTCTGCCCCAGCCCCGCCGCTTGGTGCAGGTCCGACTCCGTCCCTGAACGCCAGTACCGCTTCCTCGACCCTCGCCAACAGCTCTGTCGAAGAGGAAGACTATTACTCTCCTTACCCGGACTATCCGGATCTATTGCTCAATTCATCACGTATGTAAATCCTTGATTTTCAGAAACTTTTCTTAGTTAGTTAACATATTTTTTTCATTTGATTTATAGACATAGAAGATGATCTCTTGTTGTCTTAATTAAACAGCCACCTCGATACAATTCTGTCTAATGTTTTCGGATCCACTGAGTGTAGCTTGGTTTTATAAATCTACCCTTATAATTTTTTTTGTCTTAGGCATATTCTTTTTTTTCTTTTTTATTGGTGTTTAACGTCGATTTCTACTCATATTAAGGCAAACATGAAAGATTATTCCTACAGGTTATCAACCTATTTTAACCATAGTGGGAAGATAAAAAAAAATCATTGCTAGGGTCCGTCACAAAATAAATTTCAACAAGCACAGGCAATATTCGATTCAGCGCCGCAATAAACTAGAGGCCATCACGGCTTCATTCCTTTGTGGAGATACGTCTTGATACATTTCTTCAAGCTTCAAGCTGCTGTTCTTAATCGCATTGTGACAGCCAAGTCTTTCAATCAGTCTTCATACAGTAATGTTGTGTGTTTTCCAAAGAAAATATTACAAACTTTTTCAAATTATGTTATTTATGATAATTTACAAAAAATTAATGATCTAAAAGTCGGTTTTAACTTATATTTATGAAAGGGTAAACAGTTGCTTCGAGTTCGAGACGATAAGAAAATGTCCTATAGTTAAGATAACAGGCAGCTTGTCGAAATTTGTGAAGCCAAGTCCTTTTATTTTATTCTCAGCATCTGCCAAATGCAGATCATGGTATTTATGTATATTAACACCATACATGGTTATTTAACGCTTTTTTTATAACCAAGATTCTATTTATAATGTTCCCCGGCGTCATCTTTATAAAATATGGTTTGATTATAAGAACAACTGTTCGATGTTTTCGAATATCTTCTAAAAACTAAATTTTTAAGAATCTGGCCCCAGTTTAAAGAATGGCTAAAACTTACACTAGACGAAACCGTAACAAAACATTTGGCGAATCTACAGAAAATCGATGAAACTGTTCATTTCAATAGAACTACTTCTGATTCCCTGGAACACGTCCTTTTTCCAACCTCATATATCTTTTCCTACTATATTTTTCCGTTTTTCACAGTATTCTCAGTGGTTACAGCTCTAATCCCGGTTGGTTCATTTCTTTTTGATAACTTAAAAAAAAAAAATTATCCATGATGCAACCTATTCGGCTATTTATTTGTTATCCAATGATTATAATATTTTATTAAGTAGCAGAGTTGACCGATACTGACCAAAAGCGTCTCCATTTAGTACAAAAATGAATTCAAACTTATAGGGTTAAATAGAGCACAAATAAATCTTCGGCGCAATGATAAAATGGTGTATCTGAAAATTTGTATGACTGAGAGCATTGGGTTGAATTATAGTTGTAGAAGTAAGGTAGCTAATTTCTTAATTAAACTGGTCGTATTTTGCATCCTCAGTTAGTGACGTCACATATTAAGTTAGGTATTTTTGGCATTGCGAAGGGAATAGAATACCACTCATTAAGACACAGCATAACTCCGAAATAGAAAAATTTACAGATACGTCACTGAGATCGTGGAAATTTCGGAATTCGAGTTTTTAACGGAAATACTCGTTTTAAGGTCCCTTGATTCCAAATAACCAAGTCTCGCAAAATGGTCTGTCTGAGAGTCTCTGTCTCTGGGTGTATGTGAATATCCTAGCTCAAAAACGAAAAGCTGTGCGATACTAAAATTACGCATTTATGGTAGGCACATGTGATATTATGCATGTTATATTTCTGCTTTTTTTTCCTCAAAATCGACTTACTGGAAGTTTCACTTTGTATAATTGATTTTACACTTTTTTACAATTTTCTCGAGAATGGCTCCAGTAATTTTTTTATGAAACTTGCCTAAATTATTCTTCAAAAATGCCTTTAATTTTTCACATCACCGAGGAAATGCAGGTAAAAAAGTTATGATGAAAATAATATTTTATTTGCACTTAACTTAACAAGCATGCATATTATAATAAATTATGTAAACAATTATATGAAAGGTAATTAAATTATCTAAAAAAAAAAATCATCAATATCGGACTAGCATTAGCAAAGATACAGCGCATCAGACTAACAGGAAGTGGCAATTATATCATGGAATTTACAATTCACAATCAAGAATTTACAATTCTTTACAATTTTCTTGTAAACGGCTCAAACGATTTTGATGAAACTGTTGATGTCTTCTCCGTAAAGCCCTTTAACTTTTCATTTATGTAATATGCCAACGAGAAAATTCAAGGGAAAAAGTTATGATGAAAAGAATATTTTATTGGCGTATAACTTAAAAAGCATGCATTTTATAGTAAGTTATGTATAGAATTGTATGAAAGGTAATTAAATTATCTAAAATACAAAAAGGAATCATCGAAATCGGACCTGAATTAGCAAATATACAGCAAATATTATATGGATTACAAGACCCTTAATGGATAACCCAGCACATCCGAAAGAAGACGGATGCGACCGAATCAAGAAAAAAAAAAACGAATTTTCAGATCCATCCACAACTAAAGTTCCTTCTTGTATAGAATAACCGGAACGAGAAGTCCGAAATTTTCGAGCACTGTTACATTTAAGCCTGCACTGTAGTACCGATAGGTTTAAGTGATATTTAACGAAGGCATAGAGTTTGACGTTAAGTTATGTAAATGAGGGGAGGGAGAGAATTATGCAAATTATGTCACACCCAAGGGTGTTAAATGGCCGTAAAGCGATCTACAACCTAGAACCCAGGTTGCAGGTTCCGCCGTGTTCCCTTAATGGAACTTAATCCGGATAATGACAGGGGAGAATTAAAGTGAATATTTAGTAGCTACCAATTACAGAACCATCGGTACTTAAGTGCCTTTGGACCGAGTAATAAATCTGATCCTATTTAACTGCTAATCACGGGCTTAAACTACGTAACGGCACGGCTAGGATTTCAGCCTGGCAGAGAACGAAATCCCGCCGGTAAATCGACGATCAGAAAGTTCCGATAAATTTGTCGAAAATTTTATCATGTTAACTAATACAGGATAATTCTACAGTCAGCCAAAGAGCAGCTGTTCAGAGCAATCTATTCTATCATTGAGGTTTTTTACAGAAGTAAATTTTAATTTTAATTAATGTTATGAAAGTCTTGACTGTTTAATTTCAATCAATAACATATAAAAAAATTATATTTAATATGAAATCAATTGCATTATAATAAGAATCAAGTTGTAAATAATACAACTTGGTATAATATACCATTAATGATTTCCATTTGTCAAAAAAAAATAATAAAACAGGCCATCAACTTTTTTAATTATAAATCTGTACTGATGCATTTTCTGACGCATGATTATACGAATTGTTATGGCCACTTTTTATGTGTATGTATATCCAAAATGCAATAAACAAAAAAAATCATATTCTCGGTCAAATATTGGTCATATTTTCTATCAGATAAATAATGTTTTACTTTTTATTAATACTCAGAACTGTTTGCTGAGTCAATGGTCAATGTAGTACTGGTTTAAGCTAATTAGTTTGAGTCAATTTCCATTGATACGGTATAATCCATAGGTAAATTGGTTCTATAGCTATAAATAAATAGATACCAATTTATAAAAAAAAAAAATATCTATGCTTAACTTCCAATTCAATCAGTTTTTGAAAAAATATAGTTTAAATTGTATTCTATTGTAAATTATCCGTGATTACAATTATTACTGATAGGGATTCTATCACCATGACCGATTTTTCAATATTGTTATTTTCTATGTAATTAAAGGTTTTTAATATTGTCCATATTTCATTAAAAATGGGGGTCATCTTGTCCAATCTTCATTTGTCTCTGCTTCTTTGCGTCTCTACACAGCACCCCGCATAATTCTCAAATTTAGATCCATCTTTGTAATTGATTTCGTGATTGAGAAATTGGCTGTACATAATTTCATGGTAGCTAAATTTAACTATTTCCGGTGAAGTGTTTTTCGAAAGTAGGTGCAGTTCTTTTTCTGTATTAATGGATGGAATTATTATATTGGCATCAATCATGTAAACTTAGTATTAAAACTGTTAAATTTTATATTGTTAAAATATTCATGTTTATTTTTTGGATCAATAAAAAATGAATAAATGATAAATAACATTATTTATAGAGTCAAATTTCTAATTCTAATTCATGAAGTTTTTACTTTAGTTTAATAAACAAATTATAAGAAGTTTATATTTATATTTAAATAATAGTATGTATTCTAAATGATGGATATCTCCATCATTATGAACTTCCTAAGAACTTCGGTAGTTCCAATTTTTTAATATGTTCTACGAACTGGTCCCCTCATGTAAAAAAATCTGAGTTTTCGACCTTCCAGCGCCTGAGCTGGCACCGCCACTTCAAAAAACTAGCCAGATTCACGGAAAAATCGCTTTTTCCCGATGTATCTCCTTTCCAATACAAATTTCGATTAAAGTAGTTCAAATAAATTTTGTAGATTACAAATCTGTGTTTATCATTATATTCTAACTTCATACAACACCGAAATATGAAGTCTTATGCGTTAATTAATTAATTAATTATGCGAGGATTAATTATATCGTAAAAAACATTAAAATGAGCAACAAAGTTTGATTTTTGCGAATACCCAGTTTTCAGTACAGTTTTGAGAAAAATTAACTAACAAAAATGTAGCAGAGCATAAAATTTCATATAACATGTGTATGTTCTTATTATGACTATTGTGCTAACCCACCGAAAACAGGACGAAAATTGAACAGGTACATACTCTAGTAAGTAGCAATGAAACGAAAATCGCGGTCGAACTAAGAAATCAGGGAATGTGATAAAGCAATACATATCCGTTTACATCCTTCTGCCTTGCTATGTTTATCTTTTCCTATCACTCTTTCACAAAATACTGACAATGTTCGTGGAGTCACCGAGTTCACATCCTGAAGAAAGTCATCTGATGGACTGTAGTCATCCAATGGGTACACCGTGGTTCGAATATCTACCCTAATAATATCTGCAGCAGCTTTTACAATGCGATAACGTTCCTCCACAGGGTTGGAGCTCCTGTCTTGATTCCACTGGTTAGATATTATTTTGTACCCCGTATTTTTAAAACAAATTACTAGTGTGCTTTTTCCCCTTTCTAGAAAAAATCTAGGTATGAAAAGTTCAAGATTTTCATTCCTAGATTTTTTCTTCTTTTATTCAATTTTTTTTATACAATGAAGTAATGAATAGAACAACAAAAATAAAATTTAATAATTCTAAATTATATTAAATTATATATTTAAATAATAAAATAATTATACTTTTGAAAAAATAATAATCAATTTGTGGTGATTCTGATCTTTTATGTTTGTAAAAACCACGACAAGGTTATGTAGTTTTTATTATTGTTTTTTAATTAAAAGTTCTATATATTTTGTTTTTTTAATCAATATTAGATATCAAGGTTCTAATCCACTATGTCAAAAATTGAAAAAAACGTAGTTTTTTTTTTTAATTTATTTTATTTGCTATATCTGGTAGGAATAAAACATAGACGTCAACAATATTTATCATTAACGAAAATGTAGCATACAAATAAGGGAAGTGGTACATAGGAATGGTAAAAAATTGAAATATCGGAATTTTCACAAAATTAACATTCGTCATATTTATTGACAACAATTAAGTCATGAGCATAACAACGAAAATAATATTAATAATAATAACAATTCTTCATAATATTAAAGTATTTATTTAACTCTTTGCTAGAATTAGCGAAAAGATAAGAAATGGGGAATGGAACAAACTCCACTGTTTTCATGACACTTTATGGTACCTGCTGCATGTTACCTCCATTCTTTTATTTTACGTGAAGTGTCAGTGGTGACGAAATGGTGCTAGTGAAAGAGAGAGGAGTGGCTTCACTTAAAAATGCAAGTGTGAAACGAGGAATCACCTCACATCAATTGCTGTTGAAAAATTTGACGGAAGACACCGTTCATGTTACTTGTAAAAAAAAAACTACACGAATAAAAAATTCATCTTATTATTTCTTCGTAGAAATGGGGCGCCAGAGCAAACTCGTTATCTGAGATCAATTGGCCCCAAATTCGGGTTTAAGGCGAACTGTTTTCTTTGTGATGAAGAAATAACTGAAGAATATCTTCAAAGACAGAAGAAGTTACCTATAACACGACGTGATTCTGTATATAAGCTCTCTGTGGAGCAGACGATTACCAAAGCAGCTGGAGAACGGGGTGATGAGTGGTCTCAGCAAGTGATTAAACGTATTTCTCAAGTGCCTGAAGGCTCTGAATTGGTGGCTCAAGGTGCAAGATATCGTGCGTTTTGCTGCAAAAGGTTATTTCACTCACCTCCTTCTTTACAGAAAACAATCTCCTCATGAGATATTGATAAAACAATGAGAGATATTTATAATTATCTGTCCAAGAATTCAGACGAATGTTTTCAATAGACCAGTTAATGGATAAAATAGAAGATTTTCGGCCTAACATAAAAACTGTCAGAGCAAGACTTGAAAATCATTATGGTGACGAAATTCTTTTTGTTGAAACGGGAAAAACACACCAGTAATTGGTTTCAAAAATACTGGGCACAAAATCATATCTAACCAGTGGTATCAAGACAGGAGCTCCAATCCGGTGGAGGGACGTTATCGGATTGTAAAAGCTGCTGCTGCTGCAGACATTATTAGGGAAGATATTCGAACCTGACTTTCTTCAGGATGTGAACTCGGTGACTCCACGAACATTGTCAGTATTTTGTGTGATAGGAAAAGATAAACATAGCAAGACAGAAGGATGGAAACGGATATGTATTGCCTTATCACATTCCCTGATTCCAGCAGCTCGATCACGATCTATCGTTTCATTGCTACTTACTAGTGTAGGTACCAATTCAATTTTCGTCCTGTTTTTGGTGGGTTAGCACAATAGACATAATAAGAACATACACATGTTATATGAAATTTTATGCTCTGCTACATTGTTGTTAGTTAATTTTTCTCAAAACTGTACTGGAAACGGGGTATTCACAAAAAATCTAACTTTGTTGCGCATTTTACTGGTTTTTACGAACTTATACGCATGTTAAAGACTTCATATATCGGTATTGTATGGAGATAGAAGATAATAATTTACATGAAGGGACCAGTTCATAGAGCATATTAAGAAATTGGAACTACCGGAGTTATTTCCATCACAGATCACTATTTGCACTGGCCTATATATGTTATTTGTTATATTATAATGTTATGTATAACATATAGTGTGTTGTGTATAACACACTATGTAGTGTGTCATTCATACTGTAACTCAAACTATAGTATGTATTATAACTAAAATGCATGCATAAAAAATGTTTCGTGTTTCAGAAGAGGAAAGAAAGCTGCTTGAAGACCACTTACCGGACAACAGCTTGGCAGATACCGACCTCCATGATCACGACCGTATAGACTCAGTGATGTATATATACTTCGGCGGAACTAGTCGGCAAGACACTCCTCCAGGGAGGCAGGTCCGGCCTCAGCAGCACACTGTACCTAACATAATATTATATTCTTATTAAATAGAAGTAATATTAAAGTAGTTTTAGAAAGATAGTCCATGAAGATTTATATTTCTAGGTCGGTTCAAATTTAGCACAATAAGGAAGAAGTCGAAATAACTATCGTAAAATTTAAAAAACGTATGGAAAAGGAGACTATTCAAGTTTTATTAAATAACATCTGGGAAAAAGAACAATGCCAAAACATTGGGAAAAAGCTATTCAGATCCCAATGGGACCTATAACGGATTTTATATAACTATCGGGTAATCTCACTCCTTCCAATGTGTAATGAAGTATTGACGCTAACTCTATCCAGCCAAATCATGGAATGATCAACGAAATTTACAGGAGATACATCGATGTAGATACATCTCCTCTCCTCTCCGCAAATATTTAAGATATTGTTAGAATATAAAAGAGCTGGTGGTTAATGTTATATCGATTTAAAAAAGATTCAGATTCTTTTGTATGCCACAAATCGTACAATATATTGATATCCAAATAGGTAAATTCAATCCGTAGGTTATTTTATTCTATCAATTTATAGTTATCAAACAGCAGATGTGATGTCTACTGATGTATAATCATGTTGATATTTAATATATTTGTAATCAACAAACACTTGTATTTCATGGTCAATTTTTGATATTTAAAGTTGCAAGGGAGGAAGGCAAGGATATGTGTACTAAGGGAATAAATATTATGTGTAAAGATATAGAAAAAATGCTAAAATAAACTAATCACTGTAAATACATGGAAAAACAAAGTAAAACTCAATAGAAAGAAAACAAATTAAATAGTAGAATATATATTTAAAGAGCTTATAATTATTAAAAGAAATTCGAACCTTTTTCAGTTATAAACAGGATGAATCCCTTCCCCATTTAGTTTAGTCCAGGAATATTTCATTAGAAAGGTAATTCCTACCTGAAAAGGTTTAACTGCGGGAGGTAAAACAACCAAGATATTGTGATCGTTAAGTAAACTTAAATAATTCATTAAATTAAAAAAAACAAAATTAATAGGTGCTTATAAAGCCCTCAAAGTAGAATTCAAAATATATACTAATAAAAACCGTGTAAAAGAAGATGTGAAGAAGTTTAAACACCGTTATACTCATATATGCGAATAAAAAATAACTTCAAAAGGAATTAAGAGAAAGGTTACAGACAGAAATATTTCTGTTATTTTTAGGTAGAAAAATAACACAATCGCAGCTATGTGCAAAACCTAAAGGTACGAATTTACAAGACTGCTAAACTTCCGACATTTTTTACGGTTATGAAACGTGGTGGCTTACTATTTTTCGGGAAGAAAGCAGCTTTGAGATTTTCGAGAGTATATTATCGGGTAAAATATTTGGCAAAAAGAAAGATAAGTCGACTGGAGAATTCAGAGGGCTACGCAATAAAGTTCTACCTTACCTGCTCCCAGTAAATTTAATTTGAATAAAACATCTCAGCGATTGGAATCGTAATGTAAAGTTGTTGGGCTAGATAGAGTATGAATCACCAGAAAATTAATCGGTGCTGAGCCAACGGGTAAACATCCCAGGTCTACAGCGAGACTCAGATGAAGGAGTCAGACCTGATCATGTAGATTTAGGTTTTGATGTGGTGTGGTGGTGGAAGCATTGTATGTATGTATATATATATATATATATATATATATATATATATATATATATATTTTTTTTTTTTTTTTTTTTTTTTCGGTTGGCTCTATAGACCTTGTAAATCTTTGGCCGCGCGATGTGGTGTTCTTACAGACATTTATTGCTTGCGGGAGCACAGACAGCCTGGAGGGGGTCACCCAACCTCACGTTGGCAGGTTGCCCATTGCTCCATAACCGGTCCCTTTGGGGCTAATTCGGCAGTGTCCTTCCCACCGACTCCCTCGGGTTCAAGGACAGTGACAAATCGGTCTAGATCCACGGATTATGGCTGTTCGGAGTCAGCAGGCGCACGAGGACCTGTATTTCTTTCCCCGAGACAGACCGTCCATGGACCAAACCTCCGTGCGGCTATTTTATGTCCTGGAAAACCACAACGCGATACACAATTAAGGTACACGGGGTAGGGTCATCACTCCTACGCCCGATATATATATATATATATATATATATATATATATATATATATATATATATATATATATATATATATATATATATATATATATATATATATATATATATATATATATATATAGGGTTATATATATAGAGTGTCCTTTTTAGATGGCCCGGCTGAATTTCTCTTGGACCGATAATGTTATAAAAAAAATAAAAACTACATATTTAATATTTTTTCAGTCTAGTTTGAAATTTCGACCTGTTTTTGAAAAAAAAAAATATAAGGGGTCTCTCAGACCCAGTGCAACTTTACAATTTCAAATAGGAACCTATGCTTTCTGATACATCATTTTAACAGATTTTTGAAACTGAAATCAATGGTGAAACCACATTTTAAATTGGTCAATAAATTACAAAGTTATGGTACAAAGTTAAAAAACAATACATTTTGTTTGTTTTGGTATTAATTCTTTTAAATTGCCTTTACATTTTTTTTTTTTTTTTTTGTTGCACAGGAATTAATTGAGTCACATCGTGCTTGTTATCTTTTTAACTATAATTCATAATAAAGGTTTGTTTTAAAGATGTAGTGAAGAAACATAAATAAGCCACAGCACGTTTTGTGAAATGTTGTAGCTTTTTACATTCACTGTCATTGTTTACCCAAATGATCTTATGATAGTGAATAAATTCCTGAAAATAAACAACTTTTACAACAATACCTACTTCCTTATATTCAGTATTAACCAACCAGTCAAAATGAACCGAAGAGTGCAGCTTTCCCGTCAGCAAAAAGCTGACGTCTATTGATAATAATAATGTCCAATTGTTTTATTGAAAGTGGTGGTATAGCTCGCCGTGCAGTCCTGTTGTACTCCCAGAAATTTCCCAATCGTCCCCAGTTGAACCACAAAACATTTATTCCTGTTGCTCACAAATGAGGAGATTCAGATCAATTGCGGGTTTACCAAAAAACCGGCAGCGCAATTTCGAAGTGGAACTGGATATTTTATTGCATGTTATGGAAAAGCAGCGTTTATGCCAATCATAATCCTGCAAGATCAGTTGAAGAACTGCATCAAAAAGTAGAAAATGCTTGTCAATCGGTCTCTCCTCAATCCATCGCATTGAGCACCAGCGAAGAGAGTCTAAGAAGAGCCAATCTTTCCATCTTCGAAGAGGGTAGGCATTTTGAAGATTAAATGTAGGTTCACCAACATCTGGTTGTATGTGGTATGGAATTTTTTTATTATTAAAAATAGTTAACAAAATGCATGGGTTTTTTTAAAACTTTGTACCATAACTTTGTAATTTATTGGCCAATTTAAAATCTGGTTTCACCATTGATTTCAGTTTCAAAATCTGTTAAAATGATGTATCGGAAGGGTTCCCATTCGAATAAGGGGAGCTGGGCCACCACTTGCTCCATCCCCTCCACCGCTAGCCTTAAGTGTCACGTGGTATTGCCTCGGCCCTACCGACATTTTGATCCGGAGACGATATAGAAATATCTAATAAATAGTTATCATTTCATGAAAGAACTCAAACAATTTGAATTGTGAATTGAGGACGGAGCTAATGACTTCCGTAAAATTTATGTCTTTTCGAGGAAATATTTAACATTTTGGATTGATTGGAATTGATAATGATTTGGATAATATTGGAGTCTTAATGACGTCCAGCTTCCGCCTCTTAATAAATAAATATCAATAAAATAAATATCAATCAGAATAAATCAATAATAATAAATATCAATCTAATAAATACAAATAAAATCTAGTCTGTGATTGCAATGTTTACCCATAAACACACCTCGGCAAGGCGAAAGGAACTTCGAAAAATGTCTCATAGACGAGACCTGATGCTATTCTTCGTAGAAAGTGTGATCAGCATTGTGCTCTAACTACCTGATTTTCCCTCTATCAGCTACTCATTTTAGAATCCTAGGGTGCTATGAAACACCTCTTAACAATGGGCATCCTGGGCAGCATCCTGGTAAAGTCCACAAATATTCTGTCCAACAGAAACTTCGTGCGCAAAAACAAGATGGACTCATACCAGGAAACAGGTACCGAAAGAGGTGCCTCATAGACGAACTTATGGTATTTTTGGAAAAAGTTTGGTCATAAATGTGCTATAACTACCACGATTGTGCTCATATGGGTTAATTTTAGTATTATCTATAATCCGATGATGGCAAACATTCTAATATTGACAGTCACCTACACAAAACAAGACATTTTGACCCGAAGACGATATAGAAATATCTATTAAATAGTTATCATTTCATGAAAGAAAGCAAACAATTTGAATTATGAAGTGAGTATGGAAAAGGCTTAATATGAATATTTCTAAATTATCAGTATATTTCTGGAAGAATCCTGAATAAAGTTTTGAGCTTCTTAAACAGCAGTAAATATCTGACCAGGCACTGTTTCGCCAATTCGGGCATCATTATTAGGACTGAAAAAACAAAACAACATAATATCATACAAATGGGGACCAAATATAGCACATTTTACATCAACATTTTCAAATAATATCAACTACAGATAATACATCACCTCAAAATAGTTTTAAATACAAATATTTGCTAATCAAATATTTTTCTATTTCTAAAATCATTAAAATTTACTAAAATCAATAAAGTAACAGGCAAAATCAATCGAAAAAATTGTGAGAACAATATCTGACAGATAACTCTGACATGATGTAGAAAAAACAATCTAGCTGTTCGAATATTATATTACACTAATACGTCTTACATAAAAATTCTGATTCCATAATGGAGATTATAATTTCGGAACAATCTTGGTTAATAAATAGTATGATTTGGGAAAATGAATTGCTTAATCAAATATTTTATTTTTATTCCAACACTAAGAAATACAACTATATAAGAGAAGACTAGGAGTTGTGCTCTTCGAAATATATTTTAATGAGTTGGAAGATAGTTGGTTATTGTAAGTCTGTATGCAGAGTTTTGTTGTTTACGTCCCAAGGAGGTTATGTTATTAGTATTAAAATTTTGTACTGAAAAGATTGTAGTATTTTTAAGTGCGTCTTTTTGCTGAACCATAAATCTTTGAGGCACACGTTCATATGTAGTATATGTATGTCCATATGTAGTCAATCACTAGGTACTTTTTAACTTGACACAATTCCGAATTTAATGATCATTTGATATGTAGTGTGGAATCCAAGTTATCCAATTCGAGCACTCTGAGGAAAATTCAAGGTAGCCGAAAAACCTTAAACATTTTCATTTTAAGACTTTTTTCAGTTTCTTGATCGTAACTCCTAAACGACGTGATACAGCAAAAAACATTTTTAAAAAAAGTTAATCAGCATGAAATTCTCTTCGATTTGTCTTGGCTAAACGCTTTTTTAAACAAATACGTACCGAGATAAAGACTTTCAGTGTTTCGTTGTTGTTTTGTTTTTTCCATATAACGAAAGACTACGAAAAAGACATGTTTTTCCCCAGAAACTTTCATCATTCAAGAATTTCTATAAGGACAATAATAGTAGCAATATTAGGAGTCTCTAAATTGATTGATTCAACAAAATCGCTCTATGCTCTCCTCAGAGAGAGGCAGGGTGGGAGCAAAATTCCCCGTGTCCGGGCTTCAAGGTACCTCGGTAAGAGTTATTTAAAAAAACATACAGTCAAAAAGAAGGTTTTTACAATATATGAAACTTGGATTATAAACCACAGAATACCCACATATGACATATCAAAAGATCATTACATTCGGAATTGTGTTCAGCTAACCCCAATTTTAAGTTCAATGGAATTGGATTAATGGATTTGAGCAGGTTTGTATGTGCATTTAGTTTCTATCTAATTTTCAATTTTGAGGTTGTGGAAAAAAAAAAATGTCAGATTCCAAAAAATATTAATTACTTTCGACAAACGATATTAAAAGTAATATTTACTTAATCTAGTGATATTTTTTGTTTCTATTTATATATTTCTGTATATAAATTTATTTTATTGTGTGGAATCAACTTTATTGCAGGTACTGATAGTGGGTGCTGTAATTGGTCTAATAGGTCAGTTACTAACATTAGCTGGAGCTTTACGAAAAGTCAGATGCAAAGATCCATCACTAATCATTATTATAAACACAGAACTGGCGCTTACATTGAGTAGCGTAATATTCATGCTTGGTGTTCAGGTAAATACAATTTTGTTGTTAATGCGTTGAGTTTTTTGTACGAATATATAACTGGTAAATTGGGAAATTAAGTTATGGAGTATAAGGTATTAATAAACGATACTTGTCAACTGAAATATACAACTTAACAGAGCGATTTTTTTTTGATAATTTTTGGTGATAATAAAACGAGTAATTTAGGACTGACAGTTATAAATAATCCCATAAGTTTATTATACAAGGTCCAAAACGTTTCAAATAAAATAACCTTCAGTCAATGTTGTTTTTTTAGAAAATATTGTGCACTAATGATTAAAATTTATGCAACGCCCAAAATAATAGAGTAATATATGGGTCATTCTTCCACGAAGCAACAATTTGATTTCCAGGACGTTTTCCACGCCCCATTATATTTTACGAATTGTGATTTTTTAAAATTATTATTATAGATATCTTGCTTTATCTAGGAAATTATCTTGCTTTATCTAAAAAATTAAATACAAATTAAATTAAATCATTCTTTTCAAAGGAAAATAAATGTTTGTTACTAGTTAGCGTCATTAGTTTATTTGATATATTACCTAAGCTTCAATCAAATATTGATTAAAGTTACAACAATAGGTAAAACATATCAAATAATAGACATACTATATGTCTATTTGTTCCTACAGAGAACGAGGGCTGGGTGCGGGTGATGAAAGTGAAGGGTTAGAGCCCACCCCCTCCGTTCATTTTATACTGGACTCTATGATTACGGCATGGTCTGGAATAAAAGAAGAGGTTCATATCTTTCTAGTGTATAAGTGTTTTAATTCGAATATATAACTAAATTACACACATTTGATCAAATTGAATTTAATAAAACAAAGAAGATATTTTTTTTTTACTTTGGAAACAAATATATTTTTTAAAAGACAAATATTTAAAAAACTTGTTAATCAGATATATTTATTAATGAAACATTCTCTCCGAATGTTATAGGGTTGTCTCTTGTACTATACAATAAATTTCTAAACTAAACTTTCTCAAACTTGTTCTAGGCAACAAGTGACAGGTCCCAGTGTGAACTTGTAGCAATGATTCTCCACTATCTTCACCTGGTGGCTTCCTGTTGGTTCTCGGCCAACTCCGTTTATTTGTACCAGAAACTACGAGATCCGGGAAGTTCGCCTCGACTCTTAGTTCACTTCTCCATTGCCTGGTCTCTACCAGGTGTGGCAGTTTATGTGAGTGTTTGGTTAATATAAATATGTGTTATATATTATATAAACCGCTTTGCATAATTTAAATAGTTATCATTATAGATCTCATTAAGATATCATTATAAATCTCCACCAAACTAAAAGTATTTGCCAATACTCTAGCAGTTCCAGCATGGAGAGATGAGGCAATTGATAAGACATTGAAGAATGAAAACTGGTAAACTGCTTGCAACATTTCATCTACTATCTATCTCGAATCATAATAATTGATGAAGAACTGAAGAGGTTATATTAGCTAATGAATCTGGAAGATTTCTGTTTAGCCCGAGGTCCAAGGTAATCTCTTGGAAACTTTGTATCAAAACCGCGAATCCAAGATGAAATGCAGAAATCATCACTATGACTATAGACAGAGGATTCCATTGAATTATCTCTTCACTGCTCTTCCCAGCCTTCCAAAATAACCAACATTTAGCATGAATAAAGAAAATGTGTTTAATTTCATTGTTATTTTGGTTTCCTTCCCCTGTGTGTCAATGAATAATCAAATATTTGTGATAGATACCTCTCTATTATTATAGGAAAAGTTATAATATGAGAATAATCCTCAATCTCATACAGCTAATTTCAGATAATATTCAATTAATTCTCATGTTTTATTTATATTGTTTTATTTTCTGAATTACATTTAAAATTGTACTTGCAACATTTTTAATTTAATAAATAAAAAAGACAAACAAAAGAGCAGATATCGTACTGCCAAAACGAAGCTTATTTTGTTATCTTGCAATGTGTGTTAATTTCATTATATACCTACCAAGTTGAACCTGTTAGTTTACTAAATGAAGTTGTAGTTTTGTAATTTTTAGTTGAATTGCTTTTTATTCAACTCTATAACATATCAAAATAGGGAAAAGGGGTATGAAAAATTGGCTAATAAATTTGTTGGAAGGAAAATTATGGTGATCATTGCTAACAGCACATCTTCAATTCCAGAACATGTTAGGATGAGGATTACGGTGCACCCTGTTCAGAGATGACATGGCACCATTATCACTATTAATGATGGTCCAGAGAAATAAATCTTGGAAAATGGTGGCAAACTATGAACATCTTTGGACTGGCAATAAAGAACAAAATGGGTTGTAGTGCTTTATCTGTATCCATCTTCAACAAAACAGATTAGACAATGGTTCCTGTTACAAAAAAAATCTTTAAAAGCCAGAAATACTGGGGTAACTAACATCAGAGAGCTAAAGTGCTCAGCATACCTTCAACAATTTGACAAATAGAGCTATGAGTCCAGAATTTTTTATAATTATTATTTTACAATAGATGGATTTTAATTGTGGAACTATTAAATTAAGAATTTTAGGCTATTAGAGAATTCAGATGGTTCATTAGTATTTTACTATACATTATAAAATGTTAAATTTTAATAAAAATAATTTGTAATTATTGATTTGCATTGAATAAATTTAATGAAAATGTACATGATATTAAGTACAAGTCCTTTTAATCACCTGTCTGTTTTAGGTGTCAAGATTAATTGAGAGACCAGGTTATGAATCGAGAGACTATTGCTGGATGTCTGTTGAGAGAGGAATGGTTTTCTCTTTCATGGCACCATTATCACTATTAATGATCGTAAGCAGATTATTCAAAGATATTCTTTTCTGTTTTCATGATTAGAAAATTGGGGAATCATTGAAATACTTTAAAATCTTACTTAAAAAAAATACATAGTACATAGTCCATCTTACATACAAAATACAAACTCAAATCAGCTTCATGAAAGTACTGAGCCATATAATTTTTTTCACAGCTATAAAGATTTTAATTGTTGTAATGTGAGGTTCATGGAAATGGTAAGAATAATATTCTATGCAGAGTAACCTTTACGGGTATCTCAATATTATTACATCTGATTTAAAAAGTTAAATAGCTTTAACGGCTAATTTTTGAAACATATTATTGTTCTTCTATATTTTAAAATAAGATTCAATAGCAACCAAATACTCAACTGACAGGAAATGAATAATACTCTTGCAAATAAATACTCATTTAATTGAAATTCTTATTTAATCATACATATCTAACACCAAAGAATGTACTATTTGAATACTTATAGACTATTTCCAATTTACAAGGTGGTACCACTTTGGCAATGTGAAAATCAAATAAACAGACAGTTCTGTTTAAGCAATCCAGATGTAGTTTTGTTATGAGCCCATCCCAAAACAGTCTTATTTATCAATGTCGCATGCCAAGAATGCAGCTATAAATAAAACAATTCAGACGATTGCATTTATTTTTTTAAATAGTGACACCTAATTAAAATATGAGTGTCTGTCTCTTTTTTTTGTGTCATCTCCTTAGTGTTGAGGTGCTTCATTTTCATTTTCAAGACCTATGTCCTATCCATTTTAAAAACTTTCAGTAGAATTCTGGGATTAAATATTTAACTATGTTAATGCTTGTAAAGAGACAGAGAGTAGCTGATACCTGAACTTGCTGGTTTGACTAATTTTACATATTTCTCTTATTTCTGGTTATTATAAAGTAGTAACTTATATATATATATATATATATATATATATATATATATATATATATATATATATATATATATATTTGTTCATTTTTATCAGATGAACACTGGCCTCTCTGTGGCAGGACTTCAGCTTGCCGGAAAGGCTGATGAAGTAGACAGGAAATCACTAAGAGTTGCTGCATCATTACTTCCGTTGTTTGCTGTTTCTTGGTTTCTTGGTGTTTTAGCATTAGAAAATTCCAGTTCTTTAGTCTTCCCTCTTCTTTTCTTAGCTAGCCATGGCTTTCTGGTATGTATAAATTATTTTTAAATGATGTTCTTCATTCATTATTTATTATAGCCTATTCTTGATTAGAAGAACCAATATTTCTATTCAGAGATTTTTATTAATTTACTTGTTTTTATTATTGTTTAATTATATATTTTTTAAATTGTTCAAACAAATGGTTCATGATGACTTAGGGTCTTAAACCATCAGAAAGTAAACCTCAACAGATTGTTGAATTTAGTTTAGAATCATATTTCAAGGAAAGTGCTTCACTGTTAACTAACCTAAGCATTGAAACACCTTTAAACAAAAGCTGTAAACTATTAACTAACTTCTCAGAATAATGATACAAACATACTAATGATTCTAAAATGAATCCGACATGTGATCTGTTGGTTTGAACAATTTTTTAAAAGGGGAATTCAATTAAAAATTTAAATTAATTTCATTTTTTCTTTGGCTTTCAAAATGAATTGATCATAAATTAAAAAAAAAGAACATGAATTTTTAAAAAAAATCTTGTTTCCTGGCCTGGTTCCCAACATTTTTACTTTAGATTCGATAGTTCTTTTTTATTAAAATTTGTGACCAATGCAAATATTGAAAATAAAAAATAAGTTTATTGGTTGTTGGTTATGAATAGAAGAAAATGAAATTAATTAATAATAAAACAAAATTATACATTTGAAACCATGAAAATTGAATAATCAGAAGATTCCAGAAACATATATAAAAAAGAATTAAAATTAATAGTTTTTGTATTTTCGCAAAGAAAAGTGAATTGAAATGATAATGTGAAATATTCGAAAAATTATAAAAACTAATTAGGGATTGATAAATTATTTGCCACTTCTATAGTTTTGTTATGTTTTGTTAGTTTTGTTTTATTGAAAACTAGTTTTGAATGTTATACATTCATCTTCAGTTCTAAAAACACACAAAAAATTCTAAAAATAATTATATATGAATATAATCTATAAATAAATATAAATGAAGCACTTGAAATAGTAAAATCCTTCAAATCCAATCCAGATTTTTGCTTAAATGACCAAATAAATATCTCCAATAGTCCTATCTTAAATTTATTCCCATATATAATGGAAAAACCAATTACTCACCAGCTTTACTGGAAAAATCTCGACTCTTAAACCGTTTACCTATAAACAACCAATCTTCTTTCATTGTTCGTTCAGTACCAGAAGAAACTAGTACAAACTTTTCTGTTTGTTATAATCCAGGTGAGTATCAACATCTCATAATCAGTATCATCATAATTCATAAATGCTTTATAATATTGATTTATATTACATCTAATTTAATATATATAATAATACCAAACAATATTTTGAATTGCTTATTTTTGAATTTTTTGTGTATTTTTAGACTGAAGATGAATGTATAACATTCAAAACTAGTTTTCAATAAAACAAAACTATACAAGTAGCAAATAATTTATCAATCCCTAATTAGATTAATCCTTCTATACCATCATGTTGATATCAACTAATTATAAAAACATTTTCAAACATATCTTAATTATAAAAAAAGTATTAAATTTAAATTGTATTTTGGTACTTCATGTGAAGTCTGCATAACTTCTGCTTGGAGCTCCTCTTCTTACTTCATAAATACAATTAACAGTGTTTCCTAGCTAGGAGATGTTAACATTTAATTAGGCCTTCACACACATACTAGCATTTAAGTTTCATTTTTAACTTTTGAATTCATACACTGACTCAACTTCACTTTATCATGGACTTCACATAAGGTATTCAGAGACGTCTGCAGCCTCAGGCAATTCACGATTAAAGACGCTCTTACATCTCCAAGCCGCTTATTCCTTCCTTTGCCAAACAATGACTTGCTAATTATGATGACGACATAAAGTAGTGCTCCGATATTTTTATTTTCTTCTTTATTCCTTTTAAATGTCCATATTTATATTTCAATTTTCAGGTTAGACAAAACATATTTTCATGTTTGTAGAATAAGTTTATTCTAAATTTATTTTTTAATATATATATATATATATATATATATATATATATATATATATATATATATATATATATATATATATATATATGTATATTATTGATTATATATATATATATATATATATATATATATATATATATATATTGATTTTGCTCAGTTATTTAGATTAAAAACAGCCTCAAATAATGTTTCTCAGTTCAGTTTTAACTAGGGTGAGGATGAAACCTGTAATTATGTCGAATTTCAAGCAACTGACGTCATCAGAAAAAATTTAAATTGTGACTTTACATGAAGTGGGGGAATCTTCACAGGAAATAGCGAAGAAAATAGGGTACCACCAATCACCTGTGGTCAGAGTTTTGAAAAAAAAATTTCTCATGGCACCACAAAGCAAAAGAAAGATACTGGGAAGAGAAAAAAACCAACGAACGATTGGACCGCTTAATAGTGCGATTGTCTTTAGAAGATCGCTTCAGAACTGCCAAGGAAATATTCAAATATCTAGCAGATAACAATGTGACAAATATAAGTCGAGAAACTGTCCCTCGAAGTTTAAGAGAAGACGGTTTATGGCCCAAAAAGCCAGCAAAAAAACTGTTTCTCAATAAAAAAAAATGAAAGAATCACGACTGAATTGGGCAAAACAACATGAAAACTAGACATCAGAAGATTGTAGAAAAGTAATGTTTTCAGATGAAAGCAAATTTAACATCTTCAGTTGTGATGGGGCTCCTTACGTAAGACATCGTGCACATCAAAGATTTAATGAAAACTGCACATTAAAAACAGTGAAGCATCCAGCAAGTATTATATGTTTTTCTTACTTTGGAATTGGCCAAATAAAGTTTATAGATGGTACTATTAATGCCGAAAAATATATCAAAATTTTATAAGAAAGTTTGATTCCCTCAATGAGAAACCTCCTGTTACACTGTCAATACTTTATTTTTCAAGATGATTCTGCTCCATTCCACAGAACCAAATCTGTAAGTATTCATATTGATAAAAACCTTCTTACCACCTGAATTTCTTTTCTGTGTTTTTGTACAGGTAATTCAGTTTTATCAACTAATGGGATCACAACTTTACCATGGCCAGGGAACAACCCCTGATTTCAACCCCATAGAAAACTTGTGGATGATCATGAAGAAAAAAATTAACATAGATAAACCTAAAAATAAAGAAAGACTAATGGAAATTTCCGTATTGTTTATTTCATTTTACAGATTTTCATGTGTTTTTCTTAAGTTTGTTCGCTTTTCATTAGATAATATTAATTTTTTGTTTGCACAGCATTTGTTAGAAACATACATTGATGTTCATTTTTGGAAAAAAAAAAAAATTTTACTGGGTGATGCAATTTCTATGACCACGACTGTATATATATATATATATATATATATATATACAGTCGTGGTCTTAGAAATATACATATATATATATATATATATATATATATATATATATATATATATATATATATATATATATACATATGTAGATAATATACACATCACATTAAAATTTAACTCTAAAGAAATTCTACAATCTATATATTTAATTCATAGAGTATATTATAATCGCTTTAATAAAAACTCATAAATTTATGAAAATATTATTATTGGTTTTGGAGGAAAATACAGTTGAAATTTTTTGGAATTGGTTTAGTTTCATCTGATGGTAAATTTTCAGTAACCACACAATAACCAACAATCTACAATACTACCCAAGATAAAGTGCATTTAATTCTTTTTTTTTTTTCTTCTTAATAAATAAGACCAATAGTTAAAAAAATTAAATTTTCAGAATTGGTTTATTTTCATCTGCTGGTTACCGGGAGAAGCAGGTTCTTGGAGAGATTCAGAAGAGGAAGAGGATGATGAAGAAGAGGAGTTGATTTATGAAGAAGTAAAAGCTGGTCTTGATGATCAACCTCTTCTGTTTCCCCGGGATGAACTTCAGATGGATCCCATTTGTACAATTAGTTCCTGAGTAACCTTGAACATTTAGGAAGGAAACTTCTTAAAATATAAACCTTCCACCATTGAGGAACAGTGAAATATAAGTTTGTAATTAACTGTTTAAAAAGTATGATTTTTATATTCTATCTTTATGTGGTGATAAGCGGTCCAAGATAGAAAACGGAAATCCCTCTTATATAAGAGAAAACATTGTTGCTATCCAGACATAAATAAGCATAATAGTTTTAGTTTCATGTATCAGCAAATTTTTGTGTAAATAATACTGGTGGACTTTGGAAAAATCGTGAAACATAGAAGACATTCTTTTCAAATAAAAATTTAATATCAAAGCCAAATTTGTTGTATATTTTTAAACTAAATAGATTTTTACCAATCCAGGAGCTCTTTGATACAGCATGAACATTCATTCAGAAAAAAAATTATATTCCTAAAGAAAATAAGGTTTTATATGAAATTTTACTGGTTAATGACTTTATGGGTAGTGGCGATAAAATAAATAAAAACAATTTTAATTAATTAAATATGACTTTTAATATTAATTTTAATGACCACTATTTTCTTTCCAATACATTACTTTTTCCGGACTATCCACGGGATTAGGGGAGGAGAGATATCTAAAATCCCGGGACTAATGAGAACCTGATGTCGATTGGATTTTATTTATTATTATTTTTTTTTATTAAATACTTCATAATAATTATTATTATAGGCCTTATATCAAAGTATGGAAGGAAGCCCAAAGACTTACTTGTGTTTTTATAGGGGCTCAGAAATTCTGTCAATAGCCCTTTATTCACAGTCACAGTTTCTTGATATTTTGAGAATAGAAAATCTTTTCTTATTAATTTGATGTTTGAGAAGGAGATATGTAAGCTAACCATTATAATTTATTCAGAACAAGAATATACTAAAATAAAACAAAAAAATATAATAAAATGTATTTAATATTTCAATAGATAAATAAACAAAGCCATTGGTATATTTTTTCTTCTATTTTTCTTGCATAACAGAATTGCAATAGCTATATAGCTAGAAAAAATATTATAGTGATCATTGCACATTTACAACGTGATCATTAGTTATTCCTGTTATAAGTTATCTATTATAAAAATAACCACTATTTTTATTAACACACAAAACAAAAGGGAAAAAGTGAATCTAATAAGTCAAAATATAAATTAAAATGTTGTACATTTATGTATATGTTATTGGATGCATAAGTCAAAAACAGTGATTTTTGTATACTTTTTATACCCATTCATGCTTAAAGCATCATTTGAAAACAATGGGCAACAAAAGGGGTCAGATCAGTATGATGCAAGCTTAGGGAGGAAGTATTATACTTATGATAACTATTTCATTGAACAGTATTTATTCTTCTTTAAAGAAAAAATAAATAAATATTATTGTAAAAATCATTATTATTGAGAAAATGAGAAAATACAAAATTAGTGTAGACAATTTTCAGAATAAATCAGTCTATTACACAATCAACTATCTATAAATTGAATATTTAATGATTGGATTTATAGATAATGAAGGATAAGATAGTCTACATGGCTGTCAAGAAATGGATAATTAAACTATTTTGAGATCTATTTCTTGACCTATTTATATCTATTTCTTCATTAACAATCTTTAAAATTTGAGACATTTTTTAGGAAGCTAAAAATAACAAAGTGTGTCATGATTTTGAATTTCAGCAGAATCCTAACATTCAGTACATTGCAATCTTTTGTGTTCTACTAATTAGGTGGTTTACTGTTTAAATGCTTTATTAATTATAAAATTAACTTGTAAATACGTATCATATGTAAATATTTGTGATTAAAACTTATATTTTTCAATTATTAAAAATTTTAGAATAAAGTTATAATTCTTTAATAAATGAGACAATATACTAAAATGCACTTCATTCCTTTCATAATGCCTTTCATAAACTAATAATTTAGAATATTGTAAGTGTGAATTAAGAATATAGATTATTTTAAAGTAAATATCAAAATAAAAAATTATATAGAAGCACTATCCATTCGTGTGGATTATTGTAACTATAAGTTAAGAAACATTATTCTGCTCATATGATATTCTAATATTTAATGAATAGTTATAGATTATAGTACTTAGTTGTCTGGTTTGATTTCCGTTGTTCTTTTAATAACCTTTATATTAATATTGGCTGAGAAAAAAATCAAAATAATGATAAGACCAAACAAATATTGGCCTTACGAAAAACAATGTCTAAATATATGATTAGAGTTAATATGTATAGATAGTTTCCAGATTTTTCTGTTAAACCATCCATAACATAATAAACATTATTTTAATGTACATATTAAAGTCAGGAATAAAATGGCACAAAAATCTCAATTTATTACTGTAGTTTGTTGGTTTTTCAATAACTGCACACAGTCATTGTAATCCCAGGATTAGAGTACAGACTTAGTCATGTTATTAACTTGGTATTTTAATTTATTTGTTTATACTTTCTATATAAAAATTTTGTATTTCAATGAGATACCAAAGAGAACTTTTTTTATTAGATTTATACTGCACAGAAAGAAGGGACATCCAGATAGAACTTGTTTTAGATCATGAAGAGTATCTTTAATTAAAGATTTTCACTGTACCTTAATGTATTTTACAGCCATAAATTTTTTGTTTTCAATGTTGAGGAATAGTTTTCCTAGAGATATAGTAAGTCCCTCTAAAATATGCAACTTTACAAAATATAATATATCGGGCTGCTCTTTTTTGGTATTAGCTTAATGAAGATTTCTTTGTTTTTTTATTAATATTTGGAAAATAATCAAAGTAATAATTTGAAATTTATTTAATCATTAAAGTAATAATTTGAAATTTATTTAATTTACTAAGAAATATTTAAAAATATGAAAAATATCCAAAATACTGTGTTTAGGTGCATGGCTGTTATTAAGCTACTAAATAATTATTTATCACTCCTCCGTTTGAGAAGTGGTTTGATTAGAAATTTTATTCTAAAATAGTTTTAAACTAAAGAGCGTTTACAAGAAAAAAATAATTCTTACTATAGTTGAAAAATAAATTTTAAAAATTGAATTTATTACTAATAGATGTATCTATGATTGATTATCTTCTTGTGATATTTTTCTAATTTATATTCTGTTTACTCCATATTTTATTCTCTCTTATCTGAATAAGAGATGCAATATGTAGGACCTAGTCTAGATTAATCCTTTCAAATGACTTCTAAACTAATTG